>BLBF01000073.1:29689850-29751761 GCA_015471245.1 Laticauda colubrina
ATTCTATTCTATTCTATTCTATTCTATTCTATTCTATTCTATTCTATTCTATTCTATTCTATTCTATTCTATTCTATTCCATTCCATTCCATTCCATTCCATTCCATTCTATATTCCTCGGCTTATGACCTCAATTGAGCCCAAAATTTCTGTTGCTAAATGAGACATTTGTTAAATGAGTTTTGCCCCATTGTATGACCTTTCTTGTCACAGTTGTTAAATGAATCATCACAGTTGTTAATTTAGCAACACAGTTAAGTGAGTCTGGCTTCCCCAATGACATAGCTTGTCAGAAGGTTGCAAAAGGGGATCATATGGCCCCAGGACACTGCAACTGTCATAAATCTGAATCAGTTGCCAAGCGTCAGAATTTTGATCACATGACGATGGAAATGCTGCAATGGTCATGTGAAAAATGGTCATATAACTCACTTTTTCCAGTGCTGTTGTAATTGTTGTAAGTCGAGGATTACCTGTACACTTCATGTGCTCCATCAAGGATATAGAAAAATATATTTGTTTGTATAATGTTCTGTTAATGGAAAGCCTTGGGCAACATGCATTTCATTTTTCTCTCCATAGCTTTCTAATTTTAACAATGTCCTTGCTTCCACCACTTCTCTTTTTTATTACCCACATTTAAGTAATCCATTGAAACTTAACAAAACTTATTTGTGTACATCTTCTTACATACACGACTGTCATCTCCAACATCCACTTCATTTTTCCTATCAAATACAAGTAGCTTGGTCTGTTATACATTAATTTTCAAATCCATGCTACATGCTACACTGTACCATGTAATATTCACTGTAAATTAGTCAACAAGGCACATACAAAAAAATACATGGACTTTCACCCTCCCTATCCCTTCCATTTCTTATTTTAAGATAAGCATTATGGAAAAAAGTTTAAGGAATGTTTACTTCCTGATTAGCAGTACAGCATTAGCAATAGCACTTAGACTTATATACTGGTTCACAATACTTTACAGCCCTCTCTAAATGGTTTTACAGAGTCAGCATATTGCCCCCAACAATCTGGGTCCTCATTTTACCAATCTCGGAAGGATGGAAGGCTGAATCAACCTTGAGCCCAGTGAGATTTGAACTGCTGGCAATCGGCAGTCAGCAGAAGTAGTCTGCAGTACTGTACTCTAACCACTGAGCCACCACAGCTCAGCTAAACTTTTCATTCATTCTCATGAATATTTTACTTCCATCTACACCATTCCTCTCATCCAGCAGGCAACTTTAATGTTTCCCCAAAACAGTTCATAATTAAACCCTACTTGCAGAATCATATGCTTTCTCTGAATTTAAAACTATTCAGCCATTCAGAATGGTTCGTGATTAAAATGGTATATAACAGTTGTTATATGGTTGCTGTGGTGTGCCGAAAGCATGCATGTGCTGGTACCCACAATGCAATGCCCCCCATCCACCCCCCGTGCATGTAACACCCCTGCCCTGCCCCTTAGCTGCACTGCGCATGCGTGTGCCTCCCAGCTGATATTTGGCCCTTTTGGCCCTCCCAGAGGCTCAAAAGAAGCCTCTGCAGCCTTGGGAGGCTGCAAACGGACCCATTTTGGCACTTCTGGTATTTCCAGAAGGCCCGTTTTTCGGCTTCCCGAGGCTGCAGAGGCTTCCCTTGAGTCTCCGGGAAGGCAAAAACGGCCTCAAACAGGACAAAAATCAGCTGGGAGGTGCACACATGCACAGCGCAGGTAAGTTTGGCTGGGGCTCGCGTGCCCACACAAATGGTTCTGCATGCCACCTGTGGCACGTATGCCATAAGTTTGCCATCACAGGTTTACAAGCTTTGTAGCACTAGCAGTTAGACTTATATATCACTTCACAGTGCTTTACAGCCCTCTCTAAGCAGTTTACAGAGTCAGCATATTGCCCCCAATAATCTGGCTCCTCATTTTACTGACCTTGGAAAGATGGAAGGCTGAGTCAGCCTTGAGCCAATGAGACCCAAACTGCCAAACTGCTGGCAGCCGCTGATCAGCAGAAATAGCCTGAAGTACTGCATTCTAAGTACTGCTCTGCTCCACCATGCCTCTTACTGTAAGTAAGTTAATACCATATATTTTTTGATTTTCGAACAATAAAAATCTGATCTACCTGGCATAAAGTCACGTTGCACTTCCCAAATTTTGCTCAATTTCAGATCTTGTAATCTTTTGATCAGAATAATGTCAACTACCTTCCCAACCAAATCTAATATTATTATCCCCTTTTCTATAGGTGAAAAATAACATTTTTCTAATCATTGGGTCCAACACATTCTTATCACGTTCGACAAAACCACGTCTATATTTTAATATCCCTACAGTAATATCAGTCTCATTGGCTGTCAATCTAAATGCATTTAAAACTTCTTTTCATCTTTTTTTCCTTGGACTCCAAAACATATATTATTTATTTCAATTGCCTTTTTGGCATAGCACTATTGTTCAATACACTTTTCTGAAATACTTCTTCCAGCATTCCCTTCTTTTGGGTTTCTCTCAAATCAAATCATCTTTATTTATTTATTTCCATTTAGCCTGTTAGGGACTCCTTGTTTTGCCTTCTTTACCTATTTTCAGGATAGTTTATTATTCAATCAAAATCAATCTGGACTTTTAATTGTTTCAATCTCAACAGTTCTTTGCTTGCTTTAATTCTCTGCAATTCTCTTTTTATACAAACTCTCTTATACTAATTTCTTACACTAATTTTTGCTCCATGCGCATGTAATTCTTCTCATTTGGTTTAATTTCTTCAGGTTCAAGAAATAGTATGAACTTCATTTAGAATCTCATCACCCATATCAATCCACTCTCTCTTAATTCATAAGCCTATGACCTATTTATTTTTTTTATTTCATTCATTATGTCATGTATTTTATCATTTACACTTCACATTCTAACTCTCAATTTCTGTATGTTGTAATCATTACTGATGACTTCTGCTGCTAATTATCCTTTCACGTAATGCTTTTTCGTAATTTATCAAAGATATAGACTGGCTTACTAGATTTCTGTGCCACATGCAATAAAGATAATGCCAATTTTTTGCTACATTTTAGCCTATATCTCATAAGTACAACTAAAATCCATTTGTCCCCTTACTGTGTTCGATCTGGGGGCTACCCTGCAAGTCAACTGTTGCTACAGCTCATGATCATGGTTCATATACACTCATGACTCAAGCTTAAATCACTGAGTTTGGAATATTTATTTAATACAATATCACAAGTTTGTCAGCTTATTGTACTGCCACCCAACTTCCAATAAAATCAATTAGGGGATACATTATTTTGAAGGTGCTAGAAAAATACAAGTTCCTGTTTTTCAACAGTTCCTCTTTAAGAGAATCTCATCGAGTTGCAATTTTGTTTCTATGTTTGTTCCTTTTGGCGATAAGTGGTAAACTAGTCTATATCTTTGCTAAATTACTAAAAAGCATTATGTGAAAGCATAATGAACAGCTATGTAACCCTTAATGATTTCTAAGGAATATACACCAGGCTGTAATTTTTATTGTTATAGTCTCGGTCCAGCATTTTGTACTATTATTATTTAAAGTTTAAAAGTTCAAATTAAAAAATAAGCATTTCTAAAATCAACTAAAGGAATAGTTAACTAAAATGTTACAAATGCAAATAACTTTATTAATTTATATATTAATAAAAGAGCAAAGTAAAGTTTAGCATTTCTTTTTTTCATTTTTAAAGCAGTGGCAATTATAGAGGTCATCAACTTTAAAGCGGTTGGTTTGATTTTACTTGAGATTGTTTAAGAGCTTAGAAGCTATCTAAGGCACATTTTGGGTGATAAAACATTGTCAAGATATAAAACCAACACTGCAATTGGTTGATAAAGAAATTATCATTATTAAATATCTTGATGCCTTGGCAAGAAATTCCAAAATTAAACTAAAGACACCAAAACTCAAATTAATTAGGTTTCTTCTAACATTATAAAAATAATTATGAAGGAACTCCAGAACTGCTGTGTATCAAATGTGAGCTTTATTTATATTCAAATCAAGTTTCAAATTATTGTCCCTTCTGTGAAAGTGATGCAATGAAATGGAAGCTACTCTCTTGCAGGTGAAGCGATAGCTGTCAGCGTTCCAGCAAACCTCAATTCCAATCAGTAACTCTGAGAAAAGCATCATCTCAAAAGAATATTATTAGAATAGCACCTGGCACATCTGTGAAATCTCGGAACTAAATTCCCCGGAACTTTCCACAATGTCCCAACCCACAACCCATCCCCTTTTCCCTCATCATCACATCACATGAACCAATCCCAAAGTAGGTTCCTTTTTATTCCTGCACCACACTTCATGACCTTGAACTAACAAAAGAATTCTATTTTGTCTACTTAGAGCTACTCAATTGAAATCACCCACCACCACTTTCTCAAGCTATGTGGCAGCGTTGAATAAGGTTTCCAAAGCTGACAGGCATCCTCCCCTTGAGAAGTTCGCCTCCTAAAAGAAATAATAAACAAACACAACCAGGGGTTAATGTGATGTCCTTAACCCCCTCCCTCCCAAGAGGACCCTTTGGTTTGTTAGGGAATTCCTCATGGAATTGGTTAACTAATCTATCTGCATGTACATCCCAACTTTTAATCCAAGTAGCATCTGATACAGGGTAATCTTTCCACAACACCAAGTATTGTAATCTCCCTCGGTGTAATCTAGAATCAAGGATTTTCTTGATTTCATAATGTGTCTCACCCTGTATGATCAAAGGTTTAGGGGGAGCTGTTGATATTGGTCTTATAATTGATGCTGCAGCTGGTTTCAATAAACTACTATGGAACACTGGGTGTATTTTTCCCAATAACTGGGGAAGACTTAATTGGACTGTGACTGGATTGATTACTTTTGATTGGACCTAAGAACTTAGTGCCCAACTTCTTACGAGGAAGTTTCAATCTGAGATATTTTGTTGACAAAAACACTTTGTCCCCTACTTTAAAGGGTGGTTGGAGGAATCTATGTTTGTCCGCCTGCTTTTTGTATTCCTTAGCAGCTTCAGTCAAAACTTTTTTCATATCCTTTCAATCCTTTCCAATCCATTCTGTTATAGATATGTTATAGATATGGATGTGGGCGGTTCTCTAGGTAATTCTGGCATAGAGACAAATTCCATGCCAGTGTTGATTTGGAATGGAGTCAAGCCTGTGCTGCTCTGTACTGCATTATTATAAGCAACTTCTGCAAATGGCAATAACTCCGCCCAGTTTTCTTGTTGATAATTTACTGAGCATCTAATGTATTCATAGTATACCATGAATACTATGGTATTCATCCGCTCTGCTGCTCTGCTGCATGCAGAATGGAACGTTGAGGAGAATCCTTGGGATGACCCAATAGACCTTAAAAACTCCCCCCAGAACTTAGCGGTAAACTACACACCTCTGTTTGAGATTATTCTACGAGATACTCCGTGTAGCCTATAGAAATGTTTCGTGAACATTTTCGCAAGCTTTTTTGTAGATGGTAGTCCTTTACAGGCTATAAAGTGGGCTTGCTTAGAGAATAAGTCAATAACAGTCCAAATGATTGTATCCCTCCACCCTCAGGTAATTCTATGATAAAGTCCATTGCGATTTCTTCTCACGGCTTTGTTGGTTCAGCTACTTGTTGGAGGAGGCCAGGAGGTATCCCAGTTCTGTGTTTCATTGTGGCACAAATTGAGCAGCTTTTCACATAGTCTTCAACATCAGGTTTCATTTTCGGCCGCCAGAACTGTCTCCTGACTAAATGCAGGGTTTTTAAGAAAGTGAAGTCCCCCCCCCAACCACAAGTCGTGCCTTCGCTTTAGTACCATTAGTCTTAGATTAGTGGGTACATAAAGTTTAATCCCTTTCCAAGCCAATCCCTCATTCATCAAATCAAGTTACAGAATACACATCTGAGCCTGTATATGTGATGTTGTGCTATCGCACATGTTTCTGTAAATTTTACCATCACTATAACTCAAAATAATTTTAAGAAGCTTCTGACTTTATTAATTATCCAATCCTGTTAGTTCTGATCAGGCTTCATCATTCTGACTCTTTGGATACTTTTACCATTACAAATCTTACACTCTCTGAGAATGGTTATGCTGTCTGGGTATTCAAATCACGAGTAACCAAAACATCAGGATGAATCCAAATTGCGAAAGGTTTGTTTAGACTGTCATGGCTAGAAAACATACCAATGATGTTTCAACAGGTTTAAATCAGATGTGTTCCACTAACAACCAATGCGCTCTATGAAGCCTTAGACAGCTAGTAACGCAGATCACAAGATCATAAAAAAATAAAGGAACTTTGCTACTTATATACATTAACTTTATTATGTATTTTATATGCGATCCATGATAATTCCTCTTCACTCAATGCAGCCCAGACAAACCCATAGTTTAAAAGTACAGGCTGTCTTTGGAACAAACTAAACAAGCACAAAGCATAAAGCACATTCGTTTTAAGAATAAATATAAGATGATGTTAAAAAAATATATTGTCACTGCCTGAATGGTATTTGTAACATAAAAAAAAAAAAAAGGCAGAAACAGTGAATGCTAAAAGCAATTTTGTGGCTGTGGATCTTGCTAGATTCATGCTTATTAATGTGACTAATATGTGGCACAAATGCATCAAGAAAATTAAATCAAAACTGAAATAGCCAAAAAGTTAAGTAATTTGACTCATTTTGCACATTCAATGACTATTATTATCATTATTATTGTTATTATTATTCATTGCACAATCAGGCTTCAGACTGGATTTGGCATTTTTGTCTATTTAGCAAGTCATTTCTAACAACCTGGATAGGCAGATCTGGATGTTTGATGGTGTTATATATATTGTCACAGGATGTAAGTTGTTCTGCGTAAAGCTGCCTTTTGCAATTGACTGAAATTGAATTTGTCAATGTCTCTGGTATTCAAGTGGTGCTCCAGTTATTTTGGGATTGCACCCAATGCCCCTATTATTATTGGTACAACCTTTGCTTGCTTTTGCCTCAATCGTTCTAATTCTATTCACAGATCTTTGTATTTTTTTCTTTATCTTCTCCAGTTCTTTCTCTTCTATTCTGTTGTCTCCAGTATACTCCCATGTCCACTATCCAGACTTTTTTTTTGTTGTTATCGACAATTGTTAAGTCTGGAATGTTATAAGGCAGGTGCCTGTCTGTTTGAATTCTAAAGTCCCAGAGCAATTTAGCTTCTTCATTTTCTTTGACTTTCTCTATTTTATGGCCCCACCAGTTCTTGCTTGCAGACAAATGATATTTCTTGCAGATCTTCCAATGCACCATTGTTGCCACTTTACCATGCTATTGCTTATAGTCAGTCGAGGCGATCTTCTTGGTCCATTTGCATAGGAGGCATTTGCTGTTGGTTGCTGTTCTCAATTCTGATTTTGTATGTATTTATTCTTAAGGCTTGGTCTTGTACAGCAAGAATTACTCCCTCTGTCTCTTTCTTTGATTGTCCTGCTCTTAGCCATTGCCAGGTCTTGTTATTATCTACTTTTCCTGCTATATTTTTAATGTACTGGCCTTGTAATGTTTTGTCTTTCATGTCCCTATTATGTTCTTCATTTGGTCTTTCTTGTAGGCCAGTTTGATCTCTCCAGTAAGCAGGGAACCTTCCTGGTATACTAGCTTCAGTCCATCTTCTTCGCTGTCCTTCAGATATTCTTCCAATGTCCTTTTCTCTTCTTCAACCCC
Organism: Laticauda colubrina; assembly: GCA_015471245.1. NCBI lineage: Eukaryota > Metazoa > Chordata > Lepidosauria > Squamata > Elapidae > Laticauda > Laticauda colubrina. The sequence continues at coordinate 29,697,584 of BLBF01000073.1, forward strand.
CTGATGTACTTGCAACATTTTCCTTGACAGGTAGAGTCTGTCAATGTCACTGAGTGAATGAAGGGCATGACTCACTGTCATTATTTCTCTGGTCTTCCTATCCATGACTTTTAGTTCTGCTTGAGTCCAGCTGATTCCAGCTGTGTATCTAATGATTAGAATTGCTCAGGTGTTGATTGCCTTGATGGTATTTCCTCTACTGAATTTGAACTTTAAGATCTTCACTCTCTTGATAGATTCACTTCTAACCTTTCTGTTGATTTAGATGTGTCTGCTGTTGTCTGCTTGAAAGATGCCCAGGTACTTGTAATGAACATCTTCATCCAGACTCTTGATGTTATTTTCATGGGGCATCTTGATTCCTTCAGTTTTCACTAATTTTCCACATTTGATGGTGAGCATGAAGCATCTGTTCAGTCCAAACTCAATCGCAGTATCTTGGCTGTATGTACGGAAAGTGTTGAGTAGTGATTCTATTTCAGATGATGTTTTTCCATTCAGCTTCAAATCAACCAGATAAAGGAAGTGGGATAATCTGGTAGATGTTTTTGATGTTTGATAACTATCACCTGAGTTATTCTATATTGTCGACAGAGGTATCAGTGCAATGACAAACAGTAGAATCTCTTTGGAAGATTCTTCTCTTGACATTAACCTCTGCCATTCTATTGCCATTGACAGCAACTGTGTCTTTCATTGTACTATCGATCTTTGCACAAAGCTTCTGATGTTTCTACTCACTTCAGTTATTTCTAGGCACTTGGTTATCCAGTCATGTGGCAGGGAGTTGAATGCCTGTTCTTGTTGTTGATGTGGTTGTTGTTGTTACCATTATTAACATTATCATTGGGATAGTTATATTAGTAGGAGACTACAATGCTTATGCAGAATAGTAGTTTGACTGCCAATTTACTCGCTATATTGTGGTACATGCATGCTTCCCAAGGTCTGCCACAGGAAAGCAAGCTAGCTTTGCACCAGAAAGAAAGATGAGCTCTTCCTGCAGTGTCATCTAAGCCCCCCCCCCCATCAGAGCCACCACACAAACGAGTATCGCAACCGTGACATTTCAGAGTCAGCAGGAATCTGACTGCCTGCTTGAAGCACCAACTCATCTCCTCACTGAAGAGTTCTACTTGCATAGAACATGCTTTTCAATTGCTAGGGAGGCAGAAGCTGATCCAAGTGATGGGAGCTCACTCTGTCACACAGTGCTAGGGCTCAAACCACAGGATCATTAAGCCACTAAGCCACCGCTCCTTGTAGGGAAAGCGAGTGAGTTGAATTACAAATGGCTTGGAATAATGGGTAGTGTTAAAATGAAAAAGGGAAGAATAGAAACAATAGTTGAACAAAATAAATACTTTCATCAATATGATATTTAACCAGCTTTTGGAAGTAGCAGCAGCAACTTTTGGAAGCCGCAAACTAGATGCTTGCAAGCTATTAAGAAAAACATATAACATGATCAGACAGCACTTTTTCATACATAGCTTCATAAATTGAAGGAGTTCTTTTCTGAAACTATTATATGCATTACCTGGAAATAGAAACACCTTCTTTTATGAGTTCTGCTTTATGTCATGCCTTCATACTGTAGGTTTCATGATTCCACCACTTCAGTATATTCCTGTCGTTTACACATTACTTGATCACCAGGACGTAATGTATGACCAGATTTGTCCTGACTGGCATTCTTTAGGTATAATTATATAGATCCATTATTGTTAATATGGACCTTATGTTATTCAAATTCTCTCTCTGAATCACTTACATAAAACATAAGTTGGGATGTGTGTGTGTGTGTGTGTTTGTATTTGCCCCACCTTTATTATTTTTACAAATAACTCAAGATGAACATATCCAACCCTCCCCTCTACACACACACAAATAATCAAATCAAATAATTTCTGAAGTTTAAGTGTATCTATAAATTTTGAATACATACAATCCTGAATATTTTAAATTGATCTGGCATTGATTATAGCATCTTGCTGAATTATGTACTATCATCAAGGGAAAGACAGCCAATGCTGTTTTCAAATATGCTCTAAAACAGGGGTGTCCAATCTTGGCAACTTTAAGACTTGTGGACTTCACCTCCCAGAATTCCCTAACCAGCCAATTTGGGTGTTGAAGTCCACAAGTATTTTAATGTAGCCAAGGTTGGAAAGCCTTGCTCTAAAATAAACCTATACAGAGCAGAGGTTCAAATTACTTGTATCTTAGCCATCAGAGAATATCAGCCAGATGAAAATTCTGTCAGTAAAGTATACGATAATTAGTGCCACAACATGAAAAACAGATCTTGTAACCGTTTCTGTATCTCAGGCTAGATATATTTCTTGCAAAATATCTTTCTCAGTCAATTGGATGAAGAAGATACAGCTTATGTTATGTAATCACTGTTACTAAGCAGCAAAAACATTAAAAACAAACCTTTTTTTAATTGAACAGGAAATTCAAATCTTCTATGCTAAACTGACAGAATTATTTACTTCTATTGCTGCTTAGCCTTCTCTACTTTATTGGAATAATACTTCTATCTTACCTTATCTAATCTCCATATTAATGTCACTGAAATATGTTTAACAAGGAAAAAGTGCTGCTTACCACCTTATTCTTAATTCATCAAATATCCTGTGAAATGGCTTCCAAAACATTAATTCTTTTTATCACAATATATTCACTAAATATCCTTTCGATCATTTAAGATATTCTAAAAAGATTATCAATGTTTGTATTTACTCTCAGATCTTACTCTAAACTCACCCACACAGGCAGGCAAGACATCAGAATATAAACTGACAGCAAAGCGTACTCCTTACGATAGCATTGATAATGTTACCTAGTTAGGATAGTGAAATGTCTGCAAGAAAACAAGCAAGCTCAGAGAGTACCAAGGATCCCTATTTTCAACCCTGAGTTACAAATATTCCCCTTTATTGATTACTCTAAACTACTTCAAAAAACTAAATTTTCACTTTTGTTTTTAAAATTTTTTTTACATGAATACAGGATTCAATCAAATTTATAACTAATCATTTAAATCTCTCTAATTTTTAGATTCCTTTTTACATTTAAATTTAAGGTGTTTTTTTTTTTTTTGCTTTTTTGCAATTCACTTGTTTACTGTCTTATTTTACTTTATTTTTCACTTTGATTTCTGTTCTTCTCTCATGATGATTAGCTAATTATATTTCAGTCCATGACCAGTTCATAGTCTGTCATGGAATTCTGTCCTACTTTTGTCAAATGATTATCATAATAAACACACATACAGTATTGATAGAGCTAGGAGATTTCAAGACAGCATTTCTTTCTGAAATGAGATCCGATTTCTCATTTTTACATTCCAGGTGAAGAAGAATAGCACGAGAGCTCCTCAATCCCTACAGGGTGATATTTTTCCTGAATGGATAGTTTTATAAAATTAGACCTAACTACAGGAAATGTAGAAGCCGCAAGTTAAATAATTAAACCTTCATTTTATAAAACAACAGGATAACATTTATGGAAAAATAAGCTCCTATTTTGGGGAGATCTAGCTACCTGCTTTCTATCTAAAGGTCAGATAACAGGAATTCATGGTAAGTAAGTTTCCGCTTTCTTCTAGCTTTGCATAGGCCATCCGTCTTTTCAGGATGTAACAGAGCAAAAGTACCAGAGGGTGAGCTTCCTAGAATTCTTTAAATTGTTGCCTATTTTGTTACCGTTTGTAAAGGGTATATTTGTCTTGCTTGTAAAGGTTGGGAAAGTATAATTACTTTATATAGATCACCCTAGAAACTAAACTTTAAAAGCTGCTATATTGCTAGCATACTGTAATAATAAGCTCTGACAACCCTCAACCAATATCATAATAAATATTTCATGATACCAGTGCATAGTCCTATAAGAAGTCATAAACAAGGCTAGCAAATATTTAAATTTTTACTCTTCTCTCCAAGCAAACATCAATATCCTGAACTCATTCATTCATTCATTATCTAGTCAATGGAGGATATGAAATAACTGACCAAAATAAAGGAAACTTCGTATAGCATGGCTAAGGCAGGAGATTTCACCCCTCTTCCCCCAGGCCTGAGGGTCTACACAACTTCTTTGATGTAGAAGCTTTGTAGTTATTGTTGCTACCACCTATCTTCAGGGTGGTCATTTCCTCTTGCTCAAATCATTACAAAATATAAGGTAATGGCTTTGCAAAAAGATTCCTAATGATAAACAATTAGTACAGAGACAACATATTAAACTTAAACATACAATCAAAATTATACCCTTACCCAATATTTCTAGTTATTGCTCTAATTTACCGTTTTAAAGACACTTTTTAAAAATAGATTCCTTCTCTGTCTGAATTCTTTTTGGATTTCTCCTCCATTATCTCTGAAGGTTGGAGGGAGTTAATTTGGAGCCTGTTGTTAGATGGAATAATCCCCACACTTGGTTCCTGTGTTTCTTGTTTAAAGTTTTCTATAAAAAAGGCAAGAGCTTGGGGCAATCTCACTGCACAAGTGATCTTCAACCATGCCTCTGTTAGAAAGATCTGCTGTGAAACAGAGGAGTGTGTGAATATCCTCCCTGGAAGTAATCTGTTGTTCTTATGAATGCTGAAAAAAGGAAATAATTTTGGGATCAAATAGTAGACTGGGGCATATAACTATTTTCAATGGAAAAACATAAAACCAAGGAAAAGTGTAAAATTGGCCAACCTCCAAGTACATGTTCATAAGAAAACATGTCAGCATATGTATCATATTGTGCTCAAAGGAAACAGGTTAAAGCTGCCAAAGTCCAATTTAGATTCCATGTAGAAATGACAGTCTACATAACAAATCATAGGTGGATTTTAAAGGGTGACTTTTCTCAAGGAATGCTTCAATTATGGTTATACAGAAAGAGGTCCATGTCCTTTAGAGACCAGAATGCCATTGAACGCTGCTATTCGGTTCCTTAAGAACACGAAGCAGCTGAAAGCATTTAAAATATGAGATATTTCCCATGAGTGGAGCTTCACCTATATATCTTGAAAGACAATCTTGTCTAAAACATTTTGTTGAACCAATAACTTGCTTTTAAGTTGTTCCTCAGAAAAATAACCTTGCAGTCTTACCCGACACAGTAAGATCCAACTGAGTCCAATTCTTGATTTCTTACACCTAATAGAACTTACCAGATTAAAGTTATAACCTAACCTAATAAATATACCCTGGTTGATTCTAGGGTGTGACTACCTTGAATCTTTTCTTGCATCCCCCATCCTGTTCAGGACTGCACAGTCTCTTGTCTTGGGCCCCTCTCTGAAATGTGCTGGCTCCTTTCTGAGACATTTGATGCTACTACCACCCCCCTCCCACCCCCCACTTCTTCAGCTGTCCATTCCATCACACAGCCTTAACCCATTAATAGAAGAAAGAGTTTTGATGAGGGCAAGGATTAATACTTATTATTGAACATTCTACTTATTATTGAATGTTCTGTCACAATGGAAGCTTCCAGTGAAATTTCACATGGTTTAAGAACCAAATTGTCTCAAATAATAAGGACCTATTACATTGAACTTTGCTTTAATCCTTATGGTACTTTGAGGAAGCTGAAGAATAAAAAGAAATATGTACCACAACCTTCTTGGCCCCTAATCTTCTACTGTGCTTTGTTTCAAGAGCTGTACACAAGGACAGGAAAAGAAGCAACGTCCTGTTTTCTTTTGTTGCAGAGTCCCCAATGCTGGATTATGTTTCAATTATGTTAACCACACTATATGCCTTTAGTCACCCATCCTGGTAAAGATATTTTCTGAATTGCAAGTCATTAAGGACTCTCTCTAAGATTCTAACTATTGGATGAGAAAGCATTTCTCTCTCCCTGTAACAACACTGTATTAATCCCAGTCTCTTCTATGTCTTCCATATGCTAAAGAGACGCTGTCAAAATGAGATTGCCTATTGTCTCTAAGAAATGACAAAATCTCAAAGTGACAAAAGTCCTTTGCAAATTCAAATACTTTCCATACATTCTCCACAGATGACAACAACCATTTCGAAATGATTAACGTAAACTGGTCTCTATAAACTTACATAGCCGAGAAGGAAGTGGTAAAGCAACATGACAATAAAACAGTAAATCTTTATGACACTTTAAACATATAGACAGACTCAGCTCTTTTGATCCTAGCACTTTCCAAAAAGGATTTTGAGATATCAGCACACGTGACATATTTAAAGGGGAAAATAGGATTGATGATAGGGAGGAGATGACTGCAAGGGTTGGAAATGTAAGAATTTAAGACCCTTCTGAACTGGATTCAAAAAGCAGAATCCAACCAGAGTTCCACAAATATGCCTTTAACTTAAATATGCCTCCTATATTTCTACGTCAGTCAAGAGATTCAGTAATGAGGAGCATCTTGGGCAACTGGAATGAATGAAAGAAGAAGGGAATCTGAGAAATGAGTTTGTAAGGGGAAGTATGAAACTATTTCATCACTTTAAAGCTGGATTGCAAAAGCCATTGCCACTCCAAAGTTTTCTGAGGTTAATGTAGACCAGACTACCAAAATTAAGTTCCTCTTAATCAGGAAGATATGAGTCCAGTGAACAATTCTATAGTTATCAGGTTTTTTTAAAGCTTCCTTTTGTTTCAGCTCATGATCACACTGAAGTCACTCTTATCCCTATTCAATCTTCCCATGCCACATGAAATTAACATGATTAAGGGTAAATTCACCCCAATATATATATTTTTAAGGGTGGGAACAATGGCACTTAGAGTTAGCCACAGGCAGGAAGTCAGACCTAACTGTAATTTTCCACAAAGCATCTGCAAACTTTTGTCCTCTGAGTTCAAATCACCTTTAATGTCCTCTGATTTAACTCATCTTTAATGTCCTATCCTATGCCCCTCTCACCTCATAAAGGAATGGTGGGAGTCAATTTTTGGATTAGCCATACTCTATATGTTGCTTGTGTATATAGGAATATATAGAGCCCTACTCTATATGTTGCTTTGTGTACATTGCACAAAGGCCAATTTAATTTTCATTGTTCAAATGTAGAATTGTGTAAGTGACATTTCCACCAATGGAACCATCCTTGTTGATAAGACCAGTGCAGCCATGTTTGTCCTCTTGGGATAAGTTACAAGTTAAAATTCTGGGAGACTTTTAGAAAAGAGGAAAGATAAAATCCTGACAGATACCTTTACACACTGTTAGATACTTGCATATATAATTAAGTCAACATAAACAAAATTGTAAACATTGTAAACAATAAAACATCACCCAATAAAATTAACCTGGTTATTGAAAAACCATTGTATGAGTTCACATAATACATTCAACTATAAATTGATCAAATGGTATGAATTTAAACAACATCCTAAAGCAAGAAGCACACATAGACACATGAAGTCTAATCAACATTTGACATGTAAATTTGGCATTTTGTATAATTGAATCCATTAAGAATGTTTTGTGAATAAATAGAATATATCCATAATATGTAAAAGGACTGTTAATTTTATGAAGGATTAACTTTATAAATGGATAAATCAATTTCACAAATATGCTACATACTACAGAAAAAGGACTTTACTTGTCTTTGTCGCCTCATCTGAGCAACCTGAGAGATCAATATCTGTCGATCAAGTAGCTCCATCCGCTGTTGCCTCTGAATATCAATAGTTGCTCCCATTCCAACTCCAAATTCATTAGAGGGCTCCGCTGATGTGAAAATTGGTTCAAGAGTCCGAGCACATATCTTTGCTATGCCAGAGGGCACACAAAGTATGCGGTACACTTTTAAAAGACTACTACTGTAGCACATTCCAGAAATCTAAAAGCAAAGAGAAATAGACAGATTGAAAAACTGATATATTGACAAGGAAATTCAAGGACTAGGATTAGTTCCCTCAGCAAAATCTACTGGATGTCAAAAATGTATTACTAATTCTAATTGCAAAGCAAAACTTCAAAGTTGCTAGTATTCTCTGTTTCCCACATTAAGGAATCACAAACATATGATAAATGTGCAATCTAGTTCTAATCTGGTACTACAAGTATGGTATGAAATATATACTATTGATTATAAAATGTTTTGTTTGTTCAAGAACTGAGAATTTTTGTAAATACTCATCTGAGATCCATTTTCCAGTTTGGCTTTGAACTTTGGCTTTGCATAGTTCAGTTGCTGCAGGGACAAAATTGTTTTGCCCCTGTCAACTAGCAAATTTGTTGATTGCTAGAATTCCTTTTTGTGCTTTCATAGTTAATGACCATAGCATGTTGAAGATTGGAAGTGAATACCCAGGTATTTAAGTGACTTCACTTGCTCAATGAGTCTGCCATAAACTTTCCAACTTGATAATTATCAGACCAGTGGGGAAAAAACAGCTTTTTATTTTTGAGTAACTTTGATGATTCTATTCCAATTCATAAGGATGTATTCTAACCTCCCCCCCATTAACTTAATATGCACATTAATAGGATTGTAGTTTTTATTAGTCCATATTTTCATCCTCATTCCTCATCTGTTGTCCAGTCCCCATTCTTTTGTGTGTGGATGATGCAGCAATTCTTTCCATTTCAAAAATTGGACTGTGTAAAGATTTCAAGGAGCTTTCGAGGACTCTCATAATGTCCCAGCTCCATATGGAAGTTTATTAGTATTTTTTTGCCAAATGATATAATGCTAGGCACAATATATATTATAGAATATTCATTCTCAAATCCAGCCTGTTCTGGGACTCTAATACATACTCTATACATCCAGACAGAATTCTAACATTTAACACATTTCTTCCACATAGACTAGTGTCTAAAATTCTGGACTTTGGACTTTCTAATTCAATCTGCCTTTGGATTATGGATTTCCTATCTGGCCATTCACAGAGGGTCAAATTAGGTAATCATATCTCTGCAGCCCTTATTCTTAACACTGGTACACCACAGGGTTGTGTGTTGAGTCCCTTACTCTATACTCTTTATGTGCATGACTGCATTCCCACTCATGCTAGTAATACGATTGCTAAATTTGCAGATGATACAACAGTGGTGGGATTTATCTCGGGGGGGGGGGAATGAATCTGTTTTCCGAGATTAGGTGGATCAGTTGCTTTCATGGTGTGGAGACAATAACTTGGTCCTCAACACCAATAAGACCAATGAGCTTTTAGTGGATTATAGAAGGAACAGATCAGACATTTAAGATGTCCAGAAACAGCACACCCAGAAAAAAGCAATCCTTAGATCCATTTGTACCACTTAAAGATACCAGCTGGTCTCACTCATCTCACAAGATATCCTAAGGAAATCATCCAGCTTTAAGGAAAGGTCACATGCCCCCCAGTAAGGCAGTAAAAAAATCAGTGCCGAAGCTTGCATCCTGCCTCTTGGAAGTACACCCCAAAAGGACAGTGTCAGATACTACTAAAGCAGTGAAGGAAGATCCTCCCCAGATAGAAAAAGAAACCATGAGGCAGGAAAAAATTCAAACACAATACAAATAATTAAATCACAACAGTAGCTGTTGCTTGTTGAAGCTGAATAGGGAAAATAATCCCATCAATAAACACAGGATTAAACATCACGAAGCACAGAATTAACCTTCACCAAAAACCAGTTTTAGACCAAAACTCAGAAAGGGTATGAAAACTCATGTTTGAATGTCAATCTTTCTAGCTCGCCAAGAAGCTTTGCTGAATGACATTCATCTTGGTTCCCTGTCATTAAAAGCTTCTTTCTGGCAACTCTGCTTCATTATTCAATTATTTCTTCAAAATGCTGATTGTCCAGGGAAGTATTTCCTCCCAATAGCAGTGTAAAAATCTTAAAAAAATCCTTCCCCTTTAAGAAAGTCACGCCCCAGAAGCTCCGAAGACAGGAAGTATAAGCATACTGGCAAGAATGTAATTAAGGGTAGAAAAAACAAAAGGAGATTGCTTCCAACTACCAGTTCTCTGAACTGCTTAGAAAACTAACAAGGGGTTCTATAGAACTGGTCAGAACCAGTAAATCCCACCCCTGTAATAAAATATACTTTAATAGAAGAATAGATGAAAGAAAGTGCTATTCTACCATTTTATACATTTTAATTAATTTGAATTTTATTAATTCTTGCTATATATAAAGAAGAAAACAAAATTGAGAGCATGGTTTATGTTCTTTCATTCACTTTTTTGTCTTATTCATCAGAACGAAGTATATTTTTATTTTAATAAACATTTTGCACTCTAATGTTCTATAGTCTACCATCCCATCCCAAACTTAACCTTACAAAATAAGGAAGTGGTTGTGGCTTTATTTTCACTTCCGATAAATCAAACAGACGTTCTCCACTGCATTATACAGGGCAGAGATGCCACTTGAATAAATCCCTGTCATTTATTCAGTTAGAATTATAATTCTTCTAAATAATTGTGAAGAACTAATTAAACCATGGCAAAGCCATTGATGTGTGCATGAAAAAAACCTCCCCTCTCAAAACGTTATTTTAAATTTTCAGCGCATTCATCCTGACTCATAAGATTCTCTTCTAGTAACACATTTACTCCTCCTTGTATTCTTAAAACTCAACTACTGTTCAGTACAAATAGCATTTGACTTACAACCACAATTGAGCCAAAGTTTATGTTGCTAAATGAGAAGTTTGTTTAGTGAGTTTTGCCCCGTTTTACAACTTTCCTTGCCAGTTAAGTGAATAACTTTCATGTTTAAATTAGTAACACGGTTGTTAAGTGAATCTAAATTAGTAATATGATTGTTAAATGACTTTGTCACAAAAGATGATCACATGACAACTGTCATAAATACTTGTTTAGCATTCACATGTAAATCACGTGACCACGTGGATGCTGCAATGTGAAAAATGACTTTTTTCAATGTGAAATATCATCATAAAGAACTTTTTTCAGTGCCATAGTAACTTTGGTCACTAAATGAACTGTTGTAAATTGAGGACTACCTGTGTTACAGTACTAGGCCATTTTGATTTGATGTAGACATTATCAATATCATGCTATGGTACAGACAAATATAGAAGATAAAGAGTTTAAAATCCTCCCACTTGATGTTTAGTTCTTAGTCCAAGTCATACAACTTTTGCAAACTATTTTTTTCAGATTATACACAGGTTTCTTTTCAGACTGTATAAAACTTTCACCTTTATTTGTGTATTTTTTTAATAATTATGTTTTTTATTTCTGTTCATTACCCAAGTTGCCTTTATGAGAGGGTTGGACGAATAAATGAATGAGTAAATAAATAAGCAATCAACAAGCATCTAACATTAGTTATTTGGCTGCTAATTGCTTCATTGGAGGACCAAAAATTTATGTTGCTATTCCTGCAGTTCTAATTTAGTGAATTGCTAAGTTGACTAAGTACACACAGCTACTAAGTACAGCTCACAGCTATTAAGATTGTTGGCTGAGCAGGGACAAAAATAGCCAGAGAAATGATTGAAGCCTGCACCAGTTTACAAGATACATAGAAGCTGTAGGGCATAGCAGCATGAAGAAACAACCATTTAATAGCTAACCATCAATACCCAATCAACAACTAAAAAATACACACAGCCAGGTACCACATAAATACTATACATAGAACTGCCCAATGCACATATCCTGGAGATTGAGAAGTTCCCTGAGGAAAGAGATCCAGCACGAGTCCAAAAGCTTGGAAGAACAAACCTCTGGTCCTGGTGATCAACTCAGATTGGATCCTGCAACATTATCCTAGGGCATGTATATTTGCCTTCATTGGCATGATTAAGTACAAGTTACTTTCCATATATTCATGGTATTTATGTTTTCAAAATGTTTAAAATACTTCATGCAAGTAAACATATTTACAGTTAGACTTTGCTACCTCAAGAGGACTATGATAAATCCTGAAACAGTAAACAATTTTGCCTATACAACATTCTTGAATTTAGTAAAGCACATTAAAACTTTGATCAACAACAGGATAGTAAAAGCCTAGTTTTTTCCTCAAATAGTCTTGGCTTTGGATAGCAGCCAAAACCATCAACTCTAACAATAACAACACAGAGACTCACCTAACCACCTGATGCCCATGCTTCTGGGGCTGCCACAAAGAAGAAGTGGTCAATCTATTTTCTAAAGTGCCTGTAGGCCAGACAAGGAATGATGGATGGAAACTGAACAAGGAGAGATTCAACCTGGAAATAAGGAGAGACTTTCTGACAATGAGAACAATCAACCAATGGAAAAGCTTGCCCTTGGAAGTTGTGCGAGTGCCATCCTTGAGACTTTCAAAAAGAGACTGGACTGCCATTTGTGAGAAATGGTGTAGGGTCGCCTGCTTAGGTAGGGGGTTGGCCTAGATTACCTATAAGGTCCATTCCAACTCTGATTATCTGTTATCTGCTTCTGAAAAAACATCAGGTTTAAGGCCAACCTTATCCTGAATAGCAATTATGTTCCCAAGGGCAGTCCAGCAGCAGAAAAGGCATACTTGCTGGACTTACCAGATGATACACCTTATGTGATGAAACCAAAATGTGTCCCTTCTGCAAGACCTGATGGAGCAGACAGAGACAATTGGATAAAGACAATCTCTCAAATATCCTGGCCTATGTCATGAACAGCTTTGTAGTTGAGAATTGCATTCAGAAACCAACTGGGAGTTGGTACAGCTCCCAAAGCAAAGGCAAAATGTGTGTACCAAAGAACACCCATAATTATTTGCACTGCTGCATTCTGTATCAACTGCACCATCAGATATTCTTCAATAGCAGTTCCATGTAGAACACACTACAGGTAGTCCTTCACATTCAACAGTTCATTTAATGATGGTTCCAAGTTCCTGGAGCACTGAAAAAAAAAAGACTTCTCACACTTAACGACCATTGCAGAATACTCACTTGATCAAAATTCAGACACTTGGCAACTAACTCCTACTTATGATGGTTGCAGTATCCCAGGGTCATGGAATTATCTTTGCCAAGCAAAGTCAATGGGGAATCCAGATTCGCTTAACGTTGGGACGCTGACACTGTGTCATTAACTTAAGAACTGCAGTTAGCAACTTAAGAACTGCACTTAGCAACTGTGGCAAGAAGGATCATCAAATGGGGGGAGAAAATCACTTAACAACTGTCTCACTCAGCAAGAGAAATTTTGGGCCCAATTGTGTCTCATATCCATTTCTGGATTGTGTCTCACATCCCGGCATGAAACCTGACTGAAAGGGATGAAGAAAATCTGTTTCGTCCAGGAACTTCTGAAGCTGCAGAAAAGGTTGGAGTCAACCAAAAGTTATCTAACATACTGGGGTCTAGCAATGGTTTCTTGAGAAGAAACCACCTCCTCCTTAAGCATTGAAAGGACCAGCCTCTCTCAAGCATGTGTTCACAATTATCAGAAACTATCCACATTACCTTCAGGAAACCTTAGTTAACCAGGAGGAGCATGGGTGTACTTTCTTACCCATGATTATATTTGTAAAACATCTGTCACCATCATGCTTCATTTTCATAAAATGAAAACTTAGTGAGTCATTTGATAAAGGACAGTCATAATTAGATATTAAATTTCAAAATCTGAATTTTGCAAATTCAGATTTTTGAATTTAAAATTGAATTTAAAATTTTGAATTTAAAAGGCAAACTTGCAGACAAATCAATGCAGGAAATTCTGATCATCATTCCAGAAATGTACTTCATAGTTATTCATGATAGATAAACTAGCCTTTTGGTTGTTGCATGAACAAATTTGAGAGCGCCAAGGCATATCTCCATTATCACAGGGAACTTTCAGAAATATAATCATTTGTTGTTGTTTCAGTTGAACTATGTTCTACATTCAAAAATCAATAGAATTCTTTTTCATTTTTGAAGAATACATAGCATTCTAAGTGGCCTATGTAAAAAGGTTAAACAAGACCACTTTTGATGGGGTAATATATAACAACGATATGAACAAACTTCATTTTCCTTTAAAGTATTAGAAAAATGTAAAGTATTATAAACAAGGGAATCTTTGAAGAATACCATTCAGGGGATAGTTTGAAATTGTGCCAAAAGCACTGTGCAGTATCAGTGTCTAGGCTCCTGCCTCTCACACAAAGGAAGCGACATCTGTTAAAACAATATATCAAAAGACAACTGCTTCCTTTCATCCATCCAAATAATCAGCATAAGCATTTTTTATTTTAAAAATAAAAATGAAAAAGCTTAATTTTCTTGTTCATTCTTGCAAACATTTCAGTTTTCAACCAGCTAATAAAACAGAACAAATATGATTTATGAACATATATGATTTCAATATAATATAATGAATGCAGTGTTGACTTAATATGAACTAAATTATTAAATGATAAAAGTCCAATATATAATTCTTTGATGAAAGATGTGTAGACCAAAGCAGAAAAGATTAAAGAAAGAAAAAACATTAAACATGGATGGGGAACAGCCAATAGTCATAGGTCTTGGCTCTTTTTCAAAGTATCTCCAAGTACCACTTATGCCCGGGAGAAGGAAAAGTAAAGTGCAGACAATTCTGGTAAAAAGTAAATTCAAGCAGCTCTATTGCATGTTTGACCACACATAGTCTTTCTCCCCTGAGAAAAAAGTGCACTTAGCAGGAACCACCTTACACAAGACAAAACAATTTCAAACAAGGCAAGTTGGATAGTGATGCTTCCTCACATTGTTCTGTAAACATAAATGGATATTGGGGAGCAGGACGAAAAGCAGTGGTATCAGGGCATTTAGCCATTTCTTCCAATGTTAGGGAACCTGGCAAGAAAGATAGAGTCTGACTTCTGAACGTGAAACTGATAACACAAAATCAAATCTTAATTTATAAATTGTTATCTCTGGTTCTAAGATTTACCAACTATTAAGAAACCATAGATGTAAATTTATAAATAGCATCTCGGAGGTGGGACAGTTAGATGTAAAGATGGATATGATATAGAACATATGGGCTTATTGTCTATAACAGGAAATATCTGGTTGTTTTCTGGATTTACACTGATATTTCCTGTCAATAGGCACAACTGTGTCAAATTTTGTGATCCAAAGTAAAGGAAAATTAAGAAGACCAGTGAAACGGAGGCTGCATTCACACTTACATACTCTTAAATATGTAACTCTGGGTTCACATGCATAAGAACTTCAAAAAGGGACTGTTAAACCAAGCCCCACAAGATTCAATTATTTCATCCGATCCATTAATCTTATTTTGCTTACCTAAACTAAGAAAAAGGGTTGAAGAAAAAGCGATGGCCTCCACATGGCAAAAGAGAGTAATTATTAATGGACCTTGTTAGTATTTTCCTTTCACAGGAGCTCATGGGAAAATGAGAAAAAAAAAAAAACATGGGTAAATTCCCCAAGAGGTTATTTTTTATTATGTTTGTGTATCTTGTATGTTGACAGAAGTAGCAAAACATTACAATTATAATGTTATAGCACTGCAACTAGTCAATCCAACTGAGCAGATTAAGCATGTGGTCAGAATAGGGCCAAAATATAATAATTACTGACTCCATGTTGGTACAGTCATTTGAATATTTTTCTCCATGGTGGTACAGCCATCTGACAATTTTTTTTAAAAAATGAAATATTTTTCATTCCTTTTTCTTTTTTAGCAAACAGGCTTGGTTCAGATTAATTACCTAACCAACATCATTAAAATATGGAATATCTGTAGTTAAGCAGTATGCTTTTTTAATGTTACTTTTGAGTAGATTTCTGTGGCATTAATATGTGTCAACCCAACCCATTTGGTTACGTTCTGATTCACTAAATTATGCAAATTCAAAAAACCAAATTAAGAATGTTTAAATATATACAAATGTGGAGTGATAAAAAGATGGACATCTTAGCTCATTTTGACAAATTTCTTCTCAGTGACTTTCTGAAAAAAAAGTTACTAAATACCTGGAACAGTGTGTGAGTGTCATGCCCCTGTTGAAGTCTCAATCCAAGGAGGAAGATGAACAGCTGACAGGGAGTGGGAGTGTGGTTCTGTTGGCTGTGGAGGAAACTGGGGAAGGGCAAAGTCTGGCTGGACAGAGCAGGGGGGAAGGTAGAACAAGGGAGAGGGAGTTCAGAGGAAGACCCAGGCCCACTCCCTCTTCATCCGAGGGCACGCAGAGAGGAATGGAGAAGAGAGCAACATGGGTTGCATGGCTTACAGGGGAGGAGAGGGCCCTGATTCCCTTAATTAGCCACACCTGGGAAGAGAGTTTAAAAGAGATGCATGCTGAGTGCAGCATCTTCTGGGAGCAAACATGAGTTTATCTTATATTGACTTTGCTTATCTGTGTTCCTGGTATCCTCCCAACTGTGTTGAATCACAGCTGTTCCTTCAAGTCTGGAATTCCTTCTACCCTGCCGGATTAATTACTTCATCTTGCCTTGATTGGACTTATAGTTACAGTTTTTGTTGACCACATTTTGGACTTGATTCTCTGCATCCAAAGGCTATTCCTGGGAGAGTTCTTCTCCAGCCAGAAGGTAACCAGAACATTGGGGGCAAAGTTGGAGCTAATAAAGAGACTCCTACTGATTATCTGACTGTGTTGCATTTGTGCCATGCCCGGGGTCATCACAGTGGGACAGTTAATTTTTTCTTCTTCATTCCTAGCCATATTTAGACCCTTGTAACGAGAAGGATTTTTCTGACAATAAGTATTATACTTCCAAGACAAGGCACAATGCTATTATCTGTTCACCTTTACAACAAGGCTTAGCACTGCAACAATCACTTCCTCTCTGTTTTGGAAATACTTCCTGTATTTGGTAAAACTACGTATGTAATTATGTGCAAGAACTTCTCAATTCAGATCTGTGGAATTCTTACTGGCATTTAAAACTAGCTCATGTACTATATTATGGTGACATGTCACTTACGAGGATGTGAAAATTCATTAGAATTCAGCATTATGTGGAACTCAGACCATTTTTATTTATTCAAAAAATCAAACTGAAAAATCCTGGCCAGTGAGTGTAGGAGTGATGGTATAGGAGAGTGTTAATGTGCTTATGACCTACTTCCTGGCATTTCCCACATTGTTCTCTGCCCTAAACTTGTCAGCTATGTCATCTACCTTTTATCACAATATTCTCCGGTCATTAAACAGATCTGACTATACAGCTTTTGCTCACTTTATGCAAATTTATTATTATGTGGTTGATCATTTTACTTTGATTTGTGCCAGCATAGTCAATTTGTGCCAAAGTTCTAGAAGCCCTCTTCCTGCCAAAACCATGTTCTGCCTTCACTCATATTTTTACCATCATGTTACATAATTTTTCTGATTTTGCTTCCTGTCTTATACTTAACTCCATATCTCAGGGCTGTCATTGCGGCCTGCAGACTGGATGCGTCACACGCTGGCCATGCCCACTTTAGTAAAGGGGGAAAACTCCTGATACATCACGTGATGCCACTGTGATGATGTGAGTTTGACACCCCTGCTATATCTATAGGGTCAGAATGGCCCTCAACATCTTGTCCAAAATCTTACCAGGAAAGGAAAAGGATGTAATACCAAGAAAAAAAGTTGGACACCAAAACCGGGGAAAGATTGCTAGTCACAGAACAAGCTTTTAACTTGGAAAAATCTACATGTGGGCAACATAACAATCTATGCTAATAAAATTCATAATGCCATGATGCATTCTACCTCTTACGTCTGCCTTGATAATCAAGAACATCAGAAATCTAGCTCTACGAAAGATGTAGAAAGGCTTTCATGCTACACAGAACATAAGATAAAATGTATTTAGGTAACCTGGTGCTTAAGAATAAAGTTCTAAAAATGTATGACATCTGTCAATTTATCTGGGTTACAAAATTTACACTGCATCCTCCACCTGCTTTTTTCCACTTGCTTTATGCAAATTTGCTTTATGTTTTCAGGAAATGTAACCCAGCATAAAGCAAGTAGAACCTGTCTTTTGTTTAAATTCCCCATTCGGTAATGGAATCTTTTATTTTAGCAGTCACAAGCCAGTGTTTGAACCACGTCATTGGGCTGATTCTGTAAAAGTCAAGAATTCTCTGGAACATGACCTACCTAAGCAACATAAAAGAGCTACCACAGAGTTCAGGTATACTGTCCAAACAGGATCTAATTCTGGCCAATCAGTTCACATTCAATAATTTGAAGAGAACCGTCTTCAAGGTTGTTGCTGTTCGAATCACAATACTCCAAAGGAGAGGAGCGTATTCACTGTATGGACAGCAGATATTATATATCCTGTATAACATCGATAGCAGCACTTGAGACAAACCTGAACATGTACAAATGTCCATGTACGACAATGAAAATTAGCGTCAAATGCACTGAGAATATGAGGGTTGAGGGTAGTGATAGGTCTACATATCTGTAAAAGCTTGTGTATACACACAAAGCTCCAAATTAAGGAACTTTTGTATACACTCTTATACGTACATGCTTCAGAACAATGTATGTCAACATGTATTTTTCCATGCATGGCACAATTAACTAGAACTCACCATAACTATTGTACCATACCAGTGCGAGAATTTATATTCTTACTACCTCCCTACTCCCTGAATACTAATTTCACTTTATCTGTTTTCATTTTCCTGCTCTTTTATCTGAATACATTTTTGACAGCTTTGGTGGCATGAGGTTCCTAAAATTTGTTGGGGAAATGGATGTAGTTCCTATCTTGGGAATTTTAAAATTGTGGAGAGCCAAAAAGCATCTCAAAACAAGTTAAAAAAATAATCTGATCAGATTTACTCAGGTAAAACTTTTAGCATTGTCAGAATACCGAGTTTTGCCTCCACTTTTTCTGTACAAACCCAAACTATGAAAACATGTATGGTACATAGATTAAAATATTATTATTAAAAATTAATGTTAGCGCCATGGTCGGTCTTCACTGAATGGTATTACTCTTTTGTCATGAAAACTTCTTACAATTTCCAAATCCTGATATTTTAGACCACTTGTTCCTTTTAATATGTATGAGATCCTGCCCAACAGTTCCTCTTCTTTTTTTCCCTCCCCTCAACAGTTGCAGGGCAACAACAACATGTTAACTAAAAACCAAACAGAGATTGTAGTTTTTTGCATTTGCTGATAATGTGCAAACTGTATATCTATTTTAAAGAAAGCTTCATATAACATGCAAGGGGAAGTAAAGATAGAAAAAAAATCAGTACAGTGGTGGAAAATGGTTGTCATAAAAGCAACTATAACCCCAAATTGTTTGTCAAAAAGTTGCATTTTAGTGGGAGTGTTTTCAATTATAATTATAATCTTTCAATTATAGTTATGATCAAGAGAAGAGAGCAGGCAGTTGCTGAACTAAAAATAGTAAACTGCAAGTCTATTTTACTCAAATTGAAGGATTATGACTACAGCAGATGAGGGGCTTTCCCACATTCTGGGAAAGACCCCACTCTGGATTTTTTATAAAAATTCATTCTATTTAAGTGAAAGAATTTACTAAAAGGAAGGTGAATTAGAAACTAAGAGAAGATACACATTCTAAATAGAGGCAAGCAACCACAGCTACTGTCATGCTGAATTTTCTGTGCATTAGCAATCTCCACAGACATATTTTCCCATATGTTATGTATGCTTGGAACAAAGCTGCCAAAAGGAAAATTGCAGCCAGTGTGTATGTATATGACTTTTCAGAAATCTTCAGTTACAAAAATTGGAATATGAATTTACAAAATACATGCCTTTTAATGTTTTCTTGTTTCCTTAGGGACAACTATGACCTGGATGACTGAGAATCTCCACAGACATTTCCTCAAGCAAGTACCTAAATAAGATCATCCAAGTGCTTGATTATATGTAATGTCTATACAACAACAGCTTTCCTAACTTCATATTTTGAAGATGAGTTGGGTTTCAAATCACATAATCTCATTGACTAAACTGACTGCAGATTAAGGATGATGATGTGGGGAGGTACAGAATTGAGGAGATCTGATGTATTTATTTTACTAAACTACCACGCCTCCCATCTTGCCAAAGCCATTCCAAGTGGCTTGTAGTCATTTATATCATTGCAGATCTGCTGGAATGTAGCTTCAGCAGCTACATGAATTTTCATTAGGGAGTATTGGACAGCCCAGAGACTGTATTGGAAAAAAGAGGTATTGTGATGTTGAACTATATAACAACACTTTAGAATATTCATTGGAAACTGAATAATGGTTCTATCAAGCATAGGAATGGCTAAAAGTCAGTTTAACAAATTGGAAAAGTGGTATTATTCCAGATCAGAAATTTTTGATCTTTTCAGATGCAATCAACCAGAACCCACCTATAGATAGGCTCAAACAGATACTTTATTAGTAATCACCTATTATAAGAATTTTGCCAGACAGCCTGCAGATATAAACCTAAGCGTTTGATCTCAGACATTTATTCCACTAAACTGACTCTAAACTGGAATGTCTCTTTAGTTCCCCTTCCCCTTTAGCTGGTTCCACCACAAATCCACAATTCCACATTTTGGGAAAAGGCAGTATTTTCTATTAATCAAAAGTTACAGCAATATATGTTAGTATGGTAAAGATACTATGATATTTTATTGTTAATATTTTGGTTATATTAATGTATTTAATCTCAGAAGTGGTTGTTAAATGACTGCATGGATCATTAAATGGACAGATTGAAAGAGCTGCCCGCTATAAGAAGGCAGGCTGGAGAAGAGAAGCTCAAAAGCCAAATTTTTGTTTCTTCAGTCCATTGCAGGCCTTCTCCTCTCTTCCATGTGTGATGGGAACTGCTACACTGAGATGGAAAAAGGAAGCTCAGATTTTGAGATCTGAGCTTCCTTTCTCCCCCATTTGCCACAGAAGGCAGACCCTAACTCTAACCTCTAACCCTAACTCTAACCCTCTCCTCAAGGTACGAGCATTTCTACCATCCAGAAACTTGCATTTGCTAATTTTTTTTTCTGGGTAGAAAGTTAGCCAACCAGAGGTGATATTCAGCAGGTTCTGGCCAGTTCTGGAGAACCAGTAGCGGAAATTTTGAGTAGTTTGGAGAACCGGCAAATACCACCTCTGACTGGCCCCACCCCTGTCTATTCTCTGCCTCCCTTTGAGTCCCAGCTGACTGGCTGGGTCTTCTTTTGTTGCCCTGCACAGGAGAATGGGGATTTTGCAGTAACCTTCCCGTCATGCCCACCAAGCCATGCCCACAGAAACGGTAGTAAAATTTTTTGAATCCTACCACTGTAGCCAACACAGTGTTTTTAAGGTCAAGAAAGGCTGATCTTCAGGATGTAAGCTGCTTTTCTCCAGCCCAGTGCAGAAGTTCCCTTCTACACAAAGAGGAATCCGGAGAAACTCCAGGACTTGGCAGAAAAAAGAAAGCTTGGATGGAGAACAGCCAAGCATCTTTTCTCCAGCCCAGGGCTGAAATTCCCTTCTGTGCATGGAATCTGAATTTAATTTTTTCCAGCCCACCTCAGAAGTCCCTCATCCCCATGTACGTAGGGGAGGCAAAATTGTTTGGCAGGTGGCAACAGCTTGCAAACTTTCCTGCCAGCTTTCCCATGGATTTTCTGAGGAAATCAGCAGAGAAGATTTTAAATGCCAATCAAATACTTGCAAAATACTTGGCAATCAGTTGTAAGTACAAACATGTTGCCCAATTCCTGAAATGCAATCAAATGACCCTGTCGGGTATGGCACTCATAACTTAAAGGGTCATAAGTAACTTTTTCTAAGTCTGTTGTAATTTCAACATACACAACCAGCCCAGCACACAAGCCCCCACCACCAGTATTTATAGAGAGACAGCAGCTCTGATCACATACTGCTTGCACTGGCACGAAGCTGAAAGCACTAGCCTGAGGATGGCGAGTGGGACCTCACCGAAACGTCGCCAAGATACTCTTAATCTTACACGGGAAAAGACCCAAACACACCTAGACCTACATATATATATATATATATGTATATAAGTATATAATGTAGGTCTGAAACAATTGTAAAAGTCTGACTCACAGACGAACTCAATACAGAAGCCTGATGATGGCAGATGAGATTCTGCTGAAATGTTGCTACAACTTTAAAAGCACTACAATGACGTGGGATAATACCCAAAGGAAGCTGAACAGCACATACGCGCGCACACACACACACACATACACACACACAAGTTTTCACGGGTTTTCACGGGTACTTACATGTATGGTATTCAGCTTTGTTCGGGTATTTAAAGTTGTAGCAACATTTCGGCAGAATCTCATCTGCCATCATCAGGCTTGTGCATTGGGTTCATCTGTGTGTCAGGCTTTCATAGCCGTTTCTGTTTTAAATTTGGTGCTAGCCTCGTGCTGTGTTAGAATGCCTTTTTCTTCATCCTGATTGGTTGGGAGTCTTGGTCTCTGTTTATTAGTCTTGGAGTTTGCTGTGTTCTGCTTGATTGCTGTTTCTAATATCTTCTGTCTGTTTTGTAGCAGTTTTTTGTCTTGATTTGCTGGCAACATTATGTTTCATGTATTGGGGGCTTTTAGTGCAGCTTGGCTTCGGGTGAATGGCTGGCTATCATTTATTAGGAAGCTAGGTTTCATCTGGGTGGCTGGTTGGGGTGTGTTTGGGCTGGAGGTATCAGGGGAGGGGTCTGTTTCTGCAAAGGTGTTTGCTTGGCTTGTGGTGTGGATATTTTTTGTTTGAGAGTGCAGGCTTCAAGATAATTGACAGTCTGGTGGAGTCATTTCTTCTATTCATGCTTTCAGGCCTTTATATATATATATATATATCAAAGCTGAGAACACTGACCAAGTAATGCCTATTATAAATATTATATAAACAGATTCACAAAACTTTCCTCTTCTTTAACATTGTTTTATATTGCCCAAAATAAAACTGTGGGTGTATGTGTTTAAACAGGCACTTTCCTTTGTAGACAGATATTTTAATCAAGAGGTACACATGGCTTCTGTTAGTTTTTCCTTATAAAATAAATTTCTTAAATTTCACTAAATTTCTTTAATTCGTCAATAAAATTATTTAATTCCATTACTTCTGTTATGAAACTTTTAATTGTTTATAGTTTTTAGTCTGCATTTTAAGTATTCTACTCTTTAGTTTGTATATTTGGATAGGAAAGTTGCCTTAGAACTTTACTGAAGAATAAGACAGACACACCAGAAAAAGAGCAAAATGATCTTGTGATAAAAGTTTCCAGTAACTAGGAAAATTATCCACTCATATGATCTGTGAAAACAACAGTGGGGCTAGGAAAAACATTTGTTACAATTGCAGCAATGAAACATGGCAAAGTTTAGAGTCATTCAAGGGGACTTTCCAACCATTTTCAGCAAAATATTTAGAACATTTATTATTTATGTACTTTATTAAATGCATACGTTAACCAATTTTCAACAACTCTGGGCAGTTTAAGATTTAAAAAAATATTAGAGGCAAGAAAAAAACCCAAAGACAAAAAAAGAGTGAAGATGGAAAGTGCGACAAAGTGTGACAAAGAAAGGAAAGAACAAAAGAAATAACCCAATGTAGTCCAAAGGAAACTTCACTCACGCTTACTTAGGGCCTGGGCAAAGAGCAAAGTCTTCAATGCCCCTCAGAACATGAGTAGGTTGGGGGATGTCCAGATTTCAGGGGAACCTCATTCCTGAGCATAGGTGCTGCTACAGACAAGGTATACTTTTGAGGTCCAACAGATGTCATTGTTTCATCAAAGATGGAGCATACCAACCCTGCCAAACTAATTGGCTAGGCCAGCAATCCCCAACCTGCTTGGCAGCCCAACTGGGAGGGGAGAGAGGGGAACTGAATGGCGGGCCTGTGCACACTCATGCAGCTCAACTTGTGTGAGAGATAGGTTGGTGCGCACTTACGTGATTGCCCACCAGCCGCCGCTTGCATAAGTTGAGCTACATGTGCGCCAGTGGTGGGATTCAAATTTTTTTTACTACCAGTTCTGTGGGCATGGCTTGGTGGGTGTGGCAGGGAAAGGATACTGTAAAATATCCAGTCAGAGATGGTATTTGCTGGTTCTCCAAACTATTCAAAATTTCTACTACTGGTTCTCCAGAACTGGTCAGAACCTGCTGAATATCACCTCTGATGTGCACTCCGACCAGTCACTCAAGCGGCCCAATTCTGAATATGCCACGGCCCAGTAGTGGGCTGTGGCCCAGGGCTTGGGGACCCCTGGGCTAGGCAGATAGTATGGGAGACAGGCATTCTTGGGTAACCAGGCTCTATACCATGAAGGGCTTTGTAGATTATGAACAGTACCTTGACTTCTACTCAAAAACAAAAAGGCAACCAATGCAGCTCACAATGGAAATGGTTTATGAAGGTATGCCTATCATGCCCACATAACTTTGCCCTGAACCATTTGAAGCTTTCAAGTGTGGTTCAAAGGCAGCCCATGTAGACTGCATTGCAGAAGTCAAACCTTCAGGTGATCAGGGCATGAGTGATTGTAGGAAGGATTGTTAGTAGACTGTTCCAGATTCAAAGAAACTGCCTGTTTATGCATATTCCTAAAGCAAACTGAATTTGGCAAAAGATGTAAATATGAAAGAAGAAGAAAATACAGATAAGTAAGAATGAAAGATAAAGCACATCCCATAGATGCTTTATTATACCTGAATGAAAAGCATGAAAAGCACCAAAGCAATAATTAAAAGTATTATACTTACCAGCCCACTTAAGGCTACGATCCAGATGTAAGACCCAGAGGTTAAAAGCTATAAAACAAAAATGTGTAGTTTAAAATGGAATTTAGATTGCACAGTCCTTACACTAATGTTATTTCAACATTAATTCAAATGCAGTAAAGAAGAGAATATCATAAATTACATTTTGTTTTTA
Organism: Laticauda colubrina; assembly: GCA_015471245.1. Classification (NCBI taxonomy): domain Eukaryota; kingdom Metazoa; phylum Chordata; class Lepidosauria; order Squamata; family Elapidae; genus Laticauda; species Laticauda colubrina. The sequence continues at coordinate 29,722,412 of BLBF01000073.1, forward strand.
TGCAACAAAAGGGGCTCAAGTATTTCTTTAAATGTTGTCATGCGTTTAGAACAAAATTTGTTTCTGAAAGCAAAGCAATTGAAAATGAATTCTGAATGAAATTTGAATAAGGCTGAATGAAAAAGTGGAACAAAAAGAACTGAACATTTGCTGGGGTTTGCTAAGTTTTTTTAATTGAAAATTCAGTTTGATTTAATAAAATTATTTTCTCCAGAATCTGTTATGAAAGCCAACTTTTGCAGTAAACATATAAAAAAGTGCCTTTGTTTTTCATTAGCCATCTATATGTTCAACAAAAAAACACAACTTCTAAAAACTAATCAGGCAACACAAATACTGAGAACTATACCCTTGATTACAAACTTATTTTAACTTGCTTTATATTATGATGCTTACATTGAATAGAGCAATACTAAATGGAGATGTCTGTCTATTTATCCCACATGCAATGAAACAACTATTTATTCCTCCCTGTCATTGCTGCAAAAAGAACTGAAAATGAGCGTGTAACAACTTAAAAATGGTAAATTGCATTTTTCAGGCTAACAGAAAGAACATTAGGAATGGTTGTTTATCAATTTGCACTCTACTCTCAAAATCCAAGTTATATTGTGTGCATCTTCCATTAAAAAAACCTTGAAATGCACAACATAGGGTTAATAATATTTTATACTTTTGAACATTGTTTTATCAAAAAAAAATCAGCAATCTGAAAATTTATCATATGCCAGATATATAATTATTCTGCAAGAGAGATAACAATTTAGCATGATCTCAATTGCTTGCAGAATGAAAGAGTGATTATTTAATGGCACCTATCAGCTTGTTATGATAAGACTGGAGAACACAGCAAAGAAAGTGAAGATATAATAATACCTAGAAAAATGTCAAGAGTTGCTTCATCAAAGTAACAAAACATATTCTTTATTTGGTCTGAATATTTAGGGAAGGGTAAAAGTATCATTCAGACTAAATCCATATTAATAGCCTGAGCTGAAAGCTTGTTTGCCAATGAAAAGCCATAATTTATTATTGAAGTAGCTATCTGTCAAAAAGATTACTTATAGAATTATTTAAAAATGGAAGAAACAGAAGACCCTAGCTACCAAAGACCCTAGTATTTACCAAACCAGGATTGTCAACATAAAATATTCCCTTAGGTATGTTTTAAAAAATAAATTTGTAGGATAACACATTTATCAAGAAGGGAATAAATAATAAACAAATGGATTCACTAATCTAGGATGGAACTTTGAATTCTACGGGAAATTTTGAAACTGAAGTCCCAAAAAAAGTCCAACCAAAATCTATCACAAAATAAAATACTAAAATCACACTGAAAGTTGGTTTCCCCATTGCTGGCAATTAAAAATGGTGTAAAGCCATGAGATTTATTAAGGGTTACTTTTCACTCACAGACAATACACACATGTATTGAATATCATCACTAAGTTCCTATTGCTACCTCTATCAATTTATTGCACATTTGCAGATTTACGCTACAGTGTTTAGTGCATTTTTAAAAATTTGTTTTGGAATTTTTAGGACTGAACATTTGGAAATAACTGTCATTTCCAGACATTTCTAGAAAAATTCCAGACATTTATAGAAAATAGTGGCTGCAAATGGAAAATGCTAAACTAAGGGAAAAATAAATGAACATATACAAACCTGCAAACCCAATATATAAACCAATGTCTTGTTTGTGATGGAAAATTGTCCTAGAATTTGTGTCACTTGCACTCTTGGAATGGAAGTATAAAATGGAACAAAAAGAGCAAATACAGGCCCCAAGCTGTTGAGACAAAATATACGCAAAAATGGAATATCAACATAATTCTTACAGAAAGTATTAACTCTCTCTTCCTTAACTATTTTGAATAATCAAATGCAGCTTAGTACTTTTTAAAGTATTAAATACTGTATCCAGGTTTACTAACTGACATATTTTAAATATCACAAAATAGTCTTTTTGTTTAAATTTGTTTTTAAAAAGTGCACTCAATGGTATAGAGCCCACAGAATAAGAGGGCCTTTTGCCTGCTTCTTACTTAAATCATCCAGTAAGCCATAATTAAATGCTTTCCTCAATGAATAAAGTCCAGGAAATGAATTATTTCTTCCTTCACTTGATACTCAATCACTAGGTAGGAATAACATCTGTGTCTTACCTTTTGCGTGATCTATTCTTCTTGATCATTCCTGACAAATATTAGGTATGTATACATACCAATAGTCAAGAAAGTATTCAATTTTATAAAGGCAGGAGAGGAAATATACATATTGTATACAAGCAATAGTTTTAAGAGAGGAGAATATGCAATAGGTAGTTTAGGCTTTAACTGTGGAGTCCTTGGGGTGCACTGAAGATGTTACTACAGTAGTTGGGTAACAACAACCAAAATCAGAGACTACTAAATGATAATTTACATTGAGCTGCTTCTTTGACACACAAGTAAATATTGCAAGAAATCAATGAAAATCAGTGCAAATGGAACCTTAATTATTCAATCCTTCAAATCCAAGTTGAAGGCAACTGCATCTCAAAAATCTCAGTATCATCTGAACTCAAACATAACCACAGATGCTTCTTTAAATAAGTAATTTTCCCGCCAGCTATTTTCAAGGACAATATATTTGTTCCTACAATACTCTGATTGTATTGACAGAATATTAAACATATCCTCTCAGACAAATGTAAAAAGCTACAATTCAGACTTGGTCATGCACAATTTAACAAACTAAAATTAATTACATTAAACTTTTGCCATGCTTTTTTTTTAAAGTACATGTTTACAGTGGAGGTAAAACTGTATGTTGAACAAGAAGTGTCATCAAAATATTTATGAATTACTGTAAAGAACAGTAAATTTATTACAGACACTTCTGTAATAGTCACAGCCAGAGACACGATATTATGTAACATTATGACATATATTGACTGATATATTGACTTGAATCTGCACAACATATTTGTTTAAAATATGCTTCGCTTGTTAGTTTATTTCTCAATGTATTCTATCTATTTATTTAAAATACTTATATGGCCCTCTATCTTATGTACAATAACCCTGGGTGACTCACAGCAAAAATAATAAATTATAAAGAATAAATCAGTAATGCTAACATCAAATTTCGTGATATCCCAGCCCTACCATATCCCTGAACATTTGTTGGTTCCAATATTCCTCTAGCCTGATGCTGTCATATTTAGACAATTTGGATCAAGTTTTGGTTCAGTAGGTTGCATAGACCCAAGCAATATGGTTAGCATGTTATGGAAGTACTATTAAGCTATATATTAAGGCTTAGTTTGATACGTGAACTAACAATGATTTGCTGCTATATTGGAAAGCCTTTAACTCATCTTTTCCTCTTCTCTCTACAGTGTTGAATTAGATAATAATTTTAATTTATTATTGTGTTCGCATAATAGATATTTCATAAGTTTTAAATGTCAAGTATGCTGAATAGGATTTAAAAAAAGCAGTTTCCCCCAACACTTCCTCTTAATGAGGGGAAAGTTCCACTGATTGATCGTTGATTCTGATAGCTTTTATTTAACATCACAGCATCTTATTCTACTTTAACATCAAAACAACTCTTTTCTCCCTCTTGCTTCACACACACACACACACACACACACACACACACAAATGTGCGCGCATGCGTGCACACACACACAGATACACAGACACACACAGGCAAAGCAAATATAAAAACAGATTTCTTAGACTTTTCTCATTGATATATTCCCCAACATCACAAAAGGCTGCTGGTCTCTTGTTGATTCCCAGATATCTTCATTATAAGAAGCCGGACAGCTGCTACCAAAAATGAGGAAAAGAAACCCTGGGAAGCCAGTTCTTCTTCTTGGTTACACTTCTTGTCACATATCCGCAAACATACATTTCCTGATCTTTTATAACTGACCATTTTCTTCCTGAGAAATCACTCTACCACAGGCCAACAAAACTCATACATGGGAAAAGGCCAAATTGATATCTTAAAAATAATTGTGGGTCACATGAAGAATAGCTGGAGTGCTGATCAATTGTTTAGCTGCAGTATCCACGAGACCTGAAGGTATCTGGCAGCGTATCTTTTGTGGTGGAAGAAACTGCAAAGAACTAGCAGATCCTTCCTACCAGTGCAATGTTTGATGGCAGTAGATTGATTTGTTTTTTAATGGTGTAATATTAGGTGGGATGACCTTGGAAGACAAGAGAAGATCCATAGATTATACAATAGTCAGATAAGTGGTATCTGAGTCCGCAGAAAGAACAAGGGTGTGGCAAACATCTCAAAGGAGGCCTCCCCAGTTTCTTGGGGGAGAGGTATACTTTCAGACTTGCAAGATTCTGTTGATGTCATCTGCAATAACATTAGGGTTAGGACTTCCAAAGTGGACTGCCTCACAAGGTTGACAACCTCTGGGCTGCCATATGCATCCTGTGGGCCATTTGTTGTGTAGGTCTGTTCCATACTTCTATTGTCAAACTGGTCTTGTGGGAAATCTTTGATCACAGCTATGTCTGCATATTTATTCATCTGACACTGGTAGAATTGCTCGGAAAATGTAAAATTATTTAGAGCTTAGAGAAGTTAATAGAGGTGTCTACATGACATACTTAACCAAGGGAGCTCGAACCATATAGTACAATAAAAATTGCCTTGGGTTACAAATTTGTCACTTCCCACCATTCTTGGTTTTCATAGAGCCATGATGGCGAACCTATGGCATGCATACCAGAAGTGGTACGCAGAGCCATTTCTGCCAGCACGCGAACCATCAGACAGAACAGATCCATTACACATGCACACACGCCTCCCGCCAGCCAGCTGATTGTCAGGTATCTACAGGGGGCGTGCAGAAGACGCGCATGCATGCACAGGGAGCAGGTCACACACGCATGCACAGAGTTACACAAGGGGGTTGCACATGCATGCACAGGGGGTGGGGGGATTGTGCTTGCATTGCATTATGGGTGCAGGCATGCATGAATGTTTGCACACACACACACACACACACTTTTGGCATGCAATGATGAAAAGATTATCCCTCACTGTCATAGACCATTTGGAAAAAAACAACACAGTGGCCTGATAAGATGACTGCCAAAAGAGATGCAGTGGCTTACCATTTCCCTAAACTTCTGCTCTTATTTCCCAATCCATGGGGCAATGGGAGAATGAAAAGTAATGTGGAAAAGAAACAGTGTCGCTACAGGAACACTTTTTTTTTTTCAAATTCAAACCTTTATTGTCAGTGTACAACATGTGTACAATGAGATTGGCTGAGCCTCCCTTTTTGTGTGTCAATCTAGGATTTTATCTATCAACGTTAAAATGATTTAACTTTGTTAACAATATTTGCATAACACAACTGATTGACAAAGGTTTCTTCCCAGCAACCCTTAACCTCTTATGGGTTAAAAGTAATCCCTCAAACTTGTTAATAAATGTAGCAGTTCATAAATCACACTACCTCTTTCTTTAACTCAGTTAAACATGCCCGGAAAACAAGACTACTCATACATTTTTCCAGATTAATCAGATTTCTTTTCTTTTAATGCCTGGTGGCTAGCAAGTAACAAAACTCTAGCTTACAACTAGCCTGTCCTTCTCATCTGAAAAATGTTTTGGTTTTTTGTCAGAGTCAAGGATATTCAGTAAATTGGAACATCAAAAAGTTCACTTTCCTAAGTTTTAAAAATATTAATTAATATCAAGTTGTTGAGGGCTCTGGCAGACACTGTGTTGTCAAGAGTACCACACTGCTGACAAAATATGTAGACAAAAATTTTCCCAATATGCCTCATGATATGTAATTATATACATAATTATATGTATGTAATTATGGATCACAGTCTGGTGGTAATGAGTTTCTCAAGAATTGTACCTCCCCCATTGCAGGAAAGCAGGATCTATAAGGCTAGTCCGCCCCCACTGACTAATGGACCTGGATGGATTCCAGAAGGAGCTGGGAGTTATAACTGCAACTGTGCAGCTGAGCTCTTGGTCACTGTTTGGAATAGGAAGGTGACTGAGGCTCTGGATAGCATGCATACAACCTCTCCTCACCCACAGACCTCTCTGTGCCCCATAGTATACAGAGGAACTGAGAGGGATGAAACGCATGAGACCTCTAGAGGGCCGCTGGCAGAAGATGGAATGAACTCGATTGAACACGGGTAAGAGCTACTACTAAGGCCTACCTCGTAGTGATTCGTGAAAGTGTAAATACTTCTCCACACTAATTGCATCTGCAGATAATTGCCCAGCAACCCTATTTAAAGCCTTCTCCTCCTGGGGATGGAGGAGATTGAGGTCCACCTGAAGGGACACGCTGAGGAATTTGCAGATTTTCTGGAAGACAAAATCACTCGACTTCATTCCCAATTAGATGCTGGCTTGGTTGATGGTCCAGTGGAAACCCCTGAGGCAGTTTCTTTCCCTATTATCTGGGAATGGTTTGACCTATTGCTCCAGAGTAAGTGGACAGGATCCTAGGGAGTATGCGTGCAAGCACCTGTGTTATAGACCCATGTCTCTCCTGGCTTGTGAAAGCTTCCAAGGAGGTGACAAGTGGGTGGACTCTGGTGGTGATTAATGCTTCCCTATAGGAGGGGGCAGTGCCCAAACATTTTAAGGAGGCTGTGGTCTACCCTCTTCTTAAGAAGGCATTGCTAGATTCCACCTGGTTGGATAATTTTTGACCCATCTCCAATCTTCCCTTTTGGGGGAAGGTTGTTGAGAAGGTGGTCGCACGGACGCTCCAGAGGTTTCTGGATGAAATAGATTTATCTCGACCCCTACCAGTCAGGATTCAGGCTGGATTTGGGACAGAAACAGCACTGGTCGCACTTTTGGATGATTTCCGGCAGGAGCGGGATGGGGGTAGTGCATCCATCCTTGCTTTACTTGACCTCTCAGTGCCTTTCGCCACCATGACCATGGTATTCACCTGGGGTGGCTTTGGGGGATGGGAGTGGGAAGCCTGGTTCACTTGTGTTGTCCTGGTTCGCTTCCTTCCTCTGCAGCCGCTCTCAGTGTTGATAGTAGGGGAGAGATTCAGCCCTTGCCCACTGCTTTACAGGGTTCTGCAGGGCTTGGTATTCTCTCCATTCCTGTTCAATATTTATATGAAGCAGCTGGGTGAGGTCATCTGTCACCATGGACTGAGGTATCACCAATATGCCGATATTACTCAGCTCTATGTCTCAGCCCGTGGTGAGTTAAGTGATGTTCTGTCCTCCTTCTCACAGTGCCTGGAGGCTGTTAGAGGATGGATGGGGAACAACAGGTTTAAACTAAAACCTTGCGAGACCAAGTGGCTCTGGATTGGGGTTTGTTGGCCTTGGTCTTAGATAGGGTGGCACTACCCCAGACCCTGTTTGTAATCTAGGGGTTTGCCTGGACTCACAACTCCTGCTCTAAAAGCAGGTGGCTGTTGTGGCCAGGAGGGTCTTTGCGCAACTGTGGGTTGTGCACCAATTTTCCTGGACCTTTTCCTGGACCAACAGTCCCTACTCACAGTCACTCATGCCCTGATCACTTCTTGTCGACTATTGCAATGTGCTTTATGTGGGGCTGCCCTTGAAGAGCACCCAGAAGCTCCAGTTGGTGCTAAATCAATGGTGGATTTCAAATTTTTTTATTACTGGTTCTGTGGGCGGCTTGGTGGGTGTGGCAAGTGAAGGATAATATAAAATCTCCAGTCAGAGGTGGTATTTGCTGGTTCTCCAAACTACTCAAATTTCTGCTATCGGTTCTCCAGAATTGGTCAGAAGCTGCTGAATACCACCTCTATGCAAAATGCAGCAGCCCGCATGGTTTTGTGCAGATCCTAGCGTGCACATGTATCACTTCTCCTGCAGGATCTGCACTGGTTGCCAATTTGCTTCCAGGTGCAATTTAAAGTTCTGGTTGTCACCTTTGAAGCCCTTCATGGCTTGGGACCAGGTTATCTGAGGGAAGGTCTCTTGCCAGTCACATCTACCCGACCCATCAGAGCAGGGAGACAGGAAATGTTGCAGGTCCCATTCCCAAGGGAGATACACTTGGTGGGACCCAGAAGAAGGGCCTTCTCTGTGTTGGCTCCCTCTCTCTGGAACATCATTCCCCCAGATTAAAATGGACCCCACTCTAATACTCTTCCAGAAGGTGCTGAAGACTTGGTTCTGCCAGCAGGCCTGGGGAACCCAGAGCAGGATGGAGCCCATTAAATGGCTCATGTGATCTGCTGTCGCCAGGGCAGGGTGGGTGGGAGTTGATTTTGTTATATTGTACTATATTTATTTGATTCTTTTTGTTAGTTTTTTAACAGGCAGCAATATAAATTCAATAAGTAAATAAATACACACATACCATTGTACTTTCACAAAAGTATAAATCCATCATATCGAAAACTGTTATCTAAGAGTTATTTTTTTTTGTTTCGCAATATCTATAATGCTTTTCTACCCTCATTGTTTAACTGAATGCACTGTTGGGGAGTCTCACTGAAATTCAATATTCTAAGCCTTGACTTAGTCTGGCCTGTGACCATAACAAATATTTGATTTGATCTGATCTGAATAAGTCTTGACAAAAACACAAATATTTATTTCTTTATTTTGTATCCAAGACCACAAGTGAAACCTGATGTAACAGCTCAATTAAAAATAATTTTTGGCCTTGTTTCACAAAATCTCAAATTTCATTGAACAAAAAACTGAATGATAAAGCTAAAGCTATTCATGTACCTTCCCCTTTCCATGTTACAGAATACAGCAAAAAGACAAATTGAACTTATAACTTCTGCTGGTTTCATGGATGCCATCAATTCCATTTTAATAAAGGGCCTGTGTGTGTGTGTGTGTGTGTGTGTGTGTGTGTGTTTTGTAAAATTACAGAAGTGACTTAACATTGTCTTTCCTGAAAACAAGATTATTGCACTGGTTGCGTTTTAGGTATTTTCATTCTTGCTGCAGCATACTTCTTTTGGTCTCTCATTCACTGAATCTGTGTCTTATCTTTGCCCAACTATAAAATTAACTATTCTGCATTAATGTCTGCATTAACAATTATCTATATTAATATAGCCTTTGGCAATATTATTGTAGGCTAGTCTAGAAATGTGTCATTCATATATAATTCATACAAATGGAAAATGCAGAGTTTAGTTTGAAAATACAACTGGTTCATAGGAAAGGACACTCAATGTCCCAATTACACCCAAGTTTGATCTTTAGTTTTCAAGAGATACTATCACTGTAAGATTGGGACTGAAAAAACCCTCTCTCACAGCAGAGAAAAGCTCACAATACTTGCAACAGCAAACACTGACTATTATACACTTTCACCTTATTTCGTGAAACAGTTCTTCAATTTTCTCCTTCTTTCTGCATTACTTATGTCTACAAAGGCTACTATTTTATCTGGGATGTGTTAACCAGAATTTTTTTTTATGACTATATACTTCAGGTTTAGAGAGAGAGAGGAAATGCCCTCATGTCTATAAAAGGGGAGTGTGACTGAATCAGTCTTAAGAACAATATACAAAAGGGGAAACAGTTGCATATGAAATGTACCGCCACAAAGAACACAGCAGAGGACTTAATGAAGTAGCAAAACGTAAGTATAGCTAACATTGTTTTTTAATAGATTAATTATTGTGAAGCATGAATATTATACATCAGTAGTTCATCAAAGCAAACAAATAAGCAGCAGGCTTTTCTTCTGGGATTATAATTAGCTTTTATTTGAATAGCAAAAATGTAAGGATTAACTACATCCAATTATTTAAAAAAAACCATCATATGGCAAAGCAAAAAGTCACAGAGACAGTTTACGTTGTTTTGGCTTTGTTCTAAGATAAATATTATTAAAATAAAAGGCAACTTTTGGAATTTTCTTTCAGTGCTTACAATGTCATATATCCTCCATAAAATGTTTTATTATATTTCATCATTATATGGCATTAAACATTTGGAAAAGTCATCTTGCTTTCTCTAGAATATTGTATACAGTCAAAGTTCTGCCCAGAAATATGTCTCATTGATTAGAGTGGTGTCTACTCCTATTTCATGGGTCTTGGACTGATTATATGCTGGACGAACTGAATTCCTCTGGTATCTCTCTGGATAGTTAATTGAACCAAAAGTACTTGAAAGATCTTAAAAAGGCAGTAGATTTATAGGCGGCTGATTCCACTTTTTTGGGAACATGCTAGTATGAAGATATTGGTGACATTTATCTAACAAATTTCTCTTTTAGGATAACTCCAGTTTGAAAATTGTAGATATTCTTTCGGGGGAAAGTCATGAAAAAGAAGACAATCTTTGGAACAGGTTATTGCTAATCACCCAAGTCAAAGGAGATTACATTGTTGAAAATTGCCCCTGGAGTATACTTAAAGTCTATCTTGATTTCACAATTTGGTCCAGATGCATCAGCAACATATAAACTCCAAAACTATTGTCAATATAAAGTTTGCATGGCACTTTTTTAAAAAGTGAAAAATTAATGAGTAGAGTTAGGGTAGATACTAGCAACAACTCTGGAATAACAAGTTGAAACAAATTCAATAGGTATGGGTTTAAAAGAATACAAAATATGCTTCTTGTGATGTTAAAACAATTAAAAAAACAACTTTCAGATTTATTGGGCACCTCAGAGAATGTCTTTAAAAAGTTAGCAGTCAACCTCAATATGATGACCGTGCAGAGTGGTAAAGAGGATATAAGCTTCTCCTAACATTGCCCGTTTTGGTTTAACATCCATAGACTGATAATATGTTGTGTACAATATGGATTATAGATTGAAATATTCTCTTGAACTGTATACCAAATATTTGGAATTTATTTTTAGAGCTATGCCTTTACCAGACTAATATTTCCAGCAAATGATGTTGCATATACAATGCTGAAAATGCAGTGCAATCCCAGAAGTACTATCTTGGATGAAATACCTGTAAACACTTCTGCCTAAATTGTTTTCTGACAATATAATGGCAAATTTAATCATTATTATTCTGCATGATCAAGGACTAATGATAGTCTTACTGAGTGAATAAATTTTTTTTTTTATTTTCTTTATTTTTTTCTGATGGTTTTTTTAAATTAAAGCAGTTAAAATGCACTATATCACGTATATTTTACATTTAAGTTAACAGTGTTCACATAGAATTTAATTTCAATGCATATGATGTAGTTTCATGGAATTTTATTTGGAAAAAACTGCAAATCTATCTTTCAAGAAATTCTGACTATTATAAAAAAACATAGACTCAAGTTTTGACAGCTAAGTATCAGTTCAAGGGACTAATTAACATCCATGTTATAGAAGCGTATCCCGTAGCAATAGCAATAGCATTTAAATACTGCTTCATAGTGCTTTACAGACATCTCTAAGCAATTAACTGAATCAGCATATTGCCTCCAACAATCCTTATTTTACCGACCTCGGAAGGTCTGAAGGTTGAGTCAACCTTGAGCCGTTCAAAATTGAACTCCTGTAGTGAGCCATAAGTTAGTCTGCAATATTGCATTCTAACCACTGCTCCACTGCTCCACTGCTCTACCACGGCTCTTATCCCATAGCCATTAATATTAAAAACACAAATGAAATACAAGCCAGATTTAAAACAAGATGCCTCTTCTCATCAACCATTTTCATATAAAAGCAAACAGAACGATCTGCTCCTGAAATTTAAATAAAACTGATTTATTAACATTTTGAATAGGAATAAATAATTAAAAGCCATAAACATAAAATAAAAATGTCCAACTGCCAACAAAGAGTAACTGGCTTTATGGGGGTTGCAGTGTATGAAAAATTGACATAAAACTTTTATATTGAAAAACTGGAAAAGAAGCACAGCAACAAAAGAAAGCTATAGACAAGAAAACACAGAGGCTCCCTGCCACTTCGGCTCCTGTTTGTCTTTATGATTTTTGGGTGGGCAGTTCAATGTGCTGACAGGGTTACTGTTATGCAACAACATTTCTAACATTACTTCTAATATTAAAACTACTAAAATCCCATATATTAGAATTAACTCTATATTAAAATTTGGAGAAAGCCGCATATGTCAAGCACCAGGGAAATCAAGAGATTCAGGAAATCTAGTTATCCAGAGTATAAAGATTTATGACAAGCTTAAGCTCTCTACAAAAATCTGACATACTAACCGTCAAGTGAAATGTGTGGGAATAAGAAGGCATTCTTATGGGCTTAGATCTCTTATTTGCGAGCAGGGATTGATGACTTATGATGCATTTGACCCCTCCCTTGGACTCAGCCTAGTCATCTCCAATATCATACTTGAAACCTGTTTTACATTAAGAGCATCCAGTGCCCCAAATTAAAATAGCTATGGCAATATGTCCTCTTTCTTACTTTTCTCTATCTGTTTTCCTTGTTTTTCACCTTTTTCTAAACTAATATTTAATTTAAAAACATGTAATAAAATACAAGTCCTGCAAGCTCATTCATTTCAACAGCCCTTGTCCCTTACTCCAGAATATGTATCTATGATGGGTAAGTTCAAAAGTAAACTCAGTACAAAGTGGACTAATATCCTGCTTACATTAATGATGATGTAAGAATGGTGTAATACTGTTTAAGCAACTTGGTTTTCTAACTGTACACTTGATAGAACAAAATAAAAAAGTTCATGAAAGCCTAGAAGTGAAAAGACCAAAAACTCATTGGGTCTTGTAATTCTTTATAACTATCTCCTTTGCTATTGCTCAGTCTACTAATCCAGTGTAACTTATTTTTAAGGATATTTTTTAGTTTTAGAAGATTTATTTATTGTTGTGCTTAAAAATTCTAGGCTGCCTCAATTAGTTTTTATAATAGAAAGATGATGTTTTTGATAAATATGATAATGAACAGAGATCTTTAATTTGGACACACATAATCAACTTTTTAGCATGCAAAATATTTCTAATATTGAAATCCTGTCAATAAAGAAAAGTTAACATTAACTGAAACGAAAATCTAAATACCACATATTTTTTGTGACAGCACAAAATAGAATTTCAATATGCAGTAGTGTTTTTATTACTGTCCTAATGTTTTTAATAATCAATCATTTCTGCCTATTATTTATCTCTTTATTTAATTCAATAAACATTTACAAATTGATTTTAGATGACCTTTTAGGGGAAGGAGAGGGGAAAGGATTCTGTGATATTTCACTTCCAGAAAGCATATTTTTCCATTCATAACTTTATACCTTTATTTATTAAACTGAACCTAATATAGCAAATGTGTTAATACTTAAGAAAGGACAGCCCTGGTGTTTTCAGCTTCCGAACTATTGCTATCATCTTATTTTAAAATTACCCATGATTACTAATAGTGTTCAATCAAAAAATATTTGCACATTAAGAAGATGGGATTTTGTTTTGTTTCTGAAATGAAGAGACAATTTCATACTACCTAATTTCTGGACTTCTAAAATACTTAGCTAGCTATTAAAAAAACAGAACATCTGAATTCATCCTAACATTTTTCTGTTTCTTTTGACACTTTTTCTAGGCCTTCTGAACTTTGAGTCATATTAACCATGGGAACAATCTTTCCATCTTCTACAACAAATCAAACTCAAAATGAAACTTGTGATTTATATGAACATAAAGATTCAGCAAGTATTTTATTGCCTACTTTCTACAGTGTTATTTTCATAATTGCAGTACTTGGAAATGGACTTGCTCTCATTGTGATTATAAAAAATAGGAAAAAAATCAATTCAACCACTATTTACTCAACAAATCTTGTTGTGTCAGACCTTCTTTTTACAACAGCTTTACCTACAAGAATAGTATACTATGCACTGGGTTTCCATTGGCCATTGGGAGAGGTACTCTGTAAAATTACAGCCCTTTTCTTTTATATCAACATTTATGCAGCTGTAAATTTTATGACATGCTTGAGTATTGATAGATTTGTAGCCGTGGTCCATCCTTTAAAAACCAAGTTCAGAAAAGTTAAAAGTGCTATATATATTTTTTGCTTTGTGTGGTTTCTTGTATTTGCCCAAACTCTCCCATTGCTTACACTACCCATGTCACACAAAGAAGAAAAAAGGGTGACATGCATGGAATATCCAAACTTTGAAAAAATTGAACAACTCCCTCTGATGCTTCTAGGTGCCTGTTTACTTGGATATGTGGTTCCCCTTGGAATTACAATAATCTGTTATTCAAAAATCAGTTACAAACTCTGTCAAACTGCAAAGCAAAACCCACTAGCAGAAAAATCAGGAACAAACAAAAAGGCAATTAATATAATTATCTTTATCATCATTGTATTTGTAATCTGTCTTACTCCTTATCATCTTGCTATTATTATATACATGATTAAGAAGCTTGTGCAAGGAAATATTCCCTGCAGCCATCAGAAGATCTTTCAAAAGACGCTCCATTATACTGTGTTCCTGATGAACTTAAATTGCTGCATGGATCCTTTCATCTATTTCTTTGCTTGCAGAGGATACAAAAGGACAATAATGAAAATACTGAGGCGGCAAGGAAGCATTTCAGAATCAAGTGCTGCCAGAACTGTTCCTGATGAAAGCTCCCGGGATGTTGGAGACACAAAACTAACTCCCCTTTCAACATCTTTAAATGGAAAAAGATTAACCCAAGCCCTTACATTTTGAACATGCCTCCAGAATTTGATTTCAAAAATGCTGGAAATAGCAAGAATCATCATAGTAAGAAAGGCAAAGAAAGAAGAGAGAAAAATCCAATTGTACATTTTTAAAAAAAAAATCTACCATTTGACTTTTCAAGAGTGAAGCAGAAGATGGATTATGCAACATGTCATTACCACAGATATTTGATTTAATAATATTTGGGGTTTTCCAAATATTGTTGTTGTTTTTTATCTTGCTCTCGTGTCATTTCTCCTTGCAAAATAATATGTACCGTGTACTTCTATTTTGGGATCCTATTACCCAAGTTCTTAGGAGGAAAGCAACCAGTTTAATGGGTTTAAAAACTAGACTCTAAACAATATACCTTGAATTGGCAAAATAACATGTGACAGATATGCAAAAGGGAATATTTAACATTTTCTTTTTCACATCTATATATGAAATAGATTTAATTATATAATAACCCATATAAATCATTTAATTGTAAACAGTTTTGTTTCTCAGGAGGAAGTATGTAAATAGCTTTAGGCAATTTACTATATTGTTACAAAACAACCCCCAAGCTTTTAAATAACTTACTGAACACTGGATCCTATGTTTGGTTTGATTATTCCATGATAACTTTAAGATATCTAACCAACGTAATTTAAAGGTCATGCAACAAAAGCAGCTGAACTTCTAGGGTGGAAAGCTAAAAGTCTCAAACCTCCTCTCCAGGGATGGGATTCAAAATTTTTAACAACTGGTTCTGTGGGTGTGGCTAAGGTAGTGGGCATGGCTTGTTAGTCATGTGACTGGGTGGACATGACTTGATGGTCATGTTATTGGCTGGATGTGGCCAATTCAGTATCACTCACATCAAGGTACGCATTTCCTCTCCTGGCCTCTCATGACTATGGGGATGCTGCAACAGTCCTAAGTGTGAAAAATGATCAAAAGTCACTTTTTTCAGTGCCATTGTAACTTTGAATGGTCACTCCACACAAGCAAAGTACCAGCAAAGGAGGGGAAAAAAACATTCCTGAGACAGGAAGTCTAGTCCTGCCAAGAATGTAATAAGGGTTAACGGAAAGGCAGTTTCATAAGCAACACCAGAATGTTTCCTTCCTGCCTTCCTTACAGGATTAGGCCAGTAATTTCTTTTAACAACCGGTTCTCTGAACTGCTTAGAATGTTAACAATTGGTTTTACCGAATAGGTGCGAAATGGTAGAATCCCACCCCTGCTCCTCTCATAGAAGCTCTCTTGTGTTTTCACAAACAGGTACACTCTTGAGGCAGTGTCTTACAATTTCTGCCATTGTACTTCAGTTTGTATCCTTTCCCAAGCAATAAATATAGGACTTTACAATCTCTGCCACCTTTCTGTCTATTAAAAGATAAAAATGGTTTTAAAAAGGTTAAAATGTAAATGGATGAAATAATTTGAATAGTCCTGCTTTCTAATTTAACAATGAAAAGGAGCATGGCGAGAAGGTTTAGCATTTAGATGTGTGTGTATGGGGGAGATCAGGCCAATCTCATAACAGATGAAGAAAATCAAACATTATTTTAAAACGCGTAGAACATTTCAACTTCAAGTATTAATACTTTCTTTTGCAAGAAAGAAATACAGCCACTCCTCATTTAGTGACCTTGGTTAGCAACTATTCACAAATAAAAAAGTTACAAAATTCATTTTCTGACCAATGCATGCATTGACAACCAAATTTTGTGTTTCTGACAACACATTCCAGGGACAGTAATACTGACTTAGCTGCTCAATGAAACTTTATCTGAATGAAGCAACAGCAATCAGCGATCTCTCTATCATGGGTTCATTTAGTGATCATTTCACTGAATGATTTGATCAATAAAATGGAACATAGTCACTAAACAAGAAGTGGGTGTACAGATAAAATGCTTTTAGAATATCACAGGGTGCTATTGGTCTGCTGATGAGAGTGGCTTGGTGGGCATGGCAGGGGAAGGATAGTGCAAAATCCCATTCCCACCCCACCCCACTAACCTGTTTTCCAGCTCCGTTCTCCTGTGCAGGGCAACAAAACAAGACCCAGCCTATCAGCTGGGACTTGGGAGGCAGATAATAGATGGGGGCAGGGCCACTCAAAGGTGGTATTTGCCAGTTCTCCGAACTACTCAACATTTCTGCTACCGGTTCTCCAAACTGGTCAGAACCTGCTGAATACCACCTCTGCCTCCCCTCAAAAAGAATAGATACAAATAATTCCTTGTGTGTCCAATCACACTTGGGCAATAAAGAATTCTAATACTTACTATGTTAATAGTCAGGCAACTGGCAATATAATGCCTATCCAGGAATATAAGAACATTGTCGATTTGACATAGGGTTATTATACTTGGGCTACAAAGTGTGCATAACTACAGGTGGTCTGACTGGTAGACTTACAGCCATTCATTTAGTGACTGTTCAAAGTTACAACGGTACTGAAAAAAGTGATTTATAATCCTTTTTCACACTTACAATCATTGTAGCATCCCCATGGTCATGTGATTAAAATTAAAATGATTGGCAATTGACTCATATTTATGATGGTTGCAATGTTCCAGGGACATGTGATCACATTTTGCAAACTTCTGACAAATAAAGTCAATGGGGAAGCCAGATTTACTGAACAACCATGTAACTAACTTAACAACAGCAGAAATTCACTTAATAACTATGGCAAGAAAATGGGTCATAAAATGGGGCAAAATTCACAACTGTCTTGCTTAACAAGGGAACTTTGGGGCTTAATTGTAAGTTGAAGACAACCTGTACTAGACAGCAGGAAAAGGAAAAGCTCTTCATTTCTCCTTCCTGCCATCTACTGGTTTTCTCAGAGCCAATATGGTGATCCTATTTATCAACAATGCACCTGATCAGAAATGTATGTTATATACATGCTGTACTCAAATCTATAAATATGCTTCATGCTGACACAGAGCCAAGAACAGTTAGACAGATGTTAAGCAACAAAAGAAACCATACCAAGATAGTGTTGTAGAAAATACATTTTTCCTATTTAGTGGGAAGCCGGTCATTGATTTATCCAACAGAAAAATTGTAATTGGGTCATTTCTATAATTGTTTAGCAAACAAAATAGAGAAGTGGAGAGGGTAACTGTTTATCTTCTGCAATATCTGCTGTCAAGAATTCTTTGTTGTAATCTTGTTTTAATACCTGTTTGTTTTGCATCAGTTTGTTCTTGTTTATCTTAATCATAGAACTGTTTGTATCTTCTATGTTTCCATATGGTGCTCTTCACTTTCATAATAAGGTTATTCTTTCTTGGGTGGTCTTGTTCTCGTCAACCCAATAATATATATATGGAGAGCTTTGTTTTTATCGGGGCTAAGAAAGATAAGATGTAAAAAATAAGCATTATTTTTAAAGTTCCAAGTATTTGATAAAAGAATAGATTGGTTCCTGAGTGGTCAGGTGAAAAATTCAAATTTATGCAGGAACTGAAAATTTCAATAAAGGGGTGAAGCCTAGAAAGACAATTGCTGACCTAACGGTGATTTTATCTGTATATTGGTCAAACTCTTGTGTCTGTTTGATACTTTGTAACCTTCGACTAGATGAAATGCTGCAATATAGAGCAAAACTTTGCCAACAAAAAGCCAAGTTAGCTCAAATGGACTAACGTACAGAATGCCTCAGAGACTCATGATTCCCGAGGAACTGAAATTTGTGGAATGTTTTTGCCACCTCAACACTGCTGTCTTACTACCACGATGAACTGCGTCCATGTAAATCCCCATTTTCAATGATTCCTGACAGCCTCCCACAAGCCATGGAGAAACCAAGAGCAACTGATATGATTGACGATTCTCCTACATTTCTTGCCACCTTCCCACAAGCAAGGTGGAAAGCTTGGTAGGGAGAAAGTCAAGAGAGAAATGGTCCAGTCCCTCCGTACTCATGCTGAACCATCCATTTGTGCATTCTCCCACCTGGCAGCAGCCAGGGAAAGGAAAATAATGTTTCCAGCACTCACTGCCAGTTTCCCACAAGGAAACTCAATGGGGAAGATGACCGGAAGTTGAAAGTCCCACTTCCACTGTTTTTTTCTGATTTTTTTTAAATCCGCCCTATTGTCATTGTTTAGGTAAAAAAATATCTCTGAAATGATAACCAAATGTATAATGGGTTGCATAGTTATAATTAATATTATATTTAAGATCTGTCCATAAATTCAAGTTATTATGATAACAACACATTAACTTTCCTGTTAAGCTGCTCAGAGGAAAAAGCAATAATTGGAACAAAATGTTTGATGGCAGAGTAAAAATTTACTGTTATGTTTCGTAAAGGGAGTGTTTATTCTGATGTCATAAATAGTTGTGGATGGTATCTAAAATTGGTTGCTCTACAACAAAACTAGGACTTTGCAGATGTAGCCCTGCAGCAGGAAACAAAGGAACAGAATCAATGGAGTTATTACTTCTTCTTGCACTTTCCTCTTATATAATGTTGGGGTGGTGCCAGTGTCTAAACATCTGTTCTCAGTTAAAAAAGGCTAATACTATGTTGCAGAAAGTATAACTTAAAGTTAATGCAATGTTTAATCTTCTATAGATGTTTAAACTACACTTACAGTTGAAACTTTCATATCAAAAACTGTCTCAAAAAAACTGTAATGACATCCGTTATCAGGCCCATAGATTTAAAAAGTATTCACCAAAATAAAGTATCTAACGGTTTTTTTAAAATTATCTTCAATCCCATTATTTTTCTGAATGTCAGTGAGATCATTATGGAAAAAAAGCCGAGTGACTATGAAATACCTGACTGGATTTTCTCTTTTCTTGAATAACTGTTTATTGGGTCAATACTGTAACTGAACCAATCTCAGTTATCTCCACCAAGTCCTTCGTTTCCTTCACAAATTAATTCCTAAGAAATGTGAATTTTCTTAATCAACTAGATACATTTCTCTTTTCCTCAGCAGTTTTAATCAGCTTGTGCCTGTGCACCTTTTGGGGATAAATACATTTACTTATTTGAAATGAGACATTTCACCAACTCAAGATGCTATACAGATATACAAAAATAATAAACAACAATCGGCATAACTTATTCCTTCTTTTAAAAAAGAAACATAAAACTACGTCAGTTAGACTTAGTAACGGTGAGATGTAACTTTATAAATCCAATGCTCATCTTGCCTCATCTACAATATGTGCAAAAGAAACCAGCATTTTACTCTTGCTCCTTTTAAAAAATTACCTCAAAAAATAAATTTTATTTGGTAATTTCTTGTCAGAACTGTAGAAACTTCCATTGACAGAGTTTCGACAAGCAGCATGAAAACTAGCCAAAAGATACACATTTAACATATAATTTACAAGAATTGTTTTAGGTATTTCTATTACTTGGCAATAACCTTTGTTATTACCCTTTGTTACCATTAAGATAGGTAATAGTGTTTATCTATAAATGTAAGTAAAATGTAGTGGTTTAGGCTTCAGCTATTCACTATTCACTTCCGTGCTATTGTTAGCAAAGTATTAGAATATTTAAATGATATCACAATGTATCAAGGAATGCAAAATGCTGATATCTGAAAACAGTGTTTTATAACTGTCCCTTATGGTTTCATCATGCATGAAAAAGGAAGGAAGTATAGTGACAAAGCCTGTCAGAATGGAGATAGCCTGAAAAACAGAAAAACCAAATATAGACATACAATTGGCAAAACATCAGCAGTATGCTCAGCTGTGATCAATGAACCAGAGCCACAGACGTGTTAATAATCAGCACAGTAGTACTAATTACTAAGTGTACAATAGTCATTAATCCCAGCTCATTAGCAGTTAAATCTGTATTTATTTGATATATATAACAATCTGCAGGCCATGAACTGCTCCCAGTTTCTGTGTGGCTCTAATTGTATATCTAAATTTGGTTGCAAAAGTCAATGTTTCTCCTATTTGGGAACAATGGAACATAAAATTAACAGGCACTTTAAGCTTCTGTAAAGCTCAACTTAAGACCATAACTGAGAGCAAAATTTTCCTTGCTAAGAGGAAGATAGTTGTTAGATGTAAGACAGTTGTTAAATGAGTTTTACCCTATTTTATGACCTTTCTTGCCACAGCTGTTGTGAATCACTGCAGCTATTAAGTTAGCACCATGGTTATTAAATGAATCTGGCTCCCCATTGACTTTGCATGTCAGAAGGTTGGAAAAGAAGGGATCATATGACCCCAGGACACTGCAAATATCATAAATAGGCATCAGTTGCCCTGTGTCCAAATTTTGATCACATGACCATGGGGATGCTGTAATGATTTAAGAGTGAAAAACAGTCATAAGTCACTTTTTTCAGTGCTGCTGTAACTTTGAACAGATACTAAATGAATGGTTGTAAGTCAAAATGTAAACATTTTGTATATAAAAATAAAGCACACAATTGCCTTCCACACTTCCCACTCAGGTGAAAATTTTATTCTCTACATACAATTACATAAAGTTAACAGTCATATATCTCTGCATTAAGTTAACAGTCACACATGTCTGCAGCAGAGAAATTGCTCATCTCAAGAATATAAGGATTTTTTAAATTAAAAATGTTAAATGTTGTTTTAGATGTAATAGGGTAATTGTCCAAGAACCATTTCCCCTTCTCTTTTTTATAGAAGAAAACTCTTCTAATATGTTCTTTCCACTCTGCAGTTTTATTCCTTAGGAGTATCGTATTATTGTACCTTTTACAAATATGTACCTGATTTAACTGTACCATATACAGTATGGCACAAATAATAATGTGATGTACAGTAATCAAAGTTGTGCAAGATTATTGACTACCTACACAACTAGCTCCATGATGTAACTAAGCTTAAAGCTGTTTGTTGTGGCTGAAAAAAAAAATAGTACAGTATGTCCCATCAAAATGTTCTGAAACAAAGATATATTTTTAAAATAGTTTTGAGACATGCCATGGGATAATAGCCATCTGATTAAGGAAAAAAATATGCTCAAATCCTAAATCAACTTTCTGGATTCAATCCAGTTAAGAACATGATCACTGAAAAAGTGAAGAAGCCTACGTTATTTTTAAATGATACCTGTTTAAAGAGCGGTTCATCAGAATTGTTTGGACAGCCCTTAAGGTCTGCAGAAATAATGTTATAAAGAACTTCAGAAAAAACAATAAAACCCCCAGCAGCAGCCAAAGTACTGAAAAAGAAGTCAATGACCTTATTTACCAAACAGAACCGTCCTGAGTCTTCTTCTCCCAGGGAATTAACTCACCTCATGAATTGGCAGCACACAAGTCAGGAGCACATTACAGCTATCCTGACAGCCATTTTCTCAGATCTCCCAGCCTCTGCAAAGGAAATTGATATTTCCTTTTAAGAGGGGTTTTGTTTTTTTCTGGGGTTAAAACAAGAACACTGTTGTAGCTAGTGCTCTGCGGAAAAGGATAGAGGGAGTGCATTCAATCTATCCAACCATTTTTCATTTTGTGAGATTTGGGCGAAAATTGTGACAGAAATGGAAGATCGAAACAGGACACATTTTCCAATTTCTCTAGGAATTTGCCACAGTCACAGGAAGGGCAGTTAACCATCAAGTCAGTTCTTTGAATTCTACAATTAATTTGCTTCAGATAAACCAAGGACTGCTGGGATTAAAATCAAAAGTTTCTCTGGATGTTTTTGAATTAATCTGCTTGTTTTTCCTATTCATGTGACATGTTAACCCTATCATCCCATTACCTAGTTCAGCACATTATGTGAGCATCACTAAGGATCCAGGATACAACCAGTGGATTGCTGAGATTGGAGAAAGCCAAAGACTTCAACAATGCTTCAACATTTTCTTTTGTTTTGTGTATATATGTGCAGGTGTGCATGAGACAAGAATTCTACATATTTACTCTTCATACAACTACAAATTAGTGTTTCAATTGAATAAATTCTCTTTAAACCATCCTTTCCAAATAAGGCCCCTCAAAACCTACAGAAAACTAGATGGCACAGATTGGAGATCCTTCTATTCCTTGCCATGATAAGTAATGTGGTAACTATAGCAATAGGATGTGGTTTGAGTTTCAAATATTTTCTGAGAACTGCAAACAGACCGTGCCCCAAGTATCATTTATAAGGAGATATTAATCTGCAGCAAACAAGAAAAGGAAGTGAATTTGTTCTGAATAAAGTCGTGACAGTGAACCTTTTGGGCTCAGCATGTCAAAAATTCAGAAAATGTCAACTTGACTCTGCTGGAGTATCTGTCTATCTGTCTGTTATATACACACACAAACACACACACAAAGAAACAATTCTTGGCATATTCATTTATTTAAAGAAAATAGAGTTTAATCATGTGATTTCCAAGGATCTGCCTTAGGCTATGTACTTTCAGGTATGTTCTTTTTCTCTTAACAGTCCCAAGGCCTACCCAAGGCATCTTCAGGTCTCATGAAGCTTTTTGTTCTTGAAGCTACTTTGGCAAATGCTCTTTTGTGGCTTCTGCAGCTTCAAAAAACTATGTGAAATCACGGGCTATTCTCATGTAGTTTTCGAAGGCATTAGAGGCTGGCTGAAAACATGGTCATCTTGTTATTTTGTGGCAATGGGCAAGAGTACACCTCATTTTTGAATGACCTCCACAGCCTCTGCAAATCGTCCAAGGACAAGGGCATGTTTTCAAGAATAGACGTTGGTGGTGGTTCTTGTCATCTAAAACCTTCTAATGTATCAACTTTGACACACTTGTCATAGGTTTGCCATTATTGGTATAAAGCAAATTGTATGTATACTACATTTTTATTCAATCTCATCATTCCCTATCAGTTCTAACTTGGCTAAGGCACTATATTGATAGAAGTGAAAGCTTGCAAACAGAATTACATATCTGTTTGGAACAGTAACAAAATTTGAGATATATTTTTGTTGTGAAAAGATGTTCTGAATTAACAAAATTCAAAATCAAGACTAAATGGGAATGGTACTTGTTTCCTGTCTGGATTTGCATAACACAGTAACTCTTGTATTACATTAATGAGATGTTACAAAGAAAAAAACTAATGAGATCTTACACCAAAAAAAACACAAAAAAGTTTTCTTAAACAATTCCAAAACATAAAAAAATAATGAAAACACTAAAAATAAGAAAGCTATTTTGAAAGTCATAAAAAGATGAACTCCAGGAAAGCACCACCAGTTTCCCTAAAAGAACAATCCTTTGCAGGTTTTACTATACCAACATTACCAAATCCCCAGGCCATTTGACCAAGCCATATATTCAGGCCCTTTTGGAAGGCCAACAAGGTTGGGGCCAGTCTAACTTCAAGAATGATGTTCCAGAGCAGGGGTGTCAAACTCAATTCCACTGAGTGATGCATCAGGTTGTGTTTGACCTCAGGGTGCCAGGGGTGGGTGTGGCTGGGTTGGGTGTGGCCAACTCATATTAAGGGCATCTGTGGTGGCCCAAGTAGTCTGCCAGCAAAAATGGGTTCCTGAGCTCCATTTTCAGCTGCAATGGCCTCCTGCAATACTCTGCCAGAAAAAATGGAGCTCAGGACGGCTGCCCATGGCCCTCCTGAGGTCTGTTTTCACCGGCAGAGGCACTGTGAACTAGTCCTTTGCTGTTTCCTGGGCAGCAGCATGGGCCAGATCTTAGCACCCTGTGGGCAGGATCCTTGAGTTTGACACTCCTGTTCCATAAAGTGGGTGTTATGGCAGAAAAGGTTCTCCAACGGGGTTGCACCAGATGATATTCCTTGTGGATGGCACCCATAATACGTCCTTTCTGCTGGATGTGATAGGGGGAGGCCATCTCTCAAATAGCCTGGCCCCATGACACATAGGGTTTTGTTGATCCTTATCAGCACCTTGAATTGAATCTGGAGATTCTGGTAACTGGTAACTAATGCAGCACATAGAGCAAGCATATAATGTATGCTGATCTAGTTGCTCACATAACTCCCACCACCACCACATTTTGCATTATCTGAAGCTTCCAGATGTTCTTCAAGGGCAACCCCATGTAGATAATCTCTAGATACTTGACACTCACCTATTGTCACCAGCTTTAATGGTGACTGTTAAAGCTATCATTGGGCAGAGTGTAAAACACAAGTAAGTAAACATCAAAAATCAGACCGAGATACAAGGAAAATATATATCAGTGCTAAGCTCCTGATATTAGCAAAGTCAATAGTAGATACTGAACAGTAGAGGGCGATAGTGCTACATCTATGTTTATATCAGGCACATTACATTAATTTAAATATTACTACACAGGAATTTTTTATGAAAGAAATTTGCTCCCAATTGATTTTCTAGTGGCAAGCAAAGACTCTAATATTGGAATTTTTCTTTAATCAAATATTAGCAATGGGAAAATCTGGATGTACAGAAGTAATAATTTAAAAAACTTTCATTGACTAAATTACTGTTCTAAAAAAATATATCCTTGAGAACATTAATATAACAAAGACAGATATCAATAAAACTTGAATTTAAAAAATATGCTATTTATTTATTAAACTTGTTGTTGACTATCTCTCTGCATAGCAACCCTTAAAAAAGTTTAGCAAAATTAGCAAGTAAATAAGTTCTGAGAAAATGCATAAAAATTTGTAAATATCAACAGTTATAACCAATCTTACTCCCTAAAAACAAAACTGTAAAATAATGAATAGACTGGAATACTGCCTTATTAAAACCAAGGGTAAACTATGTTACATTTTGTTCATTCATACATTTATACCAATATTTTTTTTAATTATTACATATAGATAATGAATTCTTAAGAAAAAATGCGATTGCCGGTGTTTTGGGTGATTGCTGTTTCTGGTTGGTTATAATTGCCAAAAACATACTAGCTAAAAAGACAATTTTAACAATATTCACACAGACACACTAAGATATGGCTTGCTTTAGCTTTCTGTATACAACTTATTACATCAAGATCAAGCAAATCAAATGATGGTTTAAATTAATACACAATATTTAAATTAATTTAAGCTATCATTTGGTTTAATAGTCCAGTATCTGGCTAAAGAAACCAAATGAGATCTCAACATTTTGAACTTTCCTGGGTCCAATTTTTGTTTTCCCACAAAATGCAACTCCAGATTTAACTGGTCATGCAGATCAGATTCAGATCTAGTTTTGGCTATGCATTTATACAGGTAGTTCTTAACTTACAACCATTCATTTAGTACCCATTTGAAGTTACAACAGCTCTGAAAAAAATGATTTATGATTGGGTTTCCCATTTACAATTCTTGCAGCATCCCCATGGTCATGTGATCAAAATTCAAGCACTTAACAAGCTGGCATGTATTATTTATGACAGATGCACTGTTCCAAGGTTACATGATCACCATTTGTAACCTTCCCAGCCAGCTCCTGACAAGCAAAATCAATGGGGGAAGTAAGATTCATTTAATAACCACAAGATTCACTAAACGACTGCTTAACCATTGTGGTAAAGGTCATAAAGTAGAGCAAAACTCAATTAACATCTGTCTTATTTAACAACAGAAATTTTGGGCTCAATTGTAATTGAACATTGAAGATTACCTGTAGATGATTGACACTGGGAACTGGCCAAGACTGTTTCTGAGTGTAATATTTTTAATATTTTAGCATTTCAATACCCATGGGTAAATGGCATTTTGAAGCATCAAGATCCAGCTGACTGAATTTGCCAAAAGGAGACAATAGGGAATCATTATTTAATTTCCTGTACATTCAGCCATGGGGCATCTAAAGGCACTTTTTAAATCATCACTGAACATATGGTAGAAAAGAAAGATTTAAGGCCAAGGAAGATCTATTGCAAAACAGACATTTTGATCTAGGTTTGGGTTACCAGTAGAATGCTTATCAACCATTCAAAATTATGACAGCTCTGATTGAATAAGAGTTATGACTATTCCTTGAACTTACAGATGTTGCAACATCCCTGAAATCACATGATCAAACTTTTTGGTGCTTGGCAAAATTTGACTTCTTGGCCTTCCCACATTTCAAAACACAGCATATGATTCAACTCCGCCCAATATCTCCCTGCTCCTCTGGCTGCCCTGCACTCTGCTACCTCCAGCTGATCTTCACTGTCTTCTATTCCTTCTCTTTCCTCCTAATGCTGATAGCAATAGAATGAAGATTTATATACTGCTTCACAGTGCTTTACAACCGTCTCTAAGTGGTTTCAAGAATCAGCATATTGCCTCCAACAATCTGGGTCCTCATTTTACCGACCTTAGAAGGATGGAAAGCTGAGTCAACCTTGAACTGGTGAAACTCAAACTGCTAAACTGCTGACAACTGGCAGGCGGCAGAATTAGCCTGGCTCTGATGAGGCATTTATAGGCAAAGTATTTTTGTGAGGCCATGTGAGGGCTCAGATGGTATTGGGAGGTCTTGGGAAGGGCTAGCAGCTAACTTGGACAGGTAACTGTCATCAGCAGTGGGAGGAAGAAGATAGCAAAGGCCAGCTGGGGTGGCAGAGCAGCAAAGAGTAACCAAAAGGGCAGAGATGGGGGGCAGATAGGCCAGTAGGGGAAGTTGACGTGGAGATGAGCATGGCAAGGCAAGGGAAACATGACATCCTCACCTAATGTTCACAGCCAAGACTATTGGAACTGTCACTGCTAAACAGAGTGATCACATCATATTTTGCCTAACAATTGCTTCATTAGCAACAGAAATTCTGCTCCCAGTTAGGGTCATTAAGAACGAAGTACTTGTACAACTTATTCTGGATGGGATTGCTTTTTCTTTGAAGAAAGGAAAGAGAGACTCTGGTAATGATTCTGGATTTCCTTTGCACCTGGATGCTAAAAGAAATAAAACACCTAGCTGAGAACAGGAGGAGCTTTTTTTGTTTTCACTTTACATGCTGGGGGAATCTGTATTCATTTTTTTTTTTTTAAATTTTGTCTTGTAAAGTGTGGTTAGATGTGGAGGTTTTATCTTTAATTTCTGTGTGCTCCACCTGGTGATATCCATGTATACAGATGTTGTTTGATGTCAAGTTGGCAATGAAGAAATCACAGAACTGACAAGCATCAACTATTAATTTTCCTGCTTCATTTTGGTTTTGTAAGTTATACACTCCAGCTATGTTTTCATTCTTACTATTTCAAATTTTGTTATTTGGGTTTTTTTTAGCTTTTCATTTTATTTTTATTCCTAGATTTTGGCTCCATTCAGGCTATTTGTCATGCAGCCTATAGCTGCAGAGCTCCCAGGCAGCCATTTTGTGTCCCTGCTTCTTGCCCAATGCGGCTGTTTGATTGGTAGCTGGACTGTTGAGACGATAGGGGAGAGCAAAGATAGGAGGGGGAAGAAAGGAGCACGGGTGCTTACAATCTGTCAGGCTTTTCATTGCTTCTCAGGTTGGATGGCATTCAAGATGTTACTGAGGAAGAACTGAGGATCTTTCGAAGTACTAATGTCATCTATGATGTGGCTAAAATAAGTATGCTGGGCATCCAGTTACTAACGTTGCCATGCAGGAAAAGAAAAACCAAATCTGCAAAGACAGAATCAATGGGAACAGGAAATGTAAGAAGCAATGAATATGGAAAGCTCAACACAGTGAAAGATTCAATGAATCAACTATATACTAATATCTTAGATATCAGTGAATTGAAATAGACTGGAATCCGATACTTTCCATCCAAGATCACTGTAATTACTGCTAAGGATACAAAAAGTGGAGAAATAACAGCGCTGTTTTCATAGTCAGGAAGAAAAAAAATGAAGAAAATATTTGGGTAATGCAATGAGTGACCGAATAATAACTAATTCTGTGAGCAGCCCCTTAATGTGATCTTATCCAAGTTTATGCTCCAACTATTAACATAGAAATTTAATGGGGTTTGGCCTCAGGTTCAGACAGAAAATAACTGCTCATAGGAACAAGATGTGCTGCTTGGGGTGGAAAATAAGAATGACAAGTGTATGAGAGGTACAGAATAGAAAGATGTAAAAATAGAGTGAAATCGGACTTTAGAGAAAATAGTATAGATACAAAGCCTCTGGAAAATAAAAATATAATTTTAATTAAGATTAATTTTTAGTTTAGAAGTAGAAATCAATAAAAACTAGTTTAAGGTATTTATAATTTGCTACTCTTTTTTATTCTTTTTTAAATGAGCTTTCCTTTTGGAAAATAAAAGCATCTCCCAGCCACTGAATGAGGACACTCGTCCTATTTCCAAGTTTTCTGTGCTTTTTGTCCATTCTATGTCAGTCTGGTTATTGGCAGTTCAAAAAAGAATCTGCAAGAGAGGCTCATCATCTTCATAGGCAGCATAGGATAAATTACTTTATGTTGCCTGTATGCATCTGGTTTTCTCTGTAAAATACAGGAATGGTTTAGCATTGCCTTCTCCCATACAATATGAAATTATGGCGTTGTTGTTGCCATTAAACAACAATGTGATTCCAGCATCTTCCTATACTGTACTGTCAATACAGGAGCCTAGTTGCTTTACATGGGTAACTTGAATGATTTTCATGGCTTGAGTGCCCTGCTGGGAGTCGACTTTCTTGTATACACTCCTGGATTTCTTTCCTAATTTCCACCAGGAACACACATAAACACACATATGCAGATGGACAGGGAGTGCGGGACTATTCTATAGGGATGTCCCAACAGCGCTTTTTTGAAAAGCAACTGGACTTTGTTTTTCCTTGAAGACTTTTCACTTCTCA
>BLBF01000073.1:29761761-29778585 GCA_015471245.1 Laticauda colubrina
TTGGGTTGGAGCTATCAGAGGGAGTCTGTTTTTGCCCAGGTGTTTGCCTGGCTTGTGGCATGGAGATCTTTCTATTTGAGAGTGCAAGCTTCCAAATGATTGACAGTCTGGTGGAATCATCTCTTCTATTCATGCTGTCAGGTCTTTTTTCAATCTCTATGGCTTCTCTGATGATTCTGTGGTTGGGGTTTTCTATAGTGGCTAGGGTTTTAGTGCCATTGAAGTTGATGTTGTGACCTGTGGTTTTCATGTGTTGGACTAGTGAGGAGGTGTGTTCCAGCTTTTTTACTGCATTTTTGTGTTCATCTAGGCGGGTTATTCTTATTGGTCTGTCCAATGTACTTATTCTTCTATTGGTCTGTCCAATGTATGTGGCCGGGCATATAAGACACATAGAAGAAACTACGCCTGGCAGATAAGACACATATAAAGGCTGAACTATGCACCCTGACTGAAGTATTGATAGCCAATGGCTTCCACAAAAACAAAATCACCAACTTGATCCACAAAAACACACCAAGACATAACAGAGACCTAGAAGATCAACAGATCCATGGAACAGCTGTCCTGCCCTACATAAGAGGTACCACAGATAAAATCAGTAAGATCCTATGCAGGCATCACATCAAGACTGCCTTCAAAACAGACAAAAAAATAGCAGCCATCCTGAGGAACCCCAAAGACAAAATTGACCTGGAAAACCAAGGCATATACGAAATTCCCTGTACATCATGCCCGGCCACATACATTGGACAGACCAATAGAAGAATAAGTACCCGCCTAGATGAACACAAAAATGCAGTAAAAAAGCTGGAACACACCTCCTCACTCGTCCAACACATGAAAACCACAGGTCACAACATCAACTTCAATGGCACTAAAACCCTAGCCACTATGGAAAACCCCAACCACAGAATCATCAGAGAAGCCATAGAGATTGAAAAAAGACCTGACAGCATGAATAGAAGAGATGATTCCACCAGACTGTCAATCATTTGGAAGCCTGCACTCTCAAATAGAAAGATCTCCATGCCACAAGCCAGGCAAACACCTGGGCAAAAACAGACTCCCTCTGATAGCTCCAACCTAACCCCCCCACAAGGCACCCAGGTGAAACCCAGCTTGCTAATGAATAGCAGCTTGCTAATGAAGAGTAGCCGTCCCTTCACACGGAGCCAAGCTGCACTAAAAGCCTCCAACACAAGAACAGAGTGTTGCCAGCCAATCAAAGCCACAAAACAGACAGAAGAAACCAGGAACACCAATCAATCAAACTCCAAGTCCAATGAACACAGGTCCAGGCTCCCAACCAATCAGAATGGACCAGCCTCAAATTTAAAACCAGGAGCTGTAAGACCCATATCCATACAGAAGCCTGAGGATGGCAGATGAGATTCTGCTGAAACGTTGCTACAACTTTAACAGAACTACAATGACGTGGGATAATACCCGAAGGAAGCTAAACAGCACACATGTAAGTACCCGCGAAAACCTAAGAAAACATACATACATACATACATACATACATATATATATATATATATATATATATATATATATATATATGTTTTTTTAAGTATTCATATATTTATATATATAAATAAAATCACATGATTTCAATGTTTACAGTATTGGAAGGGGGTGGGAAATCCATATTTCTAAATCAAGTGTTTCATCTTTAAGAAACATTTAAGTCTTCATGTGTACATCCCTTAAGGCAAAATGAAAAGATTTCCAACATACTAATGAGTTTTAAATTTCTTCTGGGAATCATTTACATGTGCTTTCATTTGTTAAAATAGGTGGCTATCTCCTCAATGCTATTGTCAGACTGATCTAGTTCGTACAGGGGGAACAATCAGGAAATTCACTGTTGTAAACCTTATTGAAAAATAAGTGGGGAATCTCAGAAAAAGGCAATACCAAGCCATTTCTGTATTAGTGGCAAGAAAATAATATGGATATGTTTTTAACCTGGGGAGATATTAGTTTAGTTATGTGCCAAGATGAATGCATATTCAAGTGTTACTGCACACTGCATATGTTACTGTGCATCTAGTGTTATGATACAGATTTTGTTATTTTTATTATTGAACAGCAGAGAGGGGAATGTCTGGGCTAAAGATACTTTGCATTTGCAATAATGCTGAATTGAACACCAAAGCTCTTTCTCCTGCCAAGTAATATGAAAAAAATAAAGAAAATGATACTTGATGTAGCACAGCTAAAATGGAGACATGGAAGAAAATGCCTAACAGTGCATCAAATAAAACACTTCTTCTGAGTAAGAGAATTTAAATCATGCTTAACAAGATATTAAATGTAAAGTTGAATTTAGGGTTTCCATCCTGGAACAGAACCTGGCTGATGAAGCAATAAAAATACATTTGTAGAGAAACTTTTTGTGTTGCGAATTTTGATACAATAGAGGTGTCACCAGTTTAACATCAAATAGAATGTGTTCCCAAATGTGTTCTCAAATGACCGTCACTGGTATAAAGAAAGTTATCAGCTGTTTTTTATCTCAAATATAATTATATCCTCTTTATAATCACTCTGCTTACTGTGACAACTGTTGGCAACTAATAGCTCAGCCAATCTGACTTCGAGCTTATCCAGTCATGATTGGCTAACACAATAAATTTTGGAGATCCAGAGTTGAATCCAAAGGCATCCGTTAATTGGTAAAACAGCATCTGGAATTAATTGTGCTTTTTATCTGTATTCACCCTAAATCTGCTCCAGAGAATCAGATGACACTTCAGAGGAGATCTGTGAGATTGCTTGGTGGCCTTACAAATTTGATAAACAGTAAAGGGGAAAAGCAGAACACTTATCAATGAATATGCCACACTGATTCAAATCAATAGCAGTATAAATATACAGTATTAAATTTACATTTGAGAATGCAGCATTCTGAAGAATTTCATTTCTCTTCTGGGTGAGGAGTGAGCTTCTCCAGACCTTCCCATTCTGGGGCAATTGACAGTTTCCAGAAATAAAACCTCCAAGCCAGATGTTGGTCAGAGCCCTTAACAGATTTGCTGTGTCCAGGAGATTGAATTATTTCTGATTCAGAAGATTTATCTGAGAACTGTTAAACTACCTCCAGAACAGCAAGTTCTGAAATTCTAAAGAGAGAATATAGAGTTCTATAGTTCTAAAGAACATTCAGTTGCTGAATAGCTGAATTTCACACAACCCAAATTAATAATACTAAACATTTCATTTTTATAAATTTCAATAGCCCTAGAAATAATATTTAAGATACAAAGAGAGATGAATGTCTCTTAACAGTAAACTTACAATCCTGAAGGCAAGCTGCTGATGTTGAGGTCAAAAGAATATTCAATAGCTTCTACCAGGACAAAATCAAACATCACTGATAGCATCCAGGAGCCCAGTAAAAATGACTGAAAAAATAAAAATTAATAGTCACAAACTGTCCACCTTTTATAACAAAAAAAATATCCATTAAAAAAATACAATGTTGAACTAAATCTAAAGATACAACATTTGTGTGGAGAAATTAGAATTGCAAAATTAGACCACATTCTACCAAACAAAGATTTTGGAGTAATGAAACTGCAGAACTGAATGCTCAGGTTACTGATAAAATAAGAGAATTTCTATTGCAGGAACTGTGTCTGATTTTGCCTAATGGTCAGTCATGTTAGGCAATGACTCTTAATGCTGCATTATCTGTGAACCACAAAAGTCCTACAGGATTGTAGTGGGAAATAATGAGTTAATAAATATCAAGAGAATATAATAGCACCATTAATGGCATCAACATTTAAATCATGGATGTCCAACATTTTGGCCTTCCTCAGCTGTATTGAGGAATGAGAAATTGTCTTAGATCGCATATAAAAATATAATAAACATATATAAATCACATATTAATGTTACAAGTTTATGATCTTGTGGGGTTGCATTACTAGTTGTTCAGGGTTGCACATGGCTCATGAGCTAGACCTGCTTCATTCAAATTCTAGCAGATGGAATAAATTCTAATGATCTTCCCAGCCGTTGATACAGCTCCCAGTGAAAAGAGATCTCTCCACTGTTCAAAGACCTTCAAATTAGGATCATGGAACATCAATGGCTTAAATCTAGGAAAGCTGAACATTGTTAAGAACAAAATGAATAGGTTCAACATACTAGGCATCAGTTGAAATTCTTTGAACCGGCTGTGGCTTCTTCAACTCCGATGGTCATATCATATACTACTATGACAATGATACCATCAGAAGAGCAGTGGGTTTCATACTAAAAAGAACCATAGAAAGATTTCAAGCAGTCAGTGATAAGATGATGGCAATAATATCAATTGATATGGATAGAGGCACAGAGGAGGTCAGCAAGGCTGCTTGCAAGGAAGCAGCCCTGCCCCTCTTCACAAGGAGGGAAGGTGTGTTTGTCAGAAACACCTGTTCATTTTAGATGTGCTTCTTCCTGGCATTCCTGGATCCTGTTCCTTGAACTTCAGACTATGTTTTTGAACTCTGAACCTTGGACACTTGTGGATTTGGACTTGGATCTCAGACTTTGCACTCTTGGAGTGTGCTTTGGTTGTTGGAACTCTGGACTTGTTGATATTGTTACCTCCCTCTTGCCTTGTGGGCTGGCTGAGACCTAGTTTGTAAATCCAGGGAAAATTGAGGGCTCGAGCGGAACTTCTCCTTCACCATTGGTGGGTGGATTGTCACTGTGGTGAGTAATGAGCAGACCTGCCTTGTCTGTGTGACTTGGGTCAGAACATCCAATACCAAAGAAAGGTGACATGAAAGACTGTTTCAACCACCAAACCAAAACCTTGATATCACAGGTAAGTAAAATTATCTTGAAGATAAATAATCCAGCAACATTTGAATCCAACCACCAAGAGGGAACTGCCTGATGTACACGCAGGATTTCAGAAAGGAAGAACACATGATCATATTGCCACTCTATGTTGGATGATGGAAAAAGCAATGGGTTACCAAAAGATCTCTACTTCTGTGCTTCATTGACTACCTAAGAGCCTTCAATTGTGTTGACCAGACAAGCTCTGGAACTGCCTCAAAGAACTGTGAATATCATCAGACCACATCCTGCTCATTCAGTCATTCTGCTGTGATCAGGCAGCCAGGAATATAGACACACAAAATGGTTCAGAATTGAAAAATTCTGAATTGAAAAAGGCATTTGTGGCAGGGTTGCACCCTGTCACCTATACTAGTCAA
Organism: Laticauda colubrina; assembly: GCA_015471245.1. Taxonomy (NCBI): domain Eukaryota; kingdom Metazoa; phylum Chordata; class Lepidosauria; order Squamata; family Elapidae; genus Laticauda; species Laticauda colubrina. The sequence goes on from BLBF01000073.1 coordinate 29,766,990, forward strand.
CATGTACACAGAAATAGTTATGAGAAATTCACATTTGGAGGAATCTACCATTGGGGTTAAAATTGGTGGTAGGAATATCAACAACCTCAGATACAACACGAAAAGCAAGAATGATCTGGAATGGTTAATTCTGAGAGCCAAAGATAAAAATGGAAAATTTGGACTGCACAAAAACAAAGGTAATGACAACTGCAGAGACACACAGGTCAGACTGCAGACCATCTAAGCAGTAAAGGAAGTGATTTTCCTGAGCTCTAAAATCAACCAAAATGGTGACTGCAGTGTGGAGATTAGAAGGTGCATAGCACATAGAAGAACTACAATATCTGGCATGAATAACATCTGGAAGACTAAAAAATAAATGCCTTGCAACCAAATGCAGATTAGTTAATGCAATAATTTTTTTCAATTGTTATTTATGGCTGCGAAAAAGGCTGATAGGAGAAGGGTGGGCGCCTCTGAACTGTGGTGCTGGAGGTGACTATTATGCACCCCATGGACTGCAAAAATAATAAAGAAGTCCTAGACTGAACCTCACCAAAAATATCACTTGAAGCCAAGATCACCAAACAGATATTTTTTCATGAGAGCTGACTCCCTTGAAAAGTCAACTGTGCTGGGAGTGACCAGTGGCAAAAAAGAAGGGGCCAACCTAGTACCCGCTAGCTGGACACTATAAAAGATGACACTGGGATGACCATGAAGGATCTGACAGAAGCAGTGTAAGGCAGACAGGCATAGAGAGTGGTGATCAATAGAGTGACCGAGGGTCAGAGACTGATAACAAGAGTTTTCACTTTCTGAGAACCACAACCAGATATTTGTTATGCATTAATTTCACTTACAATGCATAAATTATCTGTGACTCTTCCAAGGCATTCACAATGGAATGGAATGGACAGTCCAGTAGTTATATCTACATTACATGTGGCCTACAGGCCACATGTGACCTTGGGCAACTAGTAATATGGCCCCACAAGGTAATAAAAAATAAAGGAAGTTTGTTTTTTGGATACATTAACTGTATATTTTATATGCAACAAGACAACTCCTCTTCACTCAGTGCGCCCTGGCAAGCCAAAAGGTTGTACAACCATGATCTATACTGGTCACAAAATATTTAAGCAGCACATTATTTTGCTACATGCCATTTTCATCTAGTAATTTATTAAAACTACAGTGCTATTAAATCTAATTGAAGCATTTTAATGCTAACTAAAGAAAGAGGTAACCATACTGCTTATGAATTGTAACAAATATATGGAATTAGTCTACAAAATGGTCACAAGCCTTGGCTTCAACTGGTAAGTACAGCACAGCTTTGTAAGGAAGGCATCGAGAGAAACCTGGGGATCACAGGGAGGCATGCAGAAAGTGCAGTATCTGCATAAACTTTGACATCAGGCCAAGACCTAATACAGTAGTAATAATTACTAATCTAAGAAAATAATAATCTGGAGCCCCTGAAAATGGAGCACTATACTCTGGCCTGGTATGCACAAGAAGCAATTGAGTTCTGAAGGAACTCTGTGCCAAAATCCAAGCAGGCACAAGGCTGAACTCCTTTGGCAGGGAGCTCTTTCAACCAGTTCCCAGGGCGAGAAGGAGTCACAACCCAAGCAAGATTTTCAGCCATGACCAGAAAGGCAATGCCATTAAGGAGTCCAGGAAGCCTCAGGGGACTGGAAGAGAGCCTAAGAGGTCCAGCGCAGACCACGTGCAAGTTTCTCCCTGTTCAGGGGCTGAAAATTCTGCTTGGATTTTAACAGGGAGGACTTTCAGCTCCTGAGTGGAGAGTTACTTGCCAGGCTCCCATAGTCTTCCCAACCTCAAGGCACTCCCATGTTCCTTATTTGAGACTCTTGTCTGCTTAATGACCTGCAAGATGTTTTAATGGCTGCAACTGTTAAGTGAACCAGTTATAGGACATCTCGCTTAACTGCTATGCTATACAACCAAGAGTTTGATCCCAGTTATGTTGAGGACTACCTGTATTACAAAAAAATAATTTGTAAAAGCAGCTTGGGTTCATTATTTCCACTTAGAGCTCCCCAAAATGGGTGTTTTTACTGCATTGCAAAAAGTAGACAAAACTGCAGCATCATGTAATTTGGAGGCAAGGTTTCCATAGTATGGGTCCCAACCCTTCAAACGCATTTCTGGGCTTCCGCTATTTTTCTCATGATATATTTGCATAGCAACCGACTTAGCTTAGAAACAGACCAAGCTTTTCTACTGTTGCCTTTTTGTTGAGGTTCAATGTATTTTAGGAGATATCTTTTTCTAAAACTAAGTTTAATTGAGCTAATAAAATAGCAATCATTTTGCTTACTTTACTACTTAAAAATCCATTTTAAAATGGAAATATAAAAATGGCTCCCTAGAATTTTTGAATACCTGTTGTACTAAATACTGGAATAGGAAAAAGAAAGACAAATAAGGAATGTAAATATATTACTTATGAAACATGAGAACAAAACCAGAACATGAACTTACTGAAAATTTTCTACTGCCATACCGCCTTTCAAATATTCTAAAGTTGTAGATAAGTAAACTACTGCAGAAAGTGTCTTTAAGATCAAGGCACACTGTTCGTCCACACAGCAGCCTCCAAATCTAAAAGGTAACAAACAGTAGTCATAGTTTCCACTTGCATTTTACGGAAATTTAACAAATAGCAGGCAAACTTTAGCAGCTGGGAGATGAACTTTAAAAAGCAGGGGGAGGTGCAGCAGGCAGGATGATATCGCAATGATGAAGAAGGCAAGTTTTTCTGTAAATTTCCTTCTGTATTTCTGAAAACAATGAAGTTAAATATATGTTTAAACACCAATGTTTTGTTTTCTCTCATGAAATGGCAGGAAGTAGCATCAGCATTTCTGGTGGTTTGTCACTGAAATTCAGCATCCCCATTTCTGTTCAGGGACAGAAGGCCGATTCCATCTCCTGCCAACTCCAAAACATGTTTGTGTCATAATGAGAGATGACAAAATGTAGCTTCCAAATGTCAACTACTCTTCCCTAAGCTATTTTACCAAAAAAAGGGCGTATATGAATAGATTCTTTTCCTTATAACCTTCACTTTATAAATTATATGTTAACTGAAGTCACATTTTCCAGTTATAGTTCTGCTCCATTTACCTACAGAAGTTCTTCCTACACTCCAAAAACCACCAGCCCATAGCACAGTAAAGGTGTAAAACACACAAGGACACAACATGCTGTTCATAGTTGTCAAAAATAATCCTTCTAGCAAGGACAGTGCTATTGTTGGAACAAGTATGACCTTTCATCTCCATTTAAAGATACAAGGAAATGAAAAATGTTAGCATGCTTCAGCTACCCAGGCTTTAAAGTATGCTTAAAGGTAGCTATAAATATTTTTGCCCATGTTAACTTCTTTTCCTTGCGGCCCTATTATCAAATATTATTTTCAGAATAAGCTCCATGCTATATGCTGCTGAGCAAACCTATATTTTTTTTTCTGTCTTAATTATAAACACAGCAGGGAGAAGGAGCAGATCTGTGTCTGAAATGAAACAAGGAGGATTTTCCCCCCAATTGCTATATGCATCATTTGTCATTCATCCAGAGTCCGAAACATTCTGACTTAAGTTCAGCTGGGAAGAGAGCAAGAAAGTAAAAAGAACCACTACTGAGAGACAAGCACTAGAAGGACTCCAATTCCTCATCACTTGTTCATTCCAACCACTTTCTAAGTGCTTAAAGGCACAAGTTATCACTGTCATAAGTATTAATATAATTCCATTATCTCTATATCAATTTGAGGGTGGGAGAAAAAGAAAATAAGAATAGTCCATAGTCCCAGCCTTTCAGTTTTAAAGGCCCTGTCACACTGCCCAACGGATGCAAAACGTTAGTAAAAAGGACACAATGGACGAGCAAAATGTTCCATCCTTTGTTATCCGCTCTCAAAAGGGGCAAAAATTTGCATAACCAGAGCGGATAACACGGAAAGAAACGGACGCAGGGAGGACGCAGAGCAGATGGAAAGCGGATGCAGAACAGAAGCCCAGCGGATGGAAGCGGATGGGAGCGGATGGCACATCCGCTAGGCTTCCGGGGGACCTCAGCAAAGCGGACGCGGAACGGATACAGCGGATGCAGAGCGGACGCCGAGCAGATGAAGCGGATGCACAGCGGATGAAGCGGATGCACAGCGGAAGCCTAGCGGATGCACAGCGGAAGCCGAACGGATGCCGAGCGTTAATTGCGCATGCGGGGGGGATGTATTGCGTAAGCCCCGCGGATATAAAGGGAAGCAGCTCACATGTGGCCAGCATTCGGAGGAAAGACCTGCTGCCGGATACATCGAGTCCTTGCCTGCCCTGCCTGAATGCCTGCCTGCAAGCTTTGCTGCAAGCCTTCCTGCCAGCCTGCCTCCAAGCCTGCCTCCCAGCCTCCTGGCCAGCCTCCCTGCCAGCCTTGCTCTCTGCCTGCCTGCCAGCCTTGCTGCCAGCCTGCCTTCCAGCCTCCCTGCCAGCCAGTCTGCCTGCCAGCCTTGGTGCCTGCCTGCCTGCTAGCCTTCCTGCCAGCCTTGGTGCCTGCCAGACTCTCTGCCAGCCTTCCTGCCAGCCAGCAACCCCACAACCATGGGGAAGAAGCGAAAGCCTCAGCAACTTGCCGCCATTCCTGGCAAGAGGGACAGGGCCACCCTCCCGCCCCCTGTCCATGACTCTGCTTCTGCTGGCGCTTCTGCTGCTCGGGCTCGCTCTTCTGGTGCTGGAGCTTCTGCTGAAGCTGCTCCTGGCGGTGGTGCTTCTGCTGGTGCTTACTCTGCTGAAGCTGCTCCTGGCGGTGATGCTTCTGCTGGTGCTTACTCTGCTGAAGCTGTTCCTGGTCCTGCTGGTCCTGCTCATGCTCCTGGATTTGCTCGTACTGCTCGTACTGCTCGTGCTCCTGGTCTTGCTCGTCCTGCTCGTCCTGCTCGTGCTCCTGGTTTTGCTGGCGCTGCTGGTGCTTACTCTGCTGCTGCTGATCCTGGTCCTGCTGGTGCTGCTGATCCTGCTGCTGCTGCTAATGATGATGATGATGATAATCCTTCTGCTGCTGCTGCTGCTGCTAATGATGATGATGATTATGATCCTGCTGGTGATGATGATGATGATGATGATGATCCTGCTGGTGCTGCTGCTGCTGGTGGTGTGGAGGAGCAGCCCCTGCTACCTGGGAGCCCCTCTGATGAGGGCCCATCTGGTCCTGCCAAAGGGAGGAAGAGGCGTATGCGACAACGGGAGAGGAGGCAATACTATATTGAGGAGGAACACGAGGATGAGGTGCTGGAGTGGCTGAGAGAATGACTATCTGTGGCGGAAGGGACACTGGCTGTACAGGGACACCAAAAGGAAGCAGGCTGCTTGGAGAGAGAAGGCGGAGAGTATGGGCTACACTTCGGAGGTGCTCCTCGGCTGGTGGAAGCACATGCACACCTGGTACGGGAAGCTGCACCTGAAGAAATCTGGCCAGGCCACGGTTAAGCTGACGGACAGAGAGACCTACGTCATGGCCAGGTGCAGCTTTCTGGAGGGTGAGATCTGCCACCGAGGAGCACCAGGAACCCCTCTGTCTACCCTCTCTCTCCGGCAGCCTGCTGAGACCCAGTACTCTTCCGGCCGAGAGTCAGTCCCTGTCTCCAGGCAGGTTTCTGTGGAGCGTGCCACGGCGGAGAACCCGTGGACAGGTGTTGTAACCGTGGTGGAGCGCGTGGAGGACTCCCTGGTGCGGTGGGAGAAAGGAGACATCGAGTCCACCGCTGCCGAAGTCGCATCCACCCACACCTCCGCCTCCACAGTAAGGCAGAGAGCCAGACAGCAGGAGGGGCAGAGCCACACTGTCCTGCTGGAGATCAGGGACACCATCTGGACCAGCATAGATCTCCTCTCTCAGCTGGTCCACACCGACTCCTCATCCTCCAACCGCAAGCCCTTCCTCACCTATGTGAACCAGACTCACAGGGACATGGAGGAACCCCAGTACCAGGTGGTGAAGGACCGGATCACCGAGCTGCTTCACAACCCTCCAGATCCAGAGGAACCTGCTCCCACCCAGTCCAGGTCTGCTCCTCCACCTCCACCCCAGGTGATGTCCCTCCCATTCCAAGGCTTCCCACAGGCCCTCACCGACCAGGGCTATGGCTACCAGGAGGTCCAGCAGCACAGGAAGCAGCCCTTCCCAGTCCAGGCACAGAGTCATCGGGCGACACCGTTGCCACTGGTTCCACTGATGCCAACGATGCCACCCACGCCACTGATGCCACCCACGCCACTCCTCACCCAGCTGCAGACCAGACAGCCCCACTACACTACTCCTTCCTCCACCCCACAGCCAAGCCCGGCCTCAGTACATCTGTCATCAGTACTGGGGCTGACACCCCATGGCATGGAGGAAGGAGCTCTCAACATCACGGGGCTGAGCCAGCTGTCCGAGAGCTTCTTCAACACACCGTCCCCTGTTGTCCTCTCGGGGCCAGGCAACCCAATGATGATATAGACCAGCACTCCTGCACCACCCACCTCCATAGCACCTGGACCCTTCACCCCTGAGACTGGGCACACCTCCGAGTGACCAAGAGGAGTGCCAGAGACTGGCTGGCTGGCTACCTGTGGACTTTATTTGGACACTTGACTTGGGTCATTTTTCTTTTACAGCTTGTTGTTCAATAAAAATAAATAAAAATAAATAAAATAAATAAAAATAAATAAAGTCTATCTTTGATTCACACACTTGCTTCATTTCTTTTTTTTAATAAATTCTTGGTGGAAACTTTTAGAAATGGTTTAAGCCTTTGCATGCTTGTGGGATGGGTTAAGATAGCAGTGGGGTAGGCAGGGATACCTGTGGAATGAGCAAGGATACCTTTGGGATGAGTAATAGCTGTGGGATAGATAAACCTCCAGTGCAAGCATAGTGGGACTGTATGGTCCACCCTCCCAGGTGCCACACCTATGGCCCTTTATTAACAATAACAATTTAATCACTGATCAACACATTTCAACATAAACACAACTCTTTATTAAATGCCCTGATCATTGTAGGCCCACCCAACATACATGGCCCAATCTCATCCGTGTGATGAGACAGGCTGAAGGAAGCATCCATTAATCATCTATCATCCTGTCTTGCCACTCCACCGCTCCAGCTGGGGAGTTGCACCAGTGTTTCATGAGGTTGCGCTGTTTCTTCCCTTCACGTGAGGCTCTGTTGGGGCCTGGCACATCCTCAGTGTCTATCAGGTTTTGCCCTTGCCTCCATTCCCCAGGCTCCATGTCCCCATTGCCTTGTTGGAGGTCCACGAGCCTGTTCTGCAAGACTGGGTAGCGGGTGCGCATGAGATTGTGCAGGATGCAGCAAGCTTCCATGATCCTCCTCACGGTCTCTGGGCGATGCTGCATGGTGGTGAGAAGTACCTGGAACCTGTTGGCCAGGATGCCAAAGGCGTTCTCCGCCACCCGCCTTGCCCTGGACAGCCTGTAGTTGAAGATCCTCTCTTCACGGGTGAGGAGTCTGGAAGTGTAGGGCTTCATGAGGTAGGTTGTGAGGGAGAAGGCGTCATCCCCCACGATGAAGTAGGGCACATCTTGCGTGTCGTTGGGCAGGGGTTCTGGATCTGGGAAGCCCACGATGAGGTTGCGTTCCAGCCCCTCCTTGAGGTGACTGGCATTGTATACCTGGGCATCTGAACATGAGCCGTTGGCTGAAGCATCGATGTACATGAACTTGTAGTCAGCATCGACCATGGCGAAGAGGACGATGCTGAAGAAGCCCTTGTAGTTGAAATAAGTGGACCCCGACTTGGCTGGCGCTTTGCAGGCCACGTGCTTGCCATCTATGGCTCCAACGGTGTGTGGGAAGTTCCACCTCTGATACCACTGATCTGCAACTTTCTTCCAGCCTTGTTCAGTGGTGGGGCACTGGAGGAGCTCCTCCATGTATTCTTCGATGATGGCCTGCACCACTTCTCTGACCACAATGCTGATGGTTGTATGGCACCCTCCAGCCGTACTGCATGCTCCTGTAGTTGGTCCCTGAGGCCAGGTGGCGCCGAGTCAGTGCCACCTTGAGCCCAGGGTCCAGGCTGGGCCGTAAGTTGGTGTTTGCCTTGGTCAACCTGGGTCTCAGCAGCTGCACAATTTCATCAAACATGGCTGGAGGCATCCTCATGAAGTTCTGGAATGCACGAGGGTCTTCGTTCCTGAGCTCCACCATCAGCTTGTTATACAGTCCGTACTCTGCTCTTCTCCCGATCCATCTTCGGACCCAGACGCTTCTTGGCCGCCTCCTTTTCTTCCTGTAGTAGAGTTCACAGAGCCTGTAGATGGCTTTGCACTGTTGCAGAAGGATGGTGGCTGCCAAAAGGACTGTGTTACGATCCACGGTTGACATGACTGGATGCTGTGGATGAGCAAGAGTCAGATGAAGGCTGCAGAGGTCTGCACAGCTGGTCTGCTGGTCTGAAAGTGAGATGCAGGTGAGTTGCTCCTCCTTTTTATAGGCAGTATAGGTTTTCCCCTAGATGTCCCTTGGCATCCTCTAGGCATCCTCTAGACATCCTTAATATCCGAGATAGGTCCCCTCTGCGAACGTTTTTTCTGTTTTAAATGCTTTGTTTCCTTTCTGCATCCGTTCAGCGTCCGTTCCGCTTCCTCCCTGCGTCCGAGCGGATGCGAGTTGCGCGGATGCAGAACGGACAAATTGGATACATTTTCCGCTCAAAAGTTTTGAGCAACTCAAAACTTTCTGAGCAGATGAAACGTCCATAAACGGATGCTGGACAGATAGAGAGGAAGCAAAACGGAGGCAGTGAGTACAGAACTGATAAATCGCGTTAACCAACGGATGGCAAGCTTTTTTGTCCGTTTTACATCCTCTTTGCATCCGTTGGTGCAGTGTGACAGGGGCTTTACACACAAGAAAGAATAACCCTTTTTTTCTCTCCCAAAAAAGTGCAAATATACACTCATTTTTAGGCCAGGAATTTTGCTGAAAAGATTGTCTGGAGTAGATCATAACCCTATGAATTAAGATGTATTGGGGCTGGTGTCCCGGGTTTAGAGATGCCACCTAGTATAATGTATAAAGCACAAAATCTAGCAGTATTACGACTGTCAACTCAAGTTCCCCTCATCTGAAATACATCTGAGACAATGTTTTGCTCCACAGTTACCAGCATAATCTTTGGATTAACTCAACATCTTTGAAAATGTTTTTATCTGATTTTAATTGTGAAGGGTTTCAACAAAACACACATTAATTGTCAGCAAAACAAGAAATTAGAGACTTCCTCCTTCCCACACTGCAGCCACAACTCATTTCTCACATGTCTGTATTTTACATGAATGTTGCTCTGCTATTGGTTGTGGTATGGAGTGCTGTATCATTCTAAATTTAAAGTTCAAAATATTCACACCACAACTCATATTAAAACAATAAAGAATTCCAGCCCCATGCTTATCCCATGTCACAATATTATAAATCAATTGCTGCTTACCTGAAATTCCTCTTTTACTGCTTGCAGATTGTAGATAAAGAACTTTTGATAATGCTGAAAGAGTAGAGCCAGCAGGAGCGAGAAGATGCTTGGTATTATTAATAGACCCTTTGAGAGAGGTGCTTTATCTTCAAAAGAAAACAAAATGCATACATATCCAATAAAGTTATGGTGAGGATTCTTAAAACAATTTTAAAAAGCAATCAAGTACTAATTAAAAAAACATGTTATGTTCACAATTAAATCTATTACACTACTAAAAGAACTTTCCACCTCATATTATCCAAATTTTGGTTCAAGTTACAAAAACAAAACCAACTCGATACATGCAGGAACCACCTAATTCATTTCAAATGCTCAAACTAAGCCAGAAAATGATGCAGCACTTTGGCTTTGTCTGGGAAAATTCAGTTCAACCTGGTGCCTGAATCCAGAGAGTCTGCAAGAAACAAAATTCCATTCTCCTATAGAAATGCCCTGGAAATATAAAAACTCTTCCTTTTCTTCTATTTTCTCTTCCTTCTATTAAAAGAAATCAGACTGAAATACACAAGCAAGTTAGAGCTTTGTAAAGTGTGCTAACAAAATGCCTGATGTGCTTCTAAATTTTGATTTAAAGGAAAATAAATTGCTTACGATATAAATAAATTCTCAGATAGATGATTACTCAAATGTTCTTAGCATAAGCATTGGGGTTCAGCTCAACAGCACAGAGATCACAGAAACGAAACAGAAGAAACCTTACCATCAAAGAGTGTTCTACTATAATAGGGGTCTTCAAACTTGACAGCTTTAAGACTTGTGGACTTCAACTCCCAGAATTCCTCCTCCAATCATGTTAGTTCCGGAATTCTGGGAGTTGAAGTCCACAAGTCTTAAACTTGCTAAGATTGAAGACCCTTGTACTATAAGGATGGATTTCTATTCTTTCTGTAAGATAAATGAATTGTTAGGTGAAATCAACCTGAGATCTGAAAAAAAAACAAGATGAATTCAGGGGAGAGGGGGAAGAAGGACATTTACAATGCAGTAAATGGTATGTTGTCCTTTCTTCCCAAATGACTTCACTACCCATCTGAGATGCTGTAATTTGAATAAGGCAGATTGCTTGTAAGGCAAAGAAGGGCAAGAACAGCAAGATCTCTATTGTCTTTCCAAATATACCACTAGTCATCAAGGGAGGAATAAGTAACTTGTGGAAGTCAATGAGTGCGTTTCGGATTTTGAGAACATGTTGTGGGAGCTCTTGCAAAATAACTGCCAGGGAAGATTCACCTAATCATAAAATCACCTGGGATTGTTCCTTGCTATGCTGTTAAGAAACATTGAAGGTTCCTTATCACTCCTCTAAGTTGTTTTGTTTTCATTTTTCTTGATTAGTGGCATTCCTTTCTAAAAGCATTGGTTTATAACCAGCTACCATTTCCATTTGTTAAGAATGCCTGGAAAGTTCCTTTGTGGCTTGGGGCATTTTTATATATAAAATGAATACTTCAGCTTCCTTTTTTTTTTAATTAACTGGGAAGAAAAAGTAGCTTATGGGATTTACATCTAATCATAGACTTAATGTGGAAGGTGAGAATGATAAATATTCATATTAATTTCTACCATGAGTGCAATATTTCCAAGTTAATTTTACTGCTTTGTTTATGCATATCTTATGCTCTACCTATTACAATGCCGTGGTTCTTATCTGGTGTTTTATTTCCTGTTACTTTATTAAAACAATTGTTGATAGTTCGTACAAAGAAATATTTAATAATTAAGAAGTATTTAATAATTTACCCCAAAATTCTGCAATTTAACATTCTGATTGTTATATTCTAATCTCTTTTGCATACAACATTCCACATTCTACCCACTGAATAACTCAAATTCAGCTATCATATAAATGAAAGGGGCATGAATTCCATTTTAGAATAACACTATTCCACTGTATATTAAACAACTGAATTAAAGGGAGATTGTCCTTCTGTTATACACTCTCAAGATTAGAAAAACATTTTGAAGTATGAGTACATGCCATTTAAAAATATTTAACTATTGCAATATATATATATATATATATATATATATATATATATATAT
>BLBF01000073.1:29780416-29821275 GCA_015471245.1 Laticauda colubrina
ATGAAAAGCTGGACTTTGGTATTAATGGGATGCTTTATTCTGTATGAGTTTACACTCTCCAAGCAGAAGCAAGTTTGCAGTTTGAATGTACTCCCTGATCTCAGCTGTAACTGGACTTTCAAGTGGCAGCTGTGGTGAGGAGCATGTTTACACAGCTATGATCAGAATGCCAACTGCAAACTTTCCCAAACCAGCCAGATTTAGCAGCAGTTATCCAGCCCTTATTATCCTTATTACCACCCAACCAAGCAATGCACGTGGGGCTTCCCTTGAAGTGGATCCAGAAAATACAACTTGTGCAAAATTCAACTTCTAGGCTGATGACAGATACAGTATATAGGAAGCATCATGATACCTTATGAAAGATCTGTTCTAGTAGCCAGTTGTCTAGTGATTATAATTCAAAGTATCCATATTGCTCTGTAAGGCCCGATTTTACAGTTTAGGGACTGCTTATCTCTCCTACTAAAAAAACTCCTAGTAAAAGTGAAGATATCTTTGTCATTGGAAATTCCATTATTGGAATGCAAGAATAGGTTTGCATTTAGCAAGCTGACTAGGGAATTCTGGGTGTCGAACTTCACTGCTCTTCAAGTTGATTAGGTTGAGAAACCCTTATGGCCACCCACTTGACTGTCAAAATTAGAAAGTTGAGGATACCACATCTCTTCTACCAAGTGTTTGTTACTTAAATGTTAGGTTTTAATTCTAACCGTTCTGTTTACATTTTGCACCTTTTCCTGTTGCAGGCCATCTGGATGGTAAAAAATGGAAAAAATGGAGTGAAAAAATGGAGCACAGGCAGTCCTCGACTTACAACAGTTTATTTAGCAACTGTTTATTAGTACCTTATTAAGATGTAAAAAGATATGAAATTGCAATTCCTCATTCAGATATATAATAACATCTTACAGTACAATCCATCTCTTGTGTATTACACTCGGCAAAACGTCACAGTCAGTGTTGGATGTATATTTTGTGTATATTCGTAGATATTGTATTCTCTAACTGCAAATGGACATGTGGGTATTCTATTTTTCTTATCTTCTTCTTTAAGTGCTCTGGTTTTATTGTATTGCAAACAGTTGCTGGGGTGCATCCACAGTTTTGTTGTACTTGTACAATGACAATAAAGCTGCTCCTCCTCTTCTTCTTCTTCTTCTTCTTCTTCTTCTTCTTCTTCTTCTTCTTCCTCTTCTCCTCCTCCTCCTCCTCTACCTCCTTCTTTGTTTAGCAACAGTTCAAAGTTACAACAGCACTGAAAAAAGTGGCTTCTGACCCCTTTTCTCACTTATGACAGTTGCAGCATCCCCACGGACATGTGATCACAACTTAAGATGCTTGGCAACTGATTCATATTTATGATAATTGCTATGTCCCAGGGTCCTATGATCAACTCTTGCAACCTTCTGACAAGCAGTCAATGGGGAAGCTAGATTCGCTTAACAACTGTGGCAAGGAAAGTTGTAAAATGGGGGCAAAGCTGACTTGACACATATCTCACTCAGCAACTTAAATATTGGGCTCAGTTGTGGTTATTAAGTCGTGGAGAACCTGTAATATAAATCCAATTATAAAGAAAAAGATAAGGAGCTGTGTTTCTCTTCATTTACAAGACTGTAGTGTACATTGGAGGCGATGACCCTTTGAGGGCTGAATGCAACAGAATCTCACTTTAATGTATGCCAATTCATGTACATTCAAAGAGACAATGAAGTTATTCTAAAATTCACCCTGGGGGAAGCCACCAAGCAAAATCTTCATTGAAAGCATACAGCAAAGCAGCACTGACTAGAAAGAAGAGAGCAGTTTTACATCTACTCAGGTTAATTTAATCCAGGGGGACGGGGTTTCTCCAAGCTTGGCAACTTTTAAGACTTGTACACTTCAACTCCCAGAATGCCCCAGCCATTTTGAAGGCCTCCTTATTTAACTGAGTTGCAAGAGCCGCTCGAGATATTCCCTAAGCCAGAGATCTCCAACCTTTGCAACGTAAAGACTTCAACTCCCAGAATTCCCCAGCCAGCCAGCACGGTATGCAACCTGCGGCATGGCTGGCTGGAGGAATTCTGGGAGTTGAAGTCCATAAGTCTTAAAGTTGCCTAAGCCGATATGACTTTAAAGCCACGTTCCTCCCCTGGCTGGCAAGAGGCGCTCCCGTTCGGGCTGGGAAAGAGCACCGGGATGGAGGTTCAGCCCCTGAAGGGAGAGGCCGTTCCCACAGCTAAGCAAGGAGTCGCCTCACCGCGCCGTTCGGCTCCCGACCTTTTGCCCTGTGGAGCGGGCCCCTCCTCCCGGGCGGGGGAGGCGCGTGGATACTTACACAGCCCGCTGGAGCCCGTGCTGGTGAACATGGTCCCTGACGGGGAGGGGGGCAAATGGTTGCCCTGGCGATGCGCCTGGCCTCGGGAGAGCCGCCGCTCCGCTGATTTCCCCCCCCCCCCTCCGGAGGCCGAGCAGCCTCGGAGACGGCCGGGCCGGCAGCGCCTCCTAAGGCGGCCGGGATGGGTCAAAGCCGGCAAGGCAAGGAGAGCCCCGCACAGCGCCCCCTGCCGGAGCCGCCGTTTCTTCTTTTTTCCGGACGGGCGAGGCCGCGGTTTCTCTCGGTTCTTGCACGTCTCCGTCTCAATAGGCCTCTGCCTCTTTGGGGTGGGCGGCTCGGATTGAAGTCAGCCTAGCTGAGCGCGATAGGAGCCCCGGCCTGCTTGGAAATGCACAGGGGGGCCATCCCGCCGAGTCGCCCCGGGGACTCTGCAGTCGCGCTCGTGGACGTTTCCCTTGGCAATGGCAGCGCTGCGGAAGGGCCGGCTGGGGTTTCCCTTCTGTTTTGTTTGACTTCCCCGTCCAGCCTACGTGCTTGGGGCTTCCCTCGCTTCGAGGAGTCGCCCCTTGTGACCCTGCATATCGTATTCAAGGTCAGCGGCCATTTGCTGCCATTTGCTGCGGAACTGCAGCCTTGGAAGTTCAGGTGCAACCTCGGTGCGCATTTGCAGAGAGAATCTGAACTGTGGTTGCATGGTCCTTTGGGTGCAGCCGGGGGAATTCTGGGAATTGAAGGTCACCTGCCTTGACAGGTGTCACCTGTCTGACGGTCACTTGTCTGAAATGATATAAAGATCTGCTGCTTGAAGAGGGGGCTGGAGTAGAAGACCTCCAAGGCCCCATCCTGCTCTATTCTGATTCTGTCTTAAAAGTTGCCAAGGTTGAGAAATGCCTGGTGTAAACTACAGGGAGTCCTCAGCTTAGGACTGCAATTGAGCCCCAAATTTCTGTTGGTAAGTGAGACATGGGTTAAGGGAGTTATGCCCCATTTTTATGACTTTTCTGGCCACAGTTGCTAAGTGAATCACTGAAGTTGTTAAGTTAGTAACCCAGTTGTTAAGTGAATCTGGCATCCCCATTGACATTGCTTGTCAGAAGAAAGCAAAAGAGGATCATATGACCTTGGTACACAGCAACAGTCATAAGTGTGAACCAGTTGTCAAACACGGTTGACAGTTGTCAAATAAGGAGGACTCAGATTATGCCGACTCTGTAAATTGCTTAGAGAGGGCTATAAAGCACTGTAAAGCGGCATATAAGTCTAAGCGCTATTGCTATCTAATTTTGACCATAGGAATGCTGGAAAGGTTATAACTGAAAAATAGTCATGGCACTTTATTCAGTACCGTTGTTACTTTGATCACTAAATGAACAGTTGTAAGTTGAGGACTACCTGTACAGGGCTTAATCACTTAATATGTAAAGCCTGTAGCTCTTGAGCTTCTGAAGTGTGCCTATGGATGAAAAGGAGATTCCTATCCATATTAATAATTAGGAGGAAGGGGAACACAGATTAATCAGACTGGGCTGCAAAATGGCATTTGTTTCCTGTGTCTCAATAAAGAATTGAAATCATCACATGCACACATTTTCTTGCCTTCCATTTTTAATGGTATACATATATGCAGTTTACCTTCTTTTAAGCTGTCATAGCAGGGCAATACAAATATTATGACATGTATGGGGGCATGATATAATACAAAAGGGCTCTCTCTTTCTTAGGACCCCATTGTTCTATGTTAAAAACCAACTTAGAAAAGACATCTAAACTGGTAAAATTAATGCATGCCTCAAAGAAAGTAAAACTGTTAATCATTGGAATGAAATAGGATAATTGCAACAATTATTTGTAACAACTCACTATAATATGAATTAAGGACAAAATCCTGCCTTACCTATCAAGGCAATTTTGTGGGAGCCAGCTCCTGGATAATTTAGGCCACTGGGGGCTTTTCTGGACACAGAGCTAAATCTGGCTAAATGAGTTAGGATTTAAGAATAACGAGTGAAATCAAATCCTTTTTTGCCATTAATTTATGACAGGCTACGCACATTACTCAGATTTCCTTGTAGGAGGAATTGTATAATATATTAGTAATGGATGATAATAATACTGGCTATATGATAGAGTTTGAGATAAATATTGAATATGAATATACATATATATATATATGTTTTCTTAGGCTTTTGCGGGTACTTACATGTGTGCTGTTTAGCTTCCTTCGGGTATTATCCCACGTCATTGTAGTTCTGTTAAAGTTGTAGCAACGTTTCAGCAGAATCTCATCTGCCAACCTCAGGCTTCTGTATAACAGAAGCCTGTATATATACAGAAGCCTGATGATGGCAGATGAGATTCTGCTGAAACGTTGCTACAACTTTAACAGAACTACAATGACGTGGGATAATACCCGAAGGAAGCTAAACAGCACATATATATATACATACATATATACATACATACATACATACATACATACATACATACATACATACATACATATATATATGAATGAGCCAGGACACTTTACTGTTACATTTTCAGGGATATCCTGTGACACGGACTTGCAGGTGAATATGAGCTCTTTCAGTCATGAAAGCAATAAAATGCCACATAATGCAGATAATTGTGCAAAGGAGGTGGGTAGCCTGATGATCTTCTAGTATGAATTCAGTGTTAACTAAGTTTCCTATTATTTCCTTTTTATTGATCATGTTTCAATCAAAATAGAGCTGGAAGGGACTGTGGAGGTCTTCTACTCCAACTCCCTGTTTAAGCAAGAGACCCTATACCATTCCATGTTCAGTACTACATAGAAGCAAATATTATTGAACAAGACACTTGTTTCTATTCCAGAAACAATCTTGGAGTTGACAACAGCTTAGTAACTATTAAGAATAGCACACCAAGACACAAGGCCTCTTTCTATAACTGATATCAGCACGTGCCCTTTCAAATTCATTACTCAGACACAATTTTCAGAACTCTTTCTGGTTCTAGGTTCATCTTCTTCACAGCTGCATCTCATAAATGGGCATGCTGTATACCTTGCTGCCATTAGAAGACAAGAAGATGAAAAAAATAACATTAAATATTACTCGTGCTTCCTTTTTGTAAATTCCTGACCTTTTGAGGCTGAGCACAGCCTCAAACACAGCATCCAAACAATAGTCCTTTCCAGGGATGCAATCAGCTGGCTACAGATGCTTATGAATAGCTGTTCAGAGGCTTTCAGAAAACAAAAAGCCAATACTTTTCAGTACAATGGCCCAAGCAAAAGAGGCTTTATAGTAACCTCTTGATTTGTTTCTAAACCACATATAATTGCAATGATGGAGGCTGCCATTGTGTTGGGCATAGTAATTGTACTACAGAGAGGCTTAGTATTTAGATCTTGCTTCCTCAAGTTCTTAAAGCAATGGCAATAGCTGATAATAAGATACTATAATTAACAATTTTTCAAAAGAGTTTTGAGTCATGTCTCATTCACTACTGAAACTCTCATGTACTTGTTACATTATAAAACCAGGAATTGCAGTGGTGCTTAAAGAGCTTAATAGTTGGCTAACTGCAAACATGCAATGCTTAACTCTGGCTGAGTTTCTGGCAAAGTTTGAAAATATTCATACGACATGGTAAGTTGTTTAGTTTTGACAATGAGAATGCCTTTTTTTATCCCCTTACAGTATGCAGCTGTTTAATCACAACTCAAGGCTTTGTTAAAAATAAATGTTACCTAAACGTTGTGTCTGATTTTTTTGTATTTAAACTGTAGGACACCTTATTATGGCATTCCACTTGTATTCCCCTTTTTTTATTCTGTCAGCCATTGAAAAGGGTGTTTTTATAGCCTGTGCTATATATATAAGAGAAAAAAATGATTTGCCAAACCAGCCAACAGGATGGAAATTATAAAAAGAAAAATTTTAAATCTTCAAATATGGATTGTTCTCCTTTGAATAGCAGTTTTGGGTTGCTTCTTCACTGTTCACTTTGCCTGGATTTTAGATCACAAGGGGGAGATCTATGTTACTTAAGTTTATTAATTATTTGTTTTTATCCCACAAATTGTTATTGGTGGAAAACCTATTTCATTAATATTGAAATTCAAAAGTTTGTCTCTTAGGTAAAAAAGAAAAGCAGTAATTGTCAAAGGTCCCAGGATATTTGTTTACTTTGGAAGTTGCATTTACCATTCTTTAATAAATATTTGTATTGGCAGACTTGGCACAACATACAGCTGGACTTATGCCAAGTGCTAATACAGCTTACATAGTTCCAGTTTGTACAAGTTGTTTGCATGCTTAAAACATCACAATCTGTTAACTTGAAGAACCTGGAAGTGATATTATGCACTAATTTGCACTGGGACAAAGATGTTTAAAAAATCAGAGAAACATAGCTAATTCCATTGCTTGGTTGAAAGGAAAAATTACCCAGGCAAATCAGTGATTGGACAAATTCAAGAGGTTAATATAGTTGTGATGAAGTCAGAATATTCCCATTCCTCTCAGGGTACCTTTATTCTGTCCACAGTTTTAAGTTTTATATTTTTAAACTTTGAAGACATCTATTTGCAACAATCATGTGCAGTTAGTTCTTCGATTTCATCTAAGGAGTCAGTGATTCATGCAACCCATTTAACTTCATTAAATTTAACTATGGCTTGTGGGATTAACACAATTGACTGTGTTATAAACTAATCAGAAAAACTGGGTTTTTGTATAACATATGGCTACAAAAAAAGTGATGGCAAACATATGTCACGCATGTCAAAGATGACATGGCATGACATTTAGATGACACACCAACTTTCACCAGTACCTGACAACTATTCTTGAAAACACGCCCTGTTCTCACATACTTGGGGGGACGGTAGAGGCTGCGTGCGAATGGGTTGTGCTCTTGTGTGAGTTCTGGACTTCCAAAAATAGAACAGGGTGTGCTTTTGTATGGTTTTGGAAGCTGCAGATGCCACAGAAAAATGTTCTCCAAAGTAGGCCCCAGGAGGGGGGAGTGTTGGTCAACAGAAAGAGAACTCTGCCTGAAGGTAATATGATTGGACCACATGTATTTTAAATAAATTAATATGTAAAGAATTATTTCTCTTTTGTTCATGGGAGGAGATGGTAACATGCCAGCAGAGTCAAGATAGGCATTTCCTCAATTTTTGATGCACTGAACTCAAAGCTTTGCTGTCAACTGGCTCAAACATGGATGATTAGTTTATGGATTACCCCAATTTGGTGAACCCAAGCTATTAGCCAATAAAGATTAAATGACTTATGAAAAAGTGGACTAGGCTGAAAACAATTTATCTGTGCATTACTGCCAGCATTACACAAAGGGCAACACCCTGTGTATTTTACCACACTCAAGTATTGCAAGAATGTGTTGTTCACATGTAAGTAAAGTATTTCATATACGCCTAGCAAGAAAACAGGTATGCAAACCAACATTTCTTCTATTTCTATTAAGTTTTGGTGGGGACAGGGATGGTCCAGAACAAGATTATCAAGAAATTAATTGGGACATAATACAAAATGCAGTAATACAGTTATGATGTAACATCTCAGAATAGAGATTCAAAAGGGCACATGGGGAAAGAATGAAAAAAAGAGAGAAACAAGTAGGGACAAAGAGGTGAATGAATAGATTCCTTTCTAGTACCAGGAATGTGACAAACATGGGAGTCAGTGCAGTATGATGGTTAACTGATTTGGATTGGAGAGATCTGGGATTAACATGGATCTTCTTGAATGACTTTTACAACCCTTTCAGCCATATCTAACTCACTAGAACACTTGCTGAGATGAACTTAGTAGATTACTACCAGCCTAAGTATGCCTCCTGACATATAAATGCAATAAAGAAATTATACATAAATATGAATAAAAAGGAGAGAGATTCGGAAGAGACCCTTGAAACTTGTCATATTTAATCTAGAATTCCAAAGCCTCTTTGAGGTGACTTTTTCATCAAGTATTAGATGGAATTCACAGGGAAATTTGCCTAAAACCCTTCTAGGCTCATCTTAGACAATTTTCCTCAAGTGGATGCTCTCAAATATTTGGATCAACAATTTAAGGAAAGTTATGGCAAACTGGTGAGCCTCATTCTACTATAAACTCCAGTAATTTCATGGTCCTGTGTGTTGTGCTAATCCAGAAAAGAGCTAAATGACCACAAATAAGCTGCTGGCTTGGAAATGTATGTGTTTTCAATATCTCTTGAATCTGATGCATTCCAAAATGACATTGGCACCTTGGCTAATAATAATGAAGGATAGATATGACAAGTATGAATATTCTCCTGGAAGTCTCTGCCAGAGTGGTTCAATTATTAACTTTTTCATCCAGATAAACATTTTAAAAATGATTGTTGGAAACACTAAATTTTGGATGTGCAAAATAAGGGATTATGAGGAGAATAAAGACACATAAACAATCACTTTGCAAATTTGTCAAACCCATTTTCATCTAACATTGTCATTGTTCACTGCGTTGCATCGTATGTATGTATTTACCAGGTTCTATGAGGCTCCAGATGAAGCTTTTCTGAGTGCAGATCATTGAGGAGCCTGTTTGGTTTAGTGCAGTGGTTCCCAAACTTTTTCGGTCCATTGCCCCCTTGGTGCTACAAACTCATCCTCAGTGCCCCCCACCCAGGGGTGGGATTCAAATTTCTGTGGGTGTGGCCTAATTCGAAGGTGTGGTTTGCTGGTCACATGATGGTAGGTGTGGCTTGCTGGTCATGTGACTGGGTGGGCATGGCCAGGTGACTGGCAAACCAAATAGAATGTGGTCCTCACTTAATGACCATTGTTTAGCAAGTGTTCTAATTTATGACTGGCCTCCCCTGAGCTACTTGACCAGTTTTTGGAGTTTTGACAGCTTTAGATCAGGGGTCTAAATCCCACCCCTGCCTGTGTGTACGAGAGAGAGGGAGAGAGAGACACGTTGGATCAGATCTCTCTCTTTTTCTCTCCCACCAAAGCCAGAAAGCCACCATCAGTCAAAATTCATATTAGTGGTCTCCGGGATTTAAAATTATGAGTTTGATGGTCCTTGAGGTCCAAATGTTTGGCGACCCCTGATCCAAAGGGATGAGCCTGAGAGAGGGAAAGAGAGCGAGAAAAGAAAGAGAGAAAGAGAGGAAGAAAATAAAGAGAAAAGGGAAAGAAAGAAAAAGGGACAAAGAGGGGGGAATGGAAGGAAGGGACAGAAAGAAAAAGAAATAAAAAAGGAGGGAGGGAGGGAGGAGAAAGATAATGAGATATCTATTCTAGTCCAATCACCTGCTCCAGCAGGGTTAGAAGGGAGTGTGTGTGTGTGTGTGTGTGTGTGTGTGTGTTCTTGTAATTTACCAGTACATTTTGGTTTTGCCTTCTTCAGAATTGGCACTGTAATACATTGGGGACAAGTAATTCTTAGGGTGGAGATCTGGTCCAATGAATCCTGTTTAAAACCTCAACAAAAGGTGAGAGCTTCCTCACAGTCTTGACCATGTTTCGTCCACAAAACCTTTAATAGAAGCCAAAGAGGTTTCAGTGTGGAAAAGGGCCTCAGTCTAAACTAGGCCTCATTCAATCTGATGCATCAGGTCTCTCTCTTTCTCTCTCTCTCTCTCTCTCCCTCCCTTCTTCTCTCCCTCCCTCTCAGACTGACTGCTCTATTTTCCGTGCCTGCGGGGCCGGCGCTTTGAACATGGATGGATGGATGGATGGAGGGAGGGAGGGAGGGAGGGAGGGAGGGAGGGAGAGAGAGAGACAGGCAGGCAGGCAGGTAGGTAGGCAGGCAGGAAGGCAAACAGACAGACCTTTTGGATGGATGGATGGATCATTAAGGAGCCTGTTTGGTTTAGTGCAGTGGTTCCCAAACTTTTTCCGATGGATGGACAGACAGACAGATAGAGAGAATGCAACAGTAGTGACACTTTGGGAAAGCGGTGGCAGCGGCCTTTTCCAATGTGCTGCCGCATTTGAGGCACCAGTTCTGGAGCATTAGTACAATCAATGGGTGAACCTGCAGGGCCAGCGTCTCGAACCCCACCCTGCTGCCTCTTAGCGTCCCAAGGGGGTCAGCAGAGGGGAGCTAACAGGCAGCAGGGGGGCGTTCAAGGTGCTGACCGGCCCTGCAGTTTCACCCATTGACTAGCACTGCTCCGGAGCCGGCACCTCCAATGCAGAAGCGGTGGCACGTTACATGCCGCCACGGCCACGTTCGATGCACCGCCCCCCTGCTGCCTCTTAGCATCCTTATGCTGGCCCCCTTTGGGATACTAAGAGGTGGCAGGGGGGTGTTCGAGGTGCCAGCCCTGCAGGTTCACCCATTGATTAGATCACCACTCCGGAACCAGTGCCTCAATGGGTGAACCTGCAGGGCCGGCTGGCACCTCGGACACCCCCCTGCCACCTCTTAGCACCCCCCTGCCGGCCCCTTTGGGGACACTAAGAGGTGGCAGGGGGACGGTGCATTGAACACTGCCGCGGCGGCACATAACATGCCACCGCTTCCGCATTAGAGGCGCCTTTTGATTGTAGCGGTGCTACAGTCAATGGTTGAACCTGCAGGACTGGCACCTCGAATACCCCCCTGCTGCCTCTTAGTGTCCCCAAGGGGGCCAGCAGAGTGGTGCTAAGAGGCGGCAGGGGGGCAGCGCATCAAACACGGCCGTGGAGACACATAACGTGCCATCGCTTCTGCATTGGAGGTGCCGGCTCTGGAGCAGTGCTAGTCAATGGGTGAATCTGCAGGGCCGGCGTCTCGAAGGCCCCCCTGGTGCCTCTTGCTGCCCCCCTGCCAGCCCCCTTGCCTCTTAGTGACCCCGAAGGCATCCCCCCCCCCAGGGGGTAGTACCGCCCACTTTGGGAACCATTGGTTTAGTGGCTTAGGCATGAAGCTAAAAACCAGGACAGTAATCCTAGTCCTACTTCAAACAAAAAACCAGTTGTGTGATCTTCACCCAATATCTCTCTCTCTCTCTCTCTCTCTCTCTCTCTCTCTCTCTCTCTCTCTCCCTCTCCCTCTCCCTCTCCCTCTCCCTCTCTCTCTCTCTCCCTCCCTCCCTCCCTCCCTCCCTCCCTCAGAACTAGGAAAAAAATAAGGGGCAAACCACTTCCAAATATCTTGCTAAGAAAACTGCAGAGACTAATCACGAGGAGTCAAAGTTGACTCAAAAGCACAGAAAAAAATAATAATTAATTTATCAGTATGAAAATCTGCCAATCAGATTACATGATGGGGAAGATGCCAAGTGAATGACAAGCATCAAGCAAAATTATCCAAGGTGTTCACAGGTGCTTGGCATCCATAGATCCCTAGGTTCAGTCCTGACATCTCCCAAGTAAGACCAAAGAAATAAAACTTCCAATACTTCCAAGACAGTGCCATATTGTCTGTTGCACCTAGTCTATTGCTCTGAGTTAATATAAAGCACTATTTTTCATTGGGATTTTTGCACTGGGTGAATGAATATGTGGTCAGTCAAAATTGACTTATTATAATATGCATGATTCATGAGCTAGATGCTTAGTTAGCTTTTCTTCAGCAAGAGGGGGAGAGGCTATTTAGTCATTGCTAAAAAAACGTTGTTCTGAATATAAATTAAGCAAATGAAATAATTCATGAAGCCCAAAATGGTGAGAAACAAAAGGAGTAATCATGAGAGACTAGGAGAAGGAATGTAGGAAGTTGGCAAGGTGTGGGGAGTGTGGAGGAGGTGAGGAGGCGAAAAATAATGCTGAGCCTGAAGTTGTGCAAATTGTCTTGCCTTCAATAAGATTGGGAAAAAAAGGAAGGAAAATCAGAAATAATTATATGGGAATAAGAAATGAGGACTTACATTTTAATAAATAATTATTATTTCTTCAAATTTTTGTTTAAAACCAGCATATCTATGCAGCTGTTCACACTGCAGGAATCTCTTTTATACAATCGACCATAAAAACCAAAGTTATCTAATGCCAACTCCTCAACCATGTTTTCCCAAACTCTGGGAGAACAGGTTTTTCATTATGACATTAGGGTGGGAGCTGCTGTGAATCTCTGGGTGGATATCCTTCCAAAGGGCAGGTACTGAATTCCTGGGTCCTATTAGATGTCATGGGAGTCAGAAGATATCCACTCTGCATGATTTTACTGGATGAACAGAAACAGACTGAGATAAAATGGTCCTTCAAACAGCCAGGACCTATTATGCCATGAAGGGCTTTATGGGGGAGAACCAGCACCTTGAATCACCTGGAAGCTAACTGATAACCAGGGTGCACCACAGCTTCCCTCAAGGCCCAGATGACTGACCATTCTGAAGGAAGCTGATACCACCTGCCAGGTAGCCTGAACTGTATTCAGGAGAAACTCACATCTTGCAAGTAGCTGGTCAAGCTCACAGGCTGGAGAAGCTGGCCAAAGAGCATTTGTCACATTGGCCTTGCAGCCATTCCTTCCCCAAGTAATCAAGTAATATTATATCAGGGGCCTGGACAGTTCTCATCATAGGCAATAAAATCTGAGAAATAAACCATTTTTTCACCCTTATTGTAACATTGTGATACTTATATAAATAAATTCTTACTCATGCTTAGCCTGCTTACCATAAAGTTCTTCAGAAATAGATTCAGAGGCTGCCTAATCCCTAATCCAAGGGATGCTGTAATGATTTTGTCTCTGGCTAAATGACTGTAATATCATGTATACATTGCCTTTTAACTGTCTCCTTATAATGGTGCTACCTGCTACCTTCTCTTGGATGAACCTTCCCACAATTCAAATTGGCAGATCAATGAAAGAATTAGACATTACGCCTGAAGCTACTTCAGTTGCCTGAAGTAGTTACTGCTGCAAGCAGGAGAAAACGGACAAGAGATTTGCTGCCCTAAATTGCCTATATATATAGCTGTGTCATCTGAAAGTACAGTGCTAATTGGAATTCTTGTGTTATTATAACATTTTTTTTCCTTCTAAAAATAGTATTAACTGGAGGTCTGGAATTTTTGGTTCTTGGATTGATATTTTTTAATCCAAAAGACAGGGAGGACTGGCATAATTCTTTTGGATGGTACATTGAGTGACAGACTAAGATTGTTTCTGCAAAAAGAGGATTGATAGAGACCAAAATGTAGACCTCTATTTTTGTCAAGCTCCAAAATCCAGCAAAGACACATTGAGATTCTCTAAGTAGTTTCCTTTATTGTTCCTCATTTACGGACAGAAAATTTGCCAAACAAAAGCAGACTATTTGCACCATAAAACATACTGTGGGAACTATTAGGGAGAAACTGTCTTTCCCCCTTTTCCTCCCACACAAAAGATCTATTAAGCCCATGTCACACTGCACCAACGGATGGAAAGAGGATGTAAAACAGAGAAAAATGCTTGCCATCCGTTGGTTAACGCGATGCATCCGTTCTGTACTCACTGCGTGCGTGATTCACACGTTCTATCCGTCCAGCATCCATCTACTGAGATTTCATCCGCTCAAAAAGTTTTGAGCTGCACAAAACTTTTTGAGCGGATGAACTTTCCGCAGCGTCTGTTCTACATCCGCAACAAATACGGGGAACAAACGTTCTACATCCGTTACACAACTGCTGTATCTGCTCGGCATCCGCTGTGCATCCGCGCAACTTGCATCCGCTCCAACGGAAAATGGAAAGAGGGAGGAAGCGAAACGGAGGTGGAACATCCGTGCAGCGTTAGTAGCACAGACATAGAAAGGATGTAAGCGGATGCAGCTCGCATATAAAGCATTAAAATGGAAAAAACGTTCGTATAAGGGACGTATCTCGGATATTTAGGATGTCTGGAGGATGTCTAGAGGATGCGGAAGGACACCTAGCGGAAAACCTATATTTCCAATAAAAAGGGGGAGGAAATCACCTGGATCTCACTTTCAGTCCAGCAGCCCTGCTGTGCAGACCTCTTCAGCCTTGATCTTGCTCTTGCTCTTCCACAGCATCCAGTCATCTCCACAATGGATCGTTGCACACTCCTTTTGGTAGCCGCCATCATTCTACAACAGTGCGAAGCCCTCTACAGGCTCTTTCACCTGTTCTACGTAAGGAAAAGGAGGAGTCCAAGAAGTGGGTGGGTCCAAAGATGGATCGCGAGAAGAGCCGAGTATGCACTGTATGACAAGCTGATGGTGGAACTCAGGAACGAAGACCCTCGTGCATTCCAGCACTTCATGAGGATGCCACCAGCCATGTTTGACGAAGTTGTGGAGCGGCTGAGACCCAGGTTGACCAAGGCAAATACCAACTTCCGGCCCAGCCTGGACCCTGGACTGAAGGTGGCACTGACTCTGTGCCACCTGGCCTCCGGAACCACATACAGGAACATGCAGTAGGCCTGGAGGGTGCCACACAACACCATCGGCATTGTGGTCAGAGAAGTGGTGCAGGCCATCATCGAAGAATACGTGGAGGAGCTCCTCCAGTGCCCCTCCACTGAGGAAGGCTGGAAGAAAGTTGCAGAGCAGTGGTATCAGAAGAACTTCCCCCACACCGTTGGAGCCATAGATGGGAAGCGCATGGCACTTCCAGATGCCTCACCCGTGGAGAGAGGATCTTCAACTACAGGCTGTCCAGGGCAAGACGGGTGGTGGAGAATGTCTTTGGTATCCTGGCCAACAGGTTCCAGGTACTTCTCACCACCATGCAGCATTACCCAAAGACCGTGAGGAGGATCGTGGAAGCTTGCTGCATCCTGCACAATCTCATGTGCACCCGCTACCCAGTCTTGCAGAATAGGCTTGTGGACCGCCAACAAGGCAATGGGGACATGGAGCCTGGTGAATGGAGGCAAGGGCGAAACCTGATAGACACTGAGGATGTGCCAGGCCCCAACAGAGCCTCACGTGAAGGGAAGAAGCAGCGCAACCTCCTGAAACACTGGTGCAACTCCCCAGCTGGAGCAGTGGAGTGGCAAGACAGGATGGTAGATGCTTAAAGGATGCTTCCTTCAGCCTGTCTCATCACACTGATGAGATTGTGCCATGTATGTTGAGTGGCCCTACAAAGAACAGGGCATTTAATAAAGAGTTGTGTTTATGTTGAAATGTGTTGATGAATGATTAAATTGTTATTGATAATAAAGGGCCATAGGTGTGGAACCTGGGAGGGTGGACCATACAGTCCCACTATGCTTGCACTGGAGCTTATCTATCCCACTGCTATCCTTACCCATCCCACAGCTATCACCCATCCCACAGGTATCCCTGCCCATCCCACTGCTATCCTTTCCCATCCCACAGCTATTACCCATCCCACAGGTATCCCTGCCCATCCCACTGCTATCCTTACCCATCCCACAAGCATGCAAAGGCTTAAACCATTTCTAAAAGTTTCCACCAAGACTTTATTTACTAAAAGAACTGAACCAAGTGTGTGAAGCAAAGATAACCTTTATTAATAACAAACTGTAAAAGCAAAATGACCCAAGTAAAGTGTCCCAAACAAAGATAAAGTCAACAGGTAGCAACCCAGTCTCTGGCACTCTTCTCAGTCACTCTGAGGCATGCCCATGGTCTTAGGGGTGAAGGGTCCAGGTGCTGCGGAGGTGGCAGTGCCTGGAGTGCTGGACTGAGGTGCCATTGGGGTGCCTGGCCCCAAGAGGACAACAGGGGATGGTGTGTGCAGGAAGATCTCAGAGAGCTGGCTCAGTGCCGTGATGTTGAGAGGCCCTTCCTCCATGCCATGGGGTGTCAGTCCCAAGACCGATGACAGATGTTCTGAGGCCGGGCTTGGCTGTGGGGTGGAGGAAGGAGGAGTGTAGTGGGGCTGTCTGGTCTGCAGGTGAGCAAGGTGTGGTGTCGGTGGCATCTGTGGCGTCGGTGGCATCTGTGGCGTCGGTGGCATCTGTGGCGTCGGTGGCATCGGTGATGTTGGTGGCATCGGTGGTATCAGTGGCATTGGTGGCGCCTGTGGCATCGGTGGTATTGGTGGCATCGGTGGCACCTGTGGTATGCGATGTACCTGTGCCTGGACTGGGAAGGGCTTTCTGTGCTGCTGGAACTCCTGGTAGCCATAGCCTTGGTAGGTGAGGGGCTGTTGAAAGCCTTGGAAGGGCTGTGACATCACCTGGGGTGGAGGAGCAGACCTGGACTGGGTCAGAGCAGGTTCAGCTGGGCCTGGAGGGTGGTGCAGAAGACCTGTGATCCTCTCCTTGATCACCTGGTACTGGGATTCGGGCATTTCCATGAGCGTCTGGTTCACATAGGTGAGGAAGGGCTTTCTGTTAGAGGATGGTATGTCAGACTGTACCAGCTGAGAGAGGAGATCTACGGTGCTCTTGATGGTGTCCCTGATCTCCAAGAGGACAGTGTGGCTCTGTCCCTCCGGTCTGGCTCTCTGCCTGCTTTCTGTGGAGGTGGAGCTGGGGGTGGGGGTGGGTTGGTCTCTGGTGGCAGCGGCTTCTTCTTGCTCCAACTGCGTCAAGGGGTCCTCCATGTGCTCCGCCACGGGGAGTGCAGCTGTCGGGGGGGTCTCCATCGTGGGGCGCTCCAAAGATATCTGCCTGGACACAGGAGCTGACACTTGGCCAGAAGAGGACTGGCTCTCTGTGGGCTGCCTGAGAGAGAGGGTTGACAGAGGGGATGCTCCTTGGTGGCGGATCTCACCCTCCAAGAAGCTGCACTTGGCCATCACGTAGGTCTCCCGGTCGGTGAGCTTGACTGCGGCCTGGCCAGACTTCTTCAGGTGCAGCTTCCCGTACCAGGTGTGCATGTGCTTCCACCACCCCAGGAGGACATCCGAAGTGTAGCCCAGGCTCTCCGCCTTCTCTCTCCAAGCCGCCTGCTTCCACTTGGTGTCTCGATAGAGCCTGTGTCCCTTCCTCCAGAGGTACTCGTTCTCCCTCAGCCATTCGAGCACCTCCTCCTCATGTTCCTCTGCAATGGAGTACTGTCTCCTCTCACCCTTTTCTCGCAAATGCCTCTTCCTCCCTCTGGCAGGGCCTTCTGGGCCCTCATCAGCAGGGCTTTGAGGTTCTAGGGGCTGGTCCACCACACCACCACCACCAGCAGCACCAGCAGCACCAGCAGCACCAGCAGCACCAGCAGCACCAGCAGCACCAGCAGCACCAGCAGCACCAGGAGCAGCACCAGCAGAGTCAGCACCAGCAGAAGCACCAGCACCAGGAGCAGCACCAGCAGAGTCAGCACCAGCAGAAGCACCAGCACCAGGAGCAGCACCAGCAGAAGCACCAGCACTAGCAGAGTCAGCACCAGCAGCAGAAGCCCCAGCAGAAACAGAGTCAGCGTCAGGGGGTGGGATGGTGGTCCTGTCCTTCTTGCCAGGGCTGGCAGGAGTAGGCACAGGCTTCCTCTTCTTCCCCATGGTTGTTGGCTGAAGATGTGTCTGGCAGCAGGTCTTTCCTCTGAATGGTGACCTGCTTGCGAGCTGCTTCCCTTTATATCCGCGGGACTGACACAATGCATCCTCCCCACATGCGCAGTGAACGCTTTGCATCCGCTAGGCATCAGCTCAGCGTCCGTGATGCATCCGCTGTATCCGCTCGGCATCCGCTCTGCATCCGCTCCTTCCGCTACACGTCTGCTTCGCTGTTCTCCCACGGAAGCCCTGTGGACGTGCCATCCTCTTCCATCCACTTCCATCCGCTAGTCTTCCGCTGAGCATCCGCTTAACATTCTCGCTACGTCCTCCCCATGTCCATTCCTTTCCGTTGTTGTCCGCTCTGTTTATGCAAATTTGGGGCACTTTTGAGAGCGGATAACAACGGATTGGAAATTTGCTCGTCCGCTGTGTCCGTTTTACATACGTTTTGCATCCGTCGGCCGATGTGACCTAGCCTTAAAGTGTGATGTTTCTTGCTCCTTTGGAATGCACTTACTCCCTCCTGGGAAGCCACACAACATTCCATCACAATTTCCCCAAATACATTATCATGTTTATAAATTTGGAGAAGACTGAAGAGCCACTGAGAGTCAAGCAATGACCAATGAAGTTCTGACTTTTGCAAGATATGCATTTAATTGAAGGTAAAGCAAAGATAATGTCAACATGAGCCCAAAGCCAATATTTTCCAAGGACTATTAGAAAATGAAAGGGGAAGGTTAATTGAGATGGGGTTATTGCTGATGGTGAATTACAGTGGTTCCGTGTGGTCGGTTATTGGATATGCACATAGAATCTAGTGATCAATTGATTCCAACAAGATGACATAGGCTGAGTAGATATAATGAAATTTTTGTGGATTTGCTAGTAGTGCCAGAATCTAGTTGCCAAATTTCACACTTGGACATAACCATAAATCATAGTTCCCCTTAACTGAATTCTCAGCAAGTTTCAGCAGAAGATTCATGAAGAAAAAGAAGATCCTGAAGAATCTCAACAAACCAAAGAAGGCCTAGAAAGTCTTAATTTTGCATGCAGAGGGAGTTGTCACAGGAGACTCCAAGAATTGCAGCTGTAGATCCTGATTAAGTCTCTAAACTAAAAGCACTTGTGGCAGGAGGATGAAAAGGCTAAGTGGAACTAAAACATGCACCATCAGGGAAAGACACTTCTGGAGTAAAGGACTGCTGCTATTACTGTTCTCTCCATGATGCATAAAATAGATGCAAGTGTGCTGTATAGAGGATGAACACTCTGGAATAAATTTACCTTTTGAAAGTAAGCCAATGCTGGAAAAAATCTCTTTCAGCTTCCTACGATGATTGTCTGAACTCTTGCCTTTTGGTTGAGGATAAATCTCTTGGATCTGGTGATTGGCTGTCTACTTGTTTAGATATTTGCAGAAGTGTGTAAAGGACCCAATGTTTTTGTCAAAATAATAAAAAGAGCATTGTGCTGTTGCACAGCAATCTCCACCCCTTTTATATGCGTATGAAGTATCATAATAAAAGAAAGGCATAGCCTCATTTATCACCTACACTAACTCTTCTGCAATGAAACTTGGATAATGGATTTTGATGTTCTAATAAAAAAAACCAGGTTGGATCCAGCTTGCTTAAAATCTTCACAATTAAAAATACCTTTATTAATTGTCTCTGTTCTTCAGACTGTTTAAATGCTTGAGAAATATTATTCCATACTACGAATGTGTCTCAAATTGGGCAAAAGCCCAAATAACAAGATGGAGTAAGATAATTTATAACAAATGTTCATTTTTATGAGATAAGCAGCTCTGAAATGTTACTTCAGAGTTCCAATCTATTGCAGGCAGTGCAACAGCACTGTGAAAAATAAGGGGAAATAAAAAATATTTCTCATTGGGGAAGAGAAAGAATACAGGTAGTTCTCAACTTACAACAGTTCATTTAGTGACCAAAGTTACAATAGCACTGAAAAAAGTGACTTATGACCATTGTTCAGACTTACAACTGTTGCAGCATCCCCACAGTCATACGATCAAAATTCAGGTGCCTGGCAACTGACTCATATCTATGATGGCTTCACTGTCGTAAGGTCATGTGATGTTATGACCTTATCACAAGCAAAGTCAAGGATGTTACTAACTTAACAACTGCAGTGATTCACTTAACACTTGTGGCATGAAAAGTCGTAAAATGAGGCAAAATTCACTTAACAAATGTTTCACTTGGCAACAAAGATTTTGGGCTCAATTGATCTGAGTGGCCATCAGTCCTTTCCTGTGATCACAGCAGCATTTATAATCAGAATACCATTAATTATCATATAGGTAGTTCTCGACTTACAACCATAATTGATCTCAACATTTCTATTGCCAAATGAGACAGTTGTTCAATTGACTTTGCCCCATTTTATAACCTTTCTTGTACAGTTAGATGAATCACTACAGTTGTTAAGTGAGTAACACAGCTGTTAAAGTGATTCTGGCTTCGTCACTGATTTTATCAAAAAATCGCGAAGGTGATCACATGACCCCAGGAAACTACAACCATTGTAGATCTTTTTGATTGCCAAGTGCCTGAATTTTGATCACATGACCATGGAGATTAGTGATTCAAATTTTTTTACTACTGGTTCTTTTTTTTTTTTTTTTACTTAATGATTTTTTTATTTTTATATTTTAAAAAATATCTCTTTTTTGCAAACAGTGTAGTTCCAGGTTTTTACATTTCAATACTACTGGTTCTGTGGGCATGGCCTGGTGGGCATGGCAGGGGAACGATACTTTAAAATCTCCAGTCAGAGGTGGTATTTGCCGGTTCTCCGAACTACTCAAAATTTCCACTACCGGTTCTCCAGAACTGGTCAGGACCAGCTGAATACCACCAATGATGGAGATGCTCCATTGGTCAACAATGTGAAACAAACGTAAGTTACTTTTTTCAGTGCCATTGTGACTTTGAATGGCACCACATGAACTGTTGTAAATCGAGGACTACCCATATGTGGAAAAATCATGGAGGCTCAAAGAGACCCTGCATGATTTACCCTTTTCCATCAGCTCTATTATTCAAACTAGCAACTAACTTATTTTGTGAGAATGGCTACTGAGTTAATTTCTTTTTCAAAACCCAAAAATGCAGTCCAATATATTCCATAGCAATGCTTCTGATCATCACTTCTGCTTGAAATCTAATAAGACATTTCCCACAAATGGTTCGATTGCCATTGTAAATTCCATCACACTCTATCTTCTATAAGGAAAAGAATTTGCACAGTCCGTACAATTCTGGTGAAAACCGTATTTTGGAGAAATGGTGTTCTAATTCTCTGAATTGCAATCTAGATCTGAACATGGAATTGGATTGGATTATTTCTGGGTGGCCCACTTTTGAAAAATGTCCAAGTTCCAGATCAGGCCCTGAGATAGATTCCCTGCTCTCATTTATTATTCACAATAAATTGAGATGGGCTTATGGTCAATGGTGGGATTAAATATTTTTTACTACCAGTTCTGTGGGCATGGCTTGGTGAGCGTGGTGTGGCTTGGTGGGTTTGGCTTGGTGGGTGTGGGAGGGGATGGATACTGTAAAATCTCCATTCCCTCCCCATTCCTGGGGGAAGATTACTGCCCTAACCCTAACCCCACTAACCTGCTTTCCAGCTCCATTCTCTTGTGCAGAGCAACCAAAGAAGACCCAGCCGATCAACTGGGACTCAGAAGTAGGAGAATAGATGGGGGCAGGACCAGTTAGAGATGGTATTTGCCGGTTCTCTGAACTACTCAAAATTTCCACTATCCAGCCCTGCCAACTCTCACGGTTCTGCCATGAGTCTCACGATTTTTTGTCATGTCTCATGGTCTCACGACAAGGCTCCTCAATCTCACGCCAAATTTAAAACGCTTTTTTGGGGGGGGGATCTCACAGGGGTGGCCTCAAAAATGTTTGAAGATCTAAGGCTGCATCCCCATCACTTTGGAAGGTAAGCAAGTGGGGCCTGCCAATCAGCATGAGAATAGCCGAAGGGGCCATTATATGGTGGTGAGGAGGGCCCGGAATCCCCTGGTTCAGCCAGCAGTTATTTTAGTCCGGTGGGTTCAATGACCGCTTGGAAGGAAAATCCCCACCTTCTCCCTCTCGGTGGCCGTGCTTCGATTTGCGCCGGAGCAGCGACTTAGCGAGGCGGCTTCCCGCGATGAGAGTCTTGGCTCTCGCACTCCCTGTCAGCTGGCCCTTAGCAGCCCTCGCCTCAAGTAAAATGCACGTGAAGTCGGGCGCCATTTTTCTCCCTGGATGGACGATGAGCCGCAACTTTTGCTCTGCCGCCTTTTCCCTCTGGGCTTCACTTCTGCTGTTCAGGGAAGTCACGCCCAAAGCCCTGTCCTCCCAGAATCTTTCTGACGGTGAGCTTTGGTCTTGGCCCATCTTCAAGGGCGTTGAGCTTGGCGGTTGATCGCCACCGTGTTGCTCAGAACGGGATAGCCTGACAGATCGAAGTTAATTGGGGGAGGGGTGTTTCTGTGCTGGGATCTACTCAAAAATAGTTATAATTTACCTGTTCCCAGCTCTTGGGGAAATGTCAGTAATTACGCCATCGTAACTGGAGTGGGAAACTCAGAACTGGAGTGGAAAACTCAGAAATAAAACTAAGAGGCCAAGGTTCTTTGTAATTTACGTACTAAATTATGTCTGATGTGTTATCAGTTCTAAAATTGGTCATAACTGAATGTAATTTGGGATTATTGTTTCGATTTTGTGCCTCATTTACCCATGTATTGAAACATGGGTAAAAGATCTTATATCTGATGGAATTAAGTTTGAATATTTATGTGGTATGTAGTTTTGTTTTCAGCTATATTTCACCATTCCTCCTGTTAATTCTGGTGTATTTTTTGTGTGCAACACACTCAACCATAAATTAACTACAGAGGCTGACTAGATACAAGTAGGCCAAGATAAAATTGGCTAGTAAATATATATGGTTTAGACTAGAGTCATACAGTCTAAATGGGAGTGATTCAGTTTCTTAAATCTTTCACTCTTGTTTCATTTCTTATAAAAAGTGGTTTTATTAAATACTGCTTTAAATATATTGTTGCTACATGTATGCTGTTTCTTTCATGGCTTAACTTTTTTTTCTTTGATTATGTATGAAAAAATTCATACATAAGACAGCCCTGCCAATTCTCACGGTTCTGCCGTGAGTCTCTCGATTTTTTGTCATTTCTCACGGTCTCATGACAAGGCTCCTCAATCTCACGCCAAATTTAAAACACTTTTTTTTTTTCAAATTTGGGGGTCGGCTTACACGCGCATAAATCTGATTCTCACACAAACGACATGATGCCACTTCTCAGATCACACAATATCGATATTACCATACAGTCATATATACATACAGCACATTTCTTTTTACTCTGGGCGCCTCCATTTTGCTTTTTCTACCACCGGATATAACACGCTCTGATTGGTTACTTATTCACGTGACCGTGAATCTCACTATTTTTTGTAGAATCTCCAGATTTTTTTTCATGGGTCTCCAGATTTTCCTTTATCAGGGGTTGGCAGGTCTGACTACCGATTCTGCACAACTGGTCAGAACCTGCTGAATACCACCTCTGCTTATGGTCTTTTTCAGTTCTGAGATTAGCCATGGAAAACAACTGGCCATTTTGAATATTTGCTAGCCTAATTACCATCTCTGGGATATTTCAATATTTGATGAACAGTACTGAGAAACTGACAAGTGTACTGGATCAATTCATGAGTCATCTTATACCTGTTCTAAAAAGCCTTGGGCTTGCTGCCAAGATGTTTCTGTTGCTATCCAGGACTCTGGAAAGCACCTTCAGAAGACTTTGGCTGGCTTTTATAATGTATTCCTTCGGTCACAATTTTAAATGAAACACTGCCCTATAGAGTACATTCCACACAACCCACGTTCATTATTTTCAATATTGCTAATTTAATTTTTACTTTATCTTTTATCGTGATCTGCTGAGACATCAGCAGTATAATAACTTTAATAAACAATGATCTCTATTATATTAATTTGTCTGCCTACTGAGGATTATGGTTGTTTGGGCACTATTGTACCAAAAAAACCAAAGGAATGCTGACCTGATTTATTGCCCTCTAGTTCTCCTCAGCCTTGGGGTACTTGCTGGGACTGAAAATTACACAATTGTTGATTCTCTAGTTCTGCTTAAGGATTTGTTGAAGGCTGGAGAATTTATAGCTGCTAAAAACATGCTGGTAATCATCCATGAAACTTTTATTTTTTCTTTTATATAAAATGTTTATTATACTGTATTTTATATACATACATTATCTATTATATTAAAAAATATTTACCATGTGGGCATACAGAGAGATGAATATATTTAAGCATGCGAAGCTAATAAATGGTTCTCAATGCAAAGGTTCGGTGATATGAATCAGTAAAACAGGTTCCTACATCCATTTTCTTTGTGTTTCATCAAAAAAACATCAACTCCAGAATGTGCATTACTACAATTGAAAGAAACAAAAAGAGTGTTAAATAGACTAATAAACCCAAATAAACCCCTCAAATTTCATCAAATTTCATTAAAGCTGATCAGGTATAAATCTTTCTTCCTTCATGTTTCTAAGGAAACATTCTGAGTTGATTGCTCAATGTTTAAAAATCACGCTGTTTGAAAATGATATAACCTCTATTATTGTGTTAACTGAATTTGGGGCAGAAATATGGGCCTTCTTTCAAATCAAAATCTATAAATATATTATCCAATTATTTAAAGTGAGCTGCCTGAGATGAGTAAGCTTATTTCAGTTAAGCTAACCTATATTTTGTTCACTCATTACTTATAGCTGTATTTCTAATTATTCAGTATTATTTCTGTCCAATGAAATAACATGAACATCTATTTTTCTGCAATTTTTGCATGATAAAACAATGTCAACTTTTCTAGCTCTGATAGAAAACTTTCCTGTGGATAAAGTTGTAAAATGTAGTTAGGGTATTATGAAGCCTAAAAGACAAAATAGATTATACACTAAGAATTACTGAAGAAATAAAAAGCCCTTTAGTTACACCCATGGTCCAGTTCTCAACCAAGCCTACTACTGAGTACATAAAAAAAGCATAATTTTACTAGACCTGCATATAATTTCATTTTATTCAAGCCAAATATGAAAAATTGCTGCTGGTGTTTATTGAGACCTAACATTTCAAAAGCAATCTGAGTTTTTCATGCTTTTATTTCCCATGATGAAATGTCTTGTATTTTTATTAAAATTATAATCAATTCCAACTTTGCATCCATGTGTATATTTGGCATGTGTGATTTTAAAGTAGCATACTACTTGCTCACTCAGCATTAAGTGTATTAGACAAATTGGGCAGCACATAAATCTAATAAATTAATAATAATAAGTAAATAATATTTATTGCTTAAAATTTAACCTGGAAACATCCAACAAAATTCTACTGTGACATAATGGAAGTGACTCAACAATAATGGTTCTGCATGAATGATAAAAAGAAAAGAAGAGATGGTAAACAGATCTATTTTCTTTCTTCATGGTCAAAAAAAAACAATTTTCACACTAACACCAGAACTCTTACGTGCTGATGCCAAACAACCAATCAAGACCAATGTGGGTGGTTGTTTATCCCAGTTGTTGTGTGCCGCCAATTACACCACAGACAGCTTCTGCTATAAATTCAATATATTTATTGCAGTCTTAAATCTTTAACTGAAGTTACATAAAAGCATACTGAAGATTTAAAGCTTCTTGTTTCAGTGTAGACAGGACAGCTTACACCTCCAAGAGTCCAAAGGAATAAATCATACATTCAGGGAAGGCCCAAGAGCAGTCAATGTCCAGTTTGCAGGTGAGCCAGTAAATCAATCTAACATGCAAAGACAGTTTTGGGAAAGAGGACACAATTCGACACAAAAAGCCAGTCAATCGTTTGTCCCCTTTTGACTGCCAGATATCTTAATTTTCTGGGTCTATTTCTTTCTTTTGAGTTGTCAGGTTGACTTTTCTTCTCTTTGTGGTTTGTGATATATCAGCAAGTGTAGGACCTTGCCCAATTCAGGCTCTGAGTTGATTGGTTAAGATGCTCCCTAAATTCAATCTGAGTTCATTGCCATTTTATTTAATTATTAAGTTTATCTACTGCCCATCTCATGGTTCAAGGTGACTCTGAGTGATTGACATCACCGTTTATCTCCCTAAACATCACCACCACCTCCAGTACTGTTCTTTTGACTACATTCTTCCCCAGGTACTATGGCACCCACAAAAAAATGACATTTTCTATTGTACATTATATGTTTCCTATTATATGCCTTGGGACAGGCCTCACTCGTCAAAATGTTGCTCCTTGTTTGGGTCTCCCTTGAAAGTGGAACACCTGCTGTGGTCCTTATGAATTCAGTTTACTAACTGATTTCAGATATTTCTGTCCCTACCTCCTTCCATTCATTTCTTCTCATTCTTTCCAATGCCAGCTGTTTCTAGGAAATAAGAAATGTGAAATCCATTGGTTTAGCTTAATTTGTTGAAAGGCTGCAGATGATTCCAATGAATAAGACTCAGATATAATATATTTCATGGTCAATACAAAGGACAAAGAAGAGCGGCTGACTTTTTCATTGATAGCTTCATAATTCATTTGTTCACAAACTATCAAAGTTTCATTAAAAATGCTGGCCACACTGTGTTTACAGAAGAACACTATTTTATTGTTTCAACACAATTAAATGCAGCTTATATGCTTAAAATTTACTGTTATCGCTTTCCCCCATCGACAAAGAAGCACAAGTATATTAATTGCTTTAAGCACAGAAACTTTGAATGCAGCTACAAAGGCTAAACTGTTTCCAGAATATTGTTATTGAAAAAAATGGATTCTGATCAGCATTGATTGATCTATCTATCTATCAGATGTATTTAGCTGCCCATCTCACCAAAGCCAACTCTGGATGAGGCACAGAAGAAATGGATAAAAAACCACACGTATAAACCACAATGAAAAAAGTACAAAAAAGTCATTTTAAAAAGTAAATATTATAAAAACAGATACAAATCCTTGGTGAGGAGAGAACCTGGTCCTGTGCCATGAAGGGCTTTAAAGGTCAAACCAGCACTTTGAGTTGGACTTGGGAAAAAACTGTCAATCAATGCAAATTGTAAAGCAGTAGTTTCACATGTGTGTTTTAAGAGCCGACATAACTGCCTGTACCACTGCATTCTGTACTAGCTGAAGCTTCCAGAAACTCTTCAAGGGCATGTCCATGTAGAGTGCAGTGCAATAGTACAATCTGGAAGTGACTAGGACATGAGTGACTGTGAACGGGGCCTACTGGTCCAGTAACGGGAGCAACTGTTACACAACATGAAGCTGTAAAAAGGCTCTCCTAGCCACAACTGTCATCTGCTCATCAAGCAGAAGTTGTGAGTCTAGGACAGGGCTATCAAACTCCTGATCCACGGGCTGGATGCATCTTGTGCTGGCCACGCCAATGCCCGGTTTAGCAAATGGGAAAAAAGTCCTGATATGTCATATGATGCTGCCGATATGTCATATGATGCTGATGACGATGTGAGTTTGACATCTCTGGTCTTGGAGGACTCCCAGATTGTGCATAGGGTCTGTTTGGGGTAGTAAAACCCCAGCTACAAAAATTGCAGTTTTTGACCCTAAAATTCAGATTTTCTTTTAACCCCCACACCACCCAATTAGAGGAACAAATAAACAATTACTGAAACATTTAGGGGCATCAGTTTCAGCTAATAGGTATGAAAACTCTGTTATCTCAGCTGTGGAGGTATTTATGAGCACTTCAGCTGCTTAGAAGTTCAAAGATCACCTCATGAAGTCCACAGTAGTATCAGAAAGACTTAAGAAACATCTCCATGCTCATTTTAACAGGTATTTTCATTTGCACTCTTCTAAAATATTCTCACTTAATTATTCAGTGAGATATACAATCACATATTGTTATTAAAATGTTCACTAATTTCACATATGCATTCTTACAAATATAATTACAGAATAGTAATTCTTGCAGGATTAGATTTCCAATTAACTTGCTAAATCTGCTGGTTTCATCATCTTGATGAGTGTTCACAGCTGTAATAATGATTGGACACTGAATAACTAATGAGCAAAGAATAATTTTACAACCAAAGATTAAAGATTTGTTGGTTTGTATATGTCACAAATGCTGAACATTGCCATGGTCTTAAAAGCTTCTATTTGGAAGTTAGCCCCACTGATATCAATGGGATTTGCCTCCCAGTAAGCAGGAAACAGACAATAATGGACATACCTGTGTGTTCTCTATGAAAAATGTCAAGGGATAGTTACTTGGGTCTAATATTTGTTGGAAAAATTAAAGATTGATAGCTTATGCTATTTAGTAACATTTAGGCTTATTAACAGATAAAGACATTAGTTTGTTTGTTTTTTTACACGAATGCTTTTCCTGAGTTGCCCTGATCTTTTTTCACTGGTTCATAGCCCCTCCTCCTACTGGTATATATCTATAAGGAAAATGTATTTCAGATCATAAGATATAACGTCGTTCGTTTGGTAAGGACTTAACATTGAAACCACAGCTTATGGTTTAGTACTGTATAACCCTGGCCACTGTGCTGTACTCATGAAACCACAGTTAAAGCAATGTGTGAAGTCAGCCACAGTAGAATTGTCTTCCATTTTTTCCTGGTCATTCAGGTTCTTTATCTACATACATATTCTTTAACTGAGTAAATAGGGTGCAGACAGATTTCAAGTTTGCTTGACAGCAGAAATCAAATATTTGATTTTAAAATCCCGACTTTCAGGAAGTAGGTTTGTTTTGGTATTCTTAAGTTGTCAAGAAACAAAGAAGTTTTCTTAGGAAGAGACACGGCTTGACAACTTAGCAACTGTTTCCAAAGTCCATATGATGTCCATTAATTCCCTCTACAGTATTAATTCTCTCCACAGTACTCTATAGAGTTTAAAATAAAAATCCCTGAAAATGCTGAACAAGAGTAAATTGCTGTCATATTTTAGTGAAAGAAGCAATAAGTTGAAAATTTCCAGTTTCATAAAACCATTCAAATCAACTTTCCATCATTGCTGTTAGTTAACTATTATGTATGGTCTGAATTCACTATATTATTGTCATTTGTTGACCACTATCACATGGTTAAGGAAAAATAGTTGAAAATTAAGTTGTTATTTGAAAAAAAAAAAAAAAACTCCGAAGAAATTTCCCCAAGGGCCAAAAGAGAACCTTTGAGTTGTGGCATTATGATCTGAAAGCCAATATGAGATTTGTTCCGTCCAGAAAGAAGCGTGTGAGACTGGGTTCCAAACAACAACTCTTTATTTCAAACCGCTAGGTAAAGAAACAGAACATAGCCCAAGCCGCGGCAGCCCTTTATATAGCAGCTAGCCTGCTGGCTTGTGGCCAGTGACAGTTATTTAATTCTTCCCGCCGTTTGGTGGCTTCCCGGATTGGTTCCTAGCGAACCAATCCGTAAGTTGCCTTTTTGGCCAATCAGAATG
The DNA here is from genome assembly GCA_015471245.1 of Laticauda colubrina. Classification (NCBI taxonomy): domain Eukaryota; kingdom Metazoa; phylum Chordata; class Lepidosauria; order Squamata; family Elapidae; genus Laticauda; species Laticauda colubrina. The sequence continues at coordinate 29,809,633 of BLBF01000073.1, forward strand.
AAGTACTTGGAACCTACCAAGTTCCATACAGAACACCCCTCCCCCTTTTGTTCAGTCCAATGTGGGTGACGTAGTCACACAGGTAGGTAGGGCTTTTCCTAGTTCTAGGTGACCTGCGTGGCTCAGTCTTGTTTTGGTCTTCAAGTGATTTGGACGGGATTGCTGCTTCTCTCAACCTTCTCCATGGAACCTCCTGGAAGGGTGAGTCAGCCATGACGCTCCCGCCTGTGTCTCTTGGGCTGGTTGAGATGGCTCCGCAGCTCCCTCCTGGTTTGGCTGGGTTGGTTGAGCTGGTCTGGCTGCCACCTTCCAGGAAGGCCTCACTTCGCTCTCCTGCTCCCGGACTACTTTCTTGGGGTTCATCTAACCATGAGTGCTCTTTTTGTTTGGTTAGATTGTCGTTTTGCAGAGTTTGTTGTCCTGTTATGGAAGGTTCGTCTCTCCCTTTTTTATTTATTTGTACTCCCCCCCCCTTGGTTGTTTTTTCATTGGAATTTATTATTTTTGGTTCTGCGGCGGTTTTTCTTTCAAGGTTGCGGGAACGAAACTGGTCTATGTAATGCTTCCATTCCCTCCCATCATCTAGCGTTAGTCGGTAGGACCGGGGGCCTGTGACTTGTGTGATGGTGGCTGGCAGCCATAGAGGGTCCCTGGTAAGGTTCTTGGCATAGACTAGGACGCCGATTTTGAAGGTACAGTATTTGCTGGAGGAGTCGGGGGCTTGTCCAATGTGTAGGTGGGGTGTAACTTGTCCAGGTAGGACTGTAGTTTCCTACCCATTAACAGTTCAGCCGGGGTTTTATTTGTAGTGCTACTAAGGGTAATATGTTGCAAGGTTAGGAGTTGGTTGAGTTTGTCCTGCACGTCCCCCTTGTCCATTCTTTCTAGGCCCTCTTTAGTATACCTAACCCTGCGTTTGGCCCTGCCATTCACAGCCAGATGGGCTGGCGTGGTTAAGGTGTGATGGATACCCTGGGCAGCCAGGTATTGTTCAAACTGCAAAGCGGTAAACTGAAACCCGTTGTCCGAAACCAGTACATCTGGTAGCCCATGCGTCGCAAACAGTTTGTCGAGCTGTTTCATGATAGCCTTGGTGGTTGTGGAAGCCATGAGGATGACTTTCAACCAGTTCGAATATGCATCGACCACAATCAAAAAGGTGTTCCCCTTTGTTGGCCCAGTGAAGTCAATGTGCACCCTAGACCATGGACCTGGGGAGTTTCCCAGTCCTGTATTGGTGCCTGTGGGGGGGTTGGCCTCGCTTTCTGACAGGCATGGCATGTTGCAACCCAGCGTTCAATGTCTTTGTCCAGCCCTGGCCACCAGACATAACTTCTGGCCAGGGCTTTCATCTTAACTATGCCCGGGTGACCCTCATGCAACATGCCTAGGATGGTTTCTTGTAGGCTGCTTGGGATTACCACCCTGTCACCCCATAAGATGCACTCCTTTTTGATAGAAAGCTCGGTCTGTCTAGTACGGAAAGGTTTAAAAGTCTCAGTTTTTTTATTTTCCTCCGGCCATCCTTTACCTACCCAGTTCAGTATGTGCACTGTCAAAGGGTTTTTGGCTGTGGCTCTCACGACATTGGCTGCAGTCAGCGGTAGCTCCGGGCAGGTCTCAAGTTGAAATGTGGAGGTAGTTTGAGCTGGGTCGTCTTCTGTGATGGGCAACGGGGAATGGCTCAGGGCGTTGGCATGCGAGATGGCTTTTCCAGGTCTGTGGAGTAGCGTGTAGGAGTAGGCAACGAGGAATTCAGACCACCTCGTCATTCTAGGAGACAGAATGTTCAGGGTTGGCTTGTTTCACGCTAGGATTCCAAGGAGAGGCCTGTGGTCGGTTACGATAGAAAAGGGTCTACCATAAAGGTACTCATGGAATCGTTTGACCCTGGCGACGATTGCCAGAGCTTCGCGATCAAGTTGGCTGTAATTGCGTTCCACCTTGGAGAGCGTCTTTGAGTAAAAGGCAACCAGTGCCTCTCTGCTGTCTGGAAGCTGGTGACTCAGGATGGCGCTGATCCCAAAAGGTGAAGCATCGCAGGTAACCGTCAGAGGTAGGGTGTTGCTAAATTGGATAAGAATGGTGTCTGACGTTAATTGGTCCTTAATACCTTGGAAGGCTCTCTGTTCCCAGTGGCCCCATGTCCAAGCGGTTTTTTTATCTAGCACTCGATATAGGGGTTCTGCTATTGCCGCCTTATGGGGTAGGAACACATTGTATAATTTATGAGGCCTAGGAACGCCTGGAGATAGGATTTGTTTTTTGGTCTGGGAGCGTCTTTGATAGCATTCACCTTCTTTTCGGTTGGGTGAATGCCTTGCTCATCGATTAAATAGCCCAAAAATTCAACCCAGTTAGTGGCCAGTTCACATTTTTCCTTCTTAACTTTTAGGCCTGATTTTTTAAAGCAAGTTAAGACTTCTCTTAACCTGGTCTCTAGCTGGCTGGCATTTTTTGCTAAGACCAATACATCATCGAAGTATGGGATGACAGTTTTGATTCCATTTAGTAGGCGTTCCATGAGGCTTTGGAAAATGCCTGGGGCAACACTAACACCGAATTGGAGGCGGTTACATTTGAATGCCCCTCTATGCGTTACTATCATTTGTGCCTCTGCTGTTATTGGATCAATGGGTAGCTGCTGATAAAGCTTGTGCTAGGTCGAGTTTTGCAAATATTTTTCCTCCCCCTAGCAAGTGCAATAAATGTTGCACTATTGGCACTGGGTACGCACTTTGTTGGAGCGCGTGGCTCAGGGTTGCCTTATAGTCCCCACAGATGCGCACTGACCCATCTGGCTTCACCAGTGTGATGATAGGGGTTTCCCACTTGGCGTGGTCGATTGGTTCTAAAACCCCATTGCGCTATCAACTTATTCAGCTGTTCGTCAATTTTTGGTTTAAGTGCGAATGGAACGCGTCTGGCCTTTAAATGAATGGGGCTATTTTCGGGTCTAGGCTAAATGAAATTGGGGTCCCCTGGTACTTGCCTAGAGTCCCGTTGAATACATCTTTCGTGGTGTAGGTTCTCCTCCCAGTTGGTAGTAGCGATGTGGTTGATTCCAGTCATCCCGATTCCCAGAGGCGCGAACCATTCGATTCCTAGCAGACTAGGGTGGTCACAGTCGACGATAGTCAGAGACAAGACTTCGGTGTGTTGTTTAAATTCAACTAAAAAATGTCCAAGGCCAACTACTGGGATTCGATTTCCCTGATAGTCTTTTAGCACAAGTTTTTGTTTCTTTAGTTCTTTCTGCTTGATGTTCGGAATTAGGCGCCGGATGGTATTCCAGGATACCATCGATAGGAACGACCCTGAGTCAATCTCCATCTCGCAGGGTCTCCCCTCAATGCTCACCTCTATCCGCACCTTCTTTCCACTTTCCACCCTGGCATTATCGATGGTGACTATCTGATGCATTTCTTCTCCGTCACCGGTTCTTTTATTGCGGTTCCATCGGTTGCCGGCTTGTCTGTCATCGTGTCTGGGGTGTGTGTGCTGTGCGTCTTTTTGGGCTATAGCTCTTTTTGTTGTGGCAAACCCTTTCAATGTGCCCCCTTTTATTACAAGCCCGGCATATTGCGTCGAGGAATCTGCATTCAGACCACAGGTGATTGCCTCCGCAGCCCACACATTGAAATTCTCACCAATTCTTCCTCTTTTCGCACCATTTTCTATCTGAATAGAGTCTGTGGACATCTTCGTCGTTGTTTTCCGTGTCACTCTGGGTTTCGACGTCCTTGTGGTGGGTTGTTGCTGTGGGCTGTTTCTTTACTCCCTCTGCCTTCTTCTCCCTGGTCTGGGTCAGCAGGTCTGGAACTGCGTTCATTTGCCTCATGGTGGCTGCTGACTTTTTCACTGCTTTGGTGGCAGTTGCATCAGCAATGGCTTCGGCCACGGTTATGGTCGGCCTGTTAAGTACTTTGCTCTGAAGGGCAGAGTATTTCAGGCCGAGGACTACGCGGTCTCTCCTAGCCTCGTCAATGTTTTGAAACTCACATGCTCCTCCAATGTGTCTCAAGGCTGCCACAAAGTCTACTATGGTTTCATCCTCCTTCTGGTTCCTTTTGTAAAATTCGTGCCTTTTGATTAGATTGGAGACCACCGGTGCATAGTGTGTTCGGAGAATTTGGTTCAGGTCAGACCAGGTCATCTGCTTGACAACTCTGGGTTTTGCCAGCACCTTCGCCATTTTGAATACGGCCGGTCGGCAGTGTGTAAGGAAGACAGCCCTCTTCCTTTGATCTGAGATTTCTTCCATCTTGTTGCTTTCTAAGAGCATAAGAAAGTGATCGATATACGATTCCCAATCCTCTACATCTGGATTGAAGGGTGTGGGCAGTGCGTTGTTACCGGCCATCTCTTTTCGTTCGGTTCAGATCACCGCGTGCTTCGGTCTCTGCTTCTACGATGATCCCACCTTCGTCGACAGTGTTCTGTTTCGTCTGGAAAGAAGTGTGTGAGACCGGGTTCCAAACAACAACTCTTTATTTCAAACCGCTAGGTAAAGAAATGGAACATAGCCCAAGCCGCGGCAGCCCTTTATATAGCAGCTAGCCTGCCGGCTTGTGGCCAATAACAGTTATTTAATTCTTCCCGCCATTTGGCGGCTTCCCGGATTGGTTTCTAGTGAACCAATCTGTAAGTGGCCTTTCTGGCCAATCAGAATAAAGTACTTGGAACCTACCAAGTTCCATACAGAACAAGATTAGTTTGAACAAAATTTCCAAACCTTCAGTTATATTTCTTAGGCAATTATGATGATCGTAATTGGTTTGTTGGCTTTTTTGTAAGCCTTAGAAATAGCTCTTCTCCATGTTTACTCTGATTCACTGCTACCTTGTCATTTCAAAACTAAGTACAGCTGATTTGAGTAAATAGGTTGTAGATAGGTTTCAAGTTTGCTTGACAGCAGAAATCAAATATTTGATTTTAAAATCCTGACTTTCAGGAAGTAGGTTTGTTTCGGTATTCTTAAGTTGTCAAGAAACAAAGAAGTTACCATGGCAAAAAGGTCCAAAGATAATTGTGGACTAAAGAAAAGAATTATCCTTTGTAGTTTGAGCTACATAGAATTTCTCCTGTCTTCAAACCATTAAAACTACTGAAATTACAAACTGCTGAAATATTCAGGGTGACTCCAGATCACTTAAGGCTGTGTTGGAATTTTGATTCACAGTCTTTCCTGAACATTTTGCATAGAGTACTATTTATTTTTTTCATGCTGTGTGATTCTCTAACCTCAGGTACTTAGCCTCATAAGCTTCTGTATGCCAAAAGTATTAAGACAGCAGTTATTGCAAATGAATTTCACCCATATCTTTGGATGTTCTTTTCAGTAATTTTCCTGTTTCACTGGTGTATAGAAAAATGAAATTAAGAAGGAAACAATTCTAGAGAAAAATCAGAAAATGTTTTCCTGCGTCCAAAGGATAAAAAATAATATACCAGTATGTACAAAAAGTAAACTGGATGGATCCATTAGAACTAAAACAGATGAGGTAGCAAGACTTTTACTCTGTTAAAAAGAGTAGTCATTTCCAAGATTGCTTTCTCCAAAAACAGCTCCAGACAGCATGAATTCATGATGTTGTCTCTATTTGGCAAATCATCTGATTTATTTCGGACTCAGATGAAATGTTTTTGAAACTGCAGTCAGACTCACAGATCCTTTCTTTGGATCAGTGAAGCTTATGCGCTCATGGAAGAAAGGTATAACTATAAATCTAACAAATCCATTTCACTTCTATATCTGGTGAAGATTAACCACTTGGGGTTGGCCTTGTTTCTCTGTTCTCTAAGTAAAACAAATGTAGTATCTGGCTTCGGTTTCTTTATAGGGAGCAAAAATAAAATTACTCTGGGAATAAAGCTGAGCTGTGAAAGAAGAATTGCATATGGCAAACTGACACCATCTGGTGAAAAGGCTCAAGCAGTGGGGAGTACGTTTTTTCTTCCAACACTTTGGTACAAGAAGAAGGATTTTACAGCCACCTATCCTTAGCAGAGTAGTCAGACCAGACTGTTATATTTAAGATATAGACCACACCTCAGCCAAAACACTTAATCACAAGACACTGCTAAACTGCAAGTAGCTCCAGAGTTTTTTCTGAACAGTGTCCTGACTGTTGTGGGAACAATTAATGAAAAATGTTGGTCCCTGAAACAGAGACACAATTTCTATGCCTTTGTTCAATTATATAAAGAATACTATTGGTATTCTAAAATATTTGAGATTAAGTAAGTAAGTGTCATTTTGTTTATATGTTACTATGGTTGGAGGTTAAGAAGTGACTAACTTAAACACCATTGCCTGAAAGAAATCTACCAAAACTTTAATCCTGCAAATTACCTGAATAAATAATATTGCATTTCCAATAATTTAAAAACCCACATTTACATTATACAGCTAATCCTCAACTTATAACCACAACTGAGCCCAAAATTTATATTGCAAAGTGAGACATTTGACAAGTGAATTTTGCTCCATTTTAAGACCTTTCTTGTCACAGTTGTTAAGTGAATCACCGAAGCTGCTAATTTAGTAATATGGTTATTAAATGAATCCGGCTTTCCCATTAACTTCGCTTGTCAGAAGGTCAGAAAAGGTGATTGCATGACCCTGGGACATTGCAAATGTCATAAACATGAGTCAGTTGCCAAGGGTATGAATTTTGATCATGTGACCATGGGGATGTTACAATGGTCGTAAGTGTGAAAAATGATCATGTCACTTTTTCACTGCTGTTGTAACTTCAACAGTCACTAAATGAATTGTTATAAGTTGAGGACTACCTGTAGATACAGGACAAAAAAAGAGGAAACTAACAATAGCTTGAAAACCTTTACCAGCAAGGTGTTTTCTCTTCCAGAAGAAGAACATTTTTTGAAGATCAGCTATTTATGAATAAAAACCTGCTTTTTAAAAATAGAAAACATGATACAGGATCTCTATTTTTGAGTCAATTAGAACTTACTGTTTGGAGAAGATACATGAAAGCCAGTGAGTGCACTACTACTTTAAAAAGAAACAGGACTTGACTTGAGAATGTAAAAGAAAAATTGCTTGCTGGCAGAGATCCAAGCTTAGTCAACTGTTCTGTGTGAAATACTTTTCTGTAGATATGTTTAAGCTGTACAAACTGCCAGATTTTGCAGCTGAATATTATCCTGACTTGCTCAATCTTGTCTTCTCCTTAAATCAAAGATAATTAAATGCAGGTAAAACACAAGTGATTTTTCTGAATCTGCATAATGTTCTGTTACATAATAGAGTTATCCAAAATGATTTGTCCTGTCTCAAAGTTTTAATTTCAGAATTTGCAATGGGCATATACCTCCCCATCCCAGCAGTTATTTGCACAAACTCCCCAGTTAAGTCAGCATCATATACAGATCAAGTTGGGAAATTCTTGAACTACAAATTCTAGAATAAGAACAGTTAAGTGTACCCTATTTAATAGTAGTTAGTATATGCAATGATTGTGCTTCATTAAATCAGTATAAATTAATTAAATATCATTTACTCCTGAATAAGGATATGATAATACATTAAGAATATTTTGTCTCATATGTGGCTGCGCCCAGGGGTGGGATTCTACCTGGTCGCACCGGTTCCATAGAATCGGTTGTTACAATTCAGCGCAGTTTGGAGAACCAACAAATTGCACAATTGGCTGGCCCCACTCTGCCCCCGCCCCATCATTCCTTACCTGGCATGAGCGCCATCCAACTTGTCTGCTAAGTTGCTATTTTTCTTTTTTTCCCCTGACCATCAGCTGTTTAGAGTATCAGCTGTGCAGGAGATTTAGATTAGCTAGAAAGCAGGAAATCATTGGATTTCTTGCTTTCTAGATAATCTAAAAGCAGAGCTGAATCTTCCTAGCTTCTATTTTTCAGTGCAGACTCAGGTAGCAGATTGCAGAAAGATAGATCTCTGAATGAATCTGTAATTCTGTGAGCAATTCAATCTGCCTGCCTCTTTTGCCTAATTTTGGGTAAAAGTTGCTCTTTTTTATACAAAATTCAATATTTATATAAACATTTACAATATTTACATACAAGCCATGCCCACCCAGTCATGCGACCACCAAACCATGCCCAGTCAGCAAGTCACGCCCACCCAGTCACATGACCACCAAGCCACACCCACAAATTAGGCCACACCCACAGAACAGGTTGTTAAAAATTTTGAATCCCACCCCTGGCTATGCCTGGCTGTCCTCTGATCTTGGAACCAAAACACAGCCAGGGTAGAAGACCAAGATTGTGGATCAGATTGAAAAGCATCCCAGAAAAGGGCACGGCATATGCACATTTGCAAGGAATCTACACCCAGAAGGTGTGTCCACAGAATCATAAGACGCTATATTCAACTTGAGGATACCTCCATCTGCTAAGAAAATATTAATTTTTACAGAATATTTCAAAGAGCTTTCACATCAGTATAAAACAAAAGCACAGAACCTTTGGGGCACCAGGGATCACTTCCATGGGGAGAGGATTTTCTGCAGACTGGGAGGGGCGTGCCTTCAGTGCTGCCTGCATCCGTGGATGGGGCTTTGCTTGTTTGCTCAGCCTGGTTTCTCGCATGTTGCAGCCCATGCCATTTCACAGACCAGTGACCTGGGCACCCCTGGTATAAAATACAATGTTTTAGATGTACATTTATACAATTTTTGAACAATAGTGGAGCAATGGTTGATACTGAAAAGAAATCTCACTGGCCTTGTTTACACATCAGTAAAGACAAGATTCTTAAATAGTATTTTATTGAACAAGTGAGCTTTCTTTAAACAGAATGCTCAGCCTGGATGGATAAAATGGGTGTATAATGCTGATCTGGGAAGAAATTATTATTTTGGGTTTGCTTTGGATAAAACTTAAAAGAGCTGTTAAGGCAGATGGGCTTTTTGGTATTACCCAGATGATTTAAGTAAAAATTGTGCAAACATGAGAGTTAATAGGCAGAACCTGTGAGAATTAAATTTTCAGACTACTAGCTACCAGCTATTTCAGAACAATGGTGTTCTTTGGACAAGATCCCGGTTAATTCTTTAGCTATGAGCAGTTCTTGAATTGCCAACAGAATGATTTACAGTGCAATTTCCTGCATGCTGCATGGATGTGTGTTTTCATTTACTTGGATGTATATAAATATTCGTATGTGTTTTGGGGATACACTTGCGTGCAAGAGCACAAATTGTCAGTCTATAACAATCAACTCCCAAAAGTGGAATCTATCAACCTTTCTCTGTTATATAGAACTATTGCTCTAAAGCAGAACTTCTGTCAAAAAGAAATAAGATCAAGAATATATTCTGAACTTTTATTAAAATGTGCATTAGATATGTAATGCATAAGTTTATTTATAATTATATGATTATTTATAATTATCTACACTTTTCAAGATTTGCAAAAAAATTTAAAGTAACCGGTTCAAAGGATTTTGTAGTATTATCTGATTTTAATTGTTAATTTGCTGTTTTAAAACAATACTTATTACATTTTTGTGGTCCCAAATTTTTATTTTATGGCCATCCAAAAGACTTTAATATCATTTTCATATATCTGGGAGTAAACCTCATTAAGTTTGGTAAATATTACTTCTGCAAAAGCACTAATTAAATTTCCTATCCTTCTCCACATTTTGTTGAGCTACAACCTGCCAACTAGTTTTGCCAGCACAATTTAGCAAAATGTGAATTGTCACATCTGGTCTATATAGGCTTAGATTTTTTGAACTTTATTTTTTTTGGAGTGAGGGGGGGAGTTAATGCTTTTGAGTCAGTGTTGATTCTAAGAAATTGCCCAGACAAGTCTCTGCAGTTTTCTTCTAAAGATTTTTCGGAAGTGGTTTGCCACTGCTGCTTCTGTGGCTAAGAGAGTGAAGACTGATCCAGATTTTTCAGCTGTCTTTAAAACTCAGAGTCTCCCAGTTTCTAACCTGATACCTTAACCACTACGCTAAACTGATTTTCTTTCTATGATTGTTACAGATTAATATTGTTGTCATCATTGTTCAGTCATTAAGTTGTATCTGACTTTGTGGCCCTATGGACCATAGCATGCTAGGATCTTGTCTCCTCCTGGAGTTTGTCCAAATTCGTGTTCATTGTGTCAATGACACTATCTAGCCGTCTCATCCTCTGACTTCCCTTTTCCTTTTGCCATCAATCCTTTCCAACATTAGGGTCTTTTCCAATAAGTTCTTTCTCCTCATTTAATGACTGAAATATTTGAACTTCCGGTTCAGTATCTGTCTTTCCAAAGGATAGTAAGGGTTGATTTTCTTTAGGATTGACTGATTTGCTCTCCTTGCACTCCAAGGGATTCTCAAGAGTCTTCCACAACACCACAATTCGAAAGCATCAATTCTTCAGTGCTCAGCCTCCCATGTGGTTCAGCTCTCACAGCCATACATTATTGCTGGGAAAACCATAGCAGATTCATGTAATACTAATTTTTGTTTTATTAAAATTAAATTTAGCTCTGCTCTACAGATTTGGATCCCTTTAGGCATAAAACAATCTAACGCAGGGGTGTCAAAGCACGGGGCACGGGGCTGGATCTGGCCCATGGGGCAACCCTGGAAACCGGACCATGGTGCTTCTGTCAGTGAAAATAGAGCTTGGGAGGGTGGCCCTCCCAAGTTCCATTTTCGTTGGCAGTGGGCTGCAGGAGGCCATGGCAGACAAAAATGGAGCTTGGGAGCCCGTTTTTGCTGGCAGAGCATTTGGGTCACCGCAGTCACCCCCGACATGACTGATGTTGAGCTGGCCATGCCCATCCCGGTCCCCTGAGTCAAACACAACCCTGATGAAATTAAGTTTGACACCCCTGATCTTACATATTATTATTGAAAGTATCTTTTTTATTATTGCATGGCTCTGGCTAAACAGCTATTGATGGGAAAGACTCTCCATCTTTTGTCTGATGTCAAAAGAAAGACTCTAGAAAACGTAGATGTGCTTGGCTGTGTCTTGTATACCCTGTCTAAGAAGAGAACATGCATTACTAAAAAGAACAAAATGAATGCAACATATTTGCATGCATTTGTTTATATTAATATTTATCGTAATTTAAATGGGTAACCTATGGAACCACCTTTGTCCCATTATATCAGCCTGTCTCACTTGTTCAGGCAGGGAGGGTATGCTACAGAATTTTGATTGGCGGGGTTTAGGAAGAGAGCCTTCTCTGCCACTGCCCCTGCATTGCGGAACATCCTTTCTTCAGAGATGAGGCAGGCTCCAGCTCTCTTGGACTTCCACAGAGGGGTCAAAATTTGGCTTGTGTGGCCTTGCATGGAGGACACAGAGGCTCATACAACCATAGAGCTTGCTGGCTCAATGAGAATTCCCCTACCTGTATTAGCAACTGTGAATTCCCCAAAACTCACCTTTTAAAATTTTATAATGTTATTTTTATAATTTTAAAACTTTTAAATCTTAAATTAATTCTGATTTTAATTTTATTGATAATGTTGTACATCACCAATGGGAAGTGTGGATAAGAAAGATATATACGTGTGTGTATGTATGTGTGTGTGTGTATGAGAGAGAGAGAGAGAGAGAGAGAGAGAGAGAGAGAGAGAGAGAGAGAGAGAGAGAGAGAGAGAGAGAGAGAGAGAGAGAGAGA
>BLBF01000073.1:29826191-29844428 GCA_015471245.1 Laticauda colubrina
AATAATAATAATAATAATAATAATAATAATAATAATAATAATAATAAATGCACTACATCTTTTTAGTTAAAAGTTTTAAGCTTCCGTGCTCAGAATAGGATAGGATTGGAATAGGAATAGGAAGAAATGGAATAGGATAGGATAGAATAGAGCAGTAGTCCCCAACCTTTTTTTGTACCAGGGACCAGTTTCACGCAGAAACACTTTTTCAAGGACCGGCAAAATCAATTCTTCCCCAATAGTAAAAGGGCTTCTTTCCTATTCCTTTACTAAAAACATATTTTTACATATATTTTAATCACGATTATTCATTCTTTGCGGCCCGGTACAAAAGTGTATCATAATAAAAATGTGTATAAAAAAGTGTATAATACGAAGTACATACAATACTATATATAAGATAATATATAGTATATATTATAGTATATAATATAGTATATATAATATATGTACTCAATAAGACACTGTCAAGACACTGACTTGACAGTTCATAATTTTAAGTCAAGGTAGGTTATAAATCAAATAGTTTTCAGCTCATTAGGTAATTTAGGTTTGATAAGCATTGCTGCAGATATATTAAACATAATTTAATGAATTTTCTAATCAAGACTGCAGGCTTGGAATAATTTTATTAGGAGTACTTAAGGACAGCTATATGACATGATTGTGTTTTTGGTGATTGAAAGTTGCACGTTATTTTATATTGTCTCCTGTCTTGGTAAAAAGTTCAAATTATACAGCAGTGGTCCCTTCAAAACATTTTAGGATTAGATCTCTTATGGCTCTTAGTGCTGGTAAGATTGGTCATATTGGTTTCAACCTTTGTAGGTCGAGAGTAACCTAATCAGTAATGATTTGGTTGTATCTTTCTATTACATTGATTTAGTTTAGCATTGTTTGTAAACTGTAGCTTGGCTATATGTCTATATGTTGTTGCGTGTATTTCCGCTTGATGGAACTCACATAGTTATAGAATGTGAGCATGCTTAGAACAGGAAGGAAAAAGGTATTTCTATGAAACTTAGAAAAACTAAAAGGGTATAACAGAGCTAAATGGAGATGGTCTGATCTTATGAGGTTGATGAATATATTCAGGAAAGTGAAACATAGGTTTAACCATGAATGAATTACTGATCTCTGTTCTTAAGGGTGTATATGAAAGTAGGAATGGTTGGTAACAGTTGCTTGCCATTTGTCATACTAGAAGAATGAATTTTGGCGAAAACTATAACATTCTGTATAAAAGTGATCTGGGGAAACTTACTTTGCTAAGTAACATGAATAAATAGGAATGAGCAGAGAAAGTTACAAAAAGCAATTAAGTGGTTTGGCAATGCAAGGATGAATATGAATTTGTGAGTGTTTGATGAATCTTTAGAAAAATATTATTCTGAATACATGATTTAAGATAATTCCATTGATGCTTACATGTAGAAAAGAAATGAATAGAAAACCATGACTAAGAGTGGTAAATAGTGGTAGAGCAATGATTCATGATTCTGAAGGTAGATTATGGTATCAAGAGTAGATCTTGACAAAGAAATATGTATGTAGGAAAATAGCATTTTTGTTGTGAAAAATTATTATATGATAGATTATTTTCCTAGCTGAAAAAAATGGAAAGTTATCAGAATTGTGTTTCAGAGTACCACATAAAAGTATATGGAGTTATGATAAAGAGGAATATGAAAAATAATGCTTGGTGGAATGACCAAATGAAAGAGACTGTGAATTAAAAAATGCATATAAAAGTATAATTGATGCACAAATCTAGAATGTAGAGATGGAAGATATTTGTAGAGGATGTAGTCAAGAAAGAATAAAAAAGACATAGATGGAATACACAACAAGTTCTATAAAAGTCTGTTTTGGAAATGAGAAAAAAATATGGAGCCTCCAGCAGCATTAATGCATCAAATAATCTGAGATAAAAATGAAGTCAGAAGTTGCCAGAAGGAATATATACAGGATTTGCATAGAAATGTTAGTGGAATTGAAGAGCAGGTTTGACGACAATGCTAGAAATGTTAGCATCCATGAGAAAAATAATGAAGTCATAAAACATATACAAATGTAAAATGGTAAGACTGCAGCTATAACTGAAAACATATTAAAATATGGCTGTTTTTGCTTATGGAACGACTGCTTATCATATGTTTAGATCTGTACATTATGATAGAAGGCTTGTTACCTTGGCTTAGGGTAAGCAATACGAGGAGAGGTTGCATTTTTAATATTTTATCCCAATAAATTCTTAAGAATTGTTGTTATTGTTCAGATCATTGAATCACATCATTGATTCAAATCAAGATTGCAAATAAATTAGCTTTTTTTGCTGTGCCAGGGAAAAGTCTTATTATGAAGGTGTCAATAAGCAGAATGTTGGAAGTGTTTAGCTTTGAGTTGGGCAAGATATGTGCAGGTCAGAATTTTGTTCTTTGGAAATTTCTGAGAAATGTATAAATTTGAGAAAGAAATCTATTATATATTTATTGATTGTGGAAAGCATATGATAAAGTAGATAGGATTGAGTTATGGATATGTTTAGTGAATATCTGAAGGTTAGTTCCTGATGCAACACAAGCAGTATGATTTTGAGGTGCAACTGATGATGTGAGATTACATTGAATGCCTAGCAAATGTGCTTAACAGTGAATAAGACAAAAAGGAGTGTTATTTCCCTGGTTGTTTAATATTTTTATGATTACATACATACCCAATGTTTATAATAACATTAGATTTTGCTGATTGAGGACATAGGAATATATAGTGTGTATGTGTGTGTGAAAGGGAAAATGTTAATATTTTTGGCTTGGAACCAAATTATTTACAGCATGTATTATTAGACTGTATGATATAGTAAAGCTCAAATGCTGGTAAAAAAAAAAATAGGCAAAAAGTGGTTTCTTGCAAGAAATGAATCTTGATAGATGGAAAAATGGCTGTGTATAGAGTGTGCTTTTGCCCACTTTGTTATATGGAAGCTAAAGCTGGGTTTGTGAAGAGAAACGTAAAAGTTAAATGTGATGAGTTATTTAAGAGATATGTGTGATAATAGCTGATCCTCATATCCTATCCATATGAAAAGGCATTTTATAGTTATTTCAACTTTCTAATTGGTTTAAAAAAGGCATTTTATAATTATTTCAACTTTCTAATTGGTTTAAGGACTGTTTTGTTTTAGAAGAAAAGTTAAATAAGTTAATTTCTCTCCATCCTCAAATCATTAGCAGTCAACCTATTGAATACTTGTTCAGAACTTCATAGAGGGCTTTTCGAACAAGAGTAAATGATGCAGGTTTGCTGAGCAAGTAAAACAAATAATTATAGTTTGCTGTGTCAGAGGTATTATGCACATCCAGAGTTTTTAACCACCTATTCTAGACATTACTCGATACAGTAGCCCTTTCACTTTTTTTCCTGGCCATCATATTTTCCTTTATCAAATGGGGAGCCAGGAAAACTTTCAGCTTATTAGATTTATTCATTCAGAAATCAGGGCATTGCTAACTAATACTCTAGTCTTCTGTTGCTTAATTTTAGCTTGTCATGTCTTCTGTCTCTAAATAATTTAAGCTATCACCAACTTTGGAAATTTGGATGATTCAATGCAGTGGTTGTGTTAATTTGTTGCTGCTTGTTTTAAGTTTTGCCTTAACTATGCAATTATATATGCACTCCTTGTGTTATTATATGTTGATTTATGATGCTTTTAACTGTTAGACTCCCAGAGTAATGAATTTGAGTTGGGTAGCCATGTATATATCAAAACAATAAATAAATCTGATAGTGTAACCTAAATCATCATGAAGGGAAATCCAAATATTTTAAGTCTAAAAAGGGAAAATGTATAAAAGGCAATAAATTACAGTTATCAGCTAAGGAAACTGGATCTAGAAATATGGGGATAAGGGCCTACATTGTAACCATGATACAAAGTCATGGTATTAAATCTGATATAAGCCACAGCCTTCCCAATAAAATGTATCAGGATATTTTGATATTGCCAACACATGGTTAATCAGAAAGACTTATAACTTTTGAAATTAAATCATTTTTGAATATTTACGATCAAATATTTTCATTTTGCTCAACAAATGCCATATTTTATTGTTGAAAAATGAAATAATAGCCACACAGTTATAAATGCTTTTATCTTGCCTCCTTCAAGTATCAAAATAATCTTTAAAATTTTTAAAAAATCATTGCCACAAATCTCTACCAGTCTCTCCAAGTATTTTCAGAATGAAGATAGAATTATTAACAATTATTTGATAAGTCATGGAGAATTTTGAATCACAGAAAGGGAATTAAAGTAGCAAATTTACTACAAATGATTTCCAAACTATCCTGAACTGCCTTGATCTGTTTTGATTTCGAAATTTACACCAAACTAGTGAAGAGTCCTAGGCAGTTAAAACAAACAAAAGAAAACAAATTCACTTTCTTCTACAATACTTGGAAGGTCTTACATAAAAGTGAAAGAAATCCTTAATGTTATATGAGAACATGGAGAAATAGCAAAGTTGTCTTTTAGTGATATTTACTGCTTCATAAAACACAAAGCCATTTTCCAGTTTGGTTTATTATGTTGCTAAACTTACAGAAGCAGGTTAGGGGCTTAGGTTGATATTAATTAAATAATAGCATTATTTATTTAAATTATTTATATTGCCATAATGTAATATAGTTGATATGAAGTAACATTGACTGTAGCTTCATGTAATAAGGACCAATAATTAATTTATGCTTAAAGAAATGAGTTCCCAGGACCATGACAGAAATGCTTTGCTGTTGTCTTCTTGGATGTTATTTCAAGTTTTCATCTATAACCCAGGTATCCCATCCAAATACTAACAAGTCTGCCCTTGTTCACCTTCCAAGCTAAGTGTAGCTACCGACTGAAGCACTTTTTTGTGTAAATGTTCAAATTAATAGCAATAGCACTCAGACTTATATACCGCGTCATGGTGTTTTTCAGCCCTCTCTAAGCAGTTTACAGAGTCAGCATGTTGTCCCCAACAATCTGGATCCTAATTTTATTGACCTCAGAAAGGATGGAAGGCTGAGTCAACCTGGAGGTGGTCAGAATCGAACTCCTGGCAGACAGCAGAATTATCCTGCAATATTGCATTCTAACCACTGTGCCATCATGGCTCTTGTAATTCATATCAGACAGATGTCTGTCAACCTTCTACATGAATATAGGTGAGATTACTACATTTATGGGTAATTGATTCTGTTGAAAAACTGCTGTTGGTGCTAGGAAATATTTTTTCCCCAAGATTTTAGTTGGAATATATCTATTATCCTATGCTCTACACTGTGAAATAATAATGAAAGCATCTTAAATCTTTGTCTCTGTGACATCCTTTCAAGTAATTGAGTACTCTCATTTCTTCATCCAGTCATCTTTTCTAGACAAACTCAGCTCCTTAAATCTTTTTTCATAGGATTAACTTTCTAATTTCCTGGATATTCTCACTCTTAATTTTCTCCAAACCATCTTAAGGAGAGGTATCCAGAACTGGACATAATAATTGAAGTGGCATTTAACCAAAATGGAAGTTGAAAACTTCTATCAATGCATTCTAAAACTGCATTTGTCTTTTCTGATGTCAGATCACAACACTGACTCCTATAGGAAATTAATTATTTGTCAACATCTTTTCTCCCTGATCAAAATAGTATCTCAAGAGGGTTTTCATGTTATTTCTATTCTATAGCTATTAGCTATCTTACCCAATTTTATGTAATATCCTAATTTGATAAACATTCTCTGTACCCTTTTCTCCAGGACTGATCTTTATCCTCAGCCCATTCATTAGTTCACTCCAGTTTAATTAGGAACCATTAAAAAGCACATTCTGAACTTAATTTTTGAACCAGCTATGTATTCAGTTAACTGCAGCCACAGTTAATTAGCTGAATAGAATGACGTGGGTATTTTGTAAAATTCAAAATAAGATTAGCTAATGGAGATTTGTGTTTGACAAATCCATGCTGATTTCTGGTAAATATTACATTGTTTTTAGTTTGTCTACAAATAACTTTGGTACTTTGGCTATATTTTTTTTCCACGTGGGAATGATTTGAAATTGTGTTTTTATTATTCCTTTTTTTGAATATTTATATTTTATTTTAAGGCAAACATACATGGACAATGCATTAAAAAAACATAAAACCATCTTCTATTTTGTACATTTATTATTCCTTTTTTAAAAGAGTGTTCATTCATCTTGAGCTCCCTTTTCCATTAGGTTCTCTTATTCCTATTTCTCCATTCATTAAAATATGCTTTTTTTCAATCCAAGATACGTGTTCAGCTGTACTTACAATCAGTTACTTTAATATTACATAATCACTTTTCTCCATAATCTTATTTCTGTTTCCTAGTATTGCGCCTTCCGTATTGGTTAGTATCTAGTGAAGGAAAGTAGATCTTTGTCTTTTACCCCAGCCTCAGAAGAAAGTTGATTGATGCATGAATTTCTAAGTTTCAAGAAAACATACAAAAGTTAACTATATGCATAAACTCTAACCACTAGATGGAGTACTATTTCATAGTTTCATACAACTAAAAGATTCAAGATTTAAATTTTAAAGATTTAAGGTTTATGCAATTTGTAGTTAAAGTGATAAATTTGCATACCCTTTAATATATTTTTATCAACATGTTTATAAACATTTAAACATTTATAAATAGTTTCTTACTGAAACTCATATACTGTAGTTCTTACTGAAGATACTGTTGAAAAGTAATAACATCTAAAGTGTGTGTTTTTTTTAAAGGTATCCATTAGAATGCCTTTTATGGTCTTACGGACGAGCAATTTTAATGCTATGGGTTCACTCTATAATGTGCAATATAAATGGTTGAATATAGAAAGTAATATTGACTTTTTAGTTTCCACACATAACCAATTGATAAAGCAATATTATGTCACGTGCAATTCAGAGAGGTTTTTAATACATGTTATTTACTATCATCTTCCTATAGATTTGCTCCCTCAAGCTGTTGTGTATCCTTCCTCCCATTGGTTAAAATGAGAATTTTTAGTTTTAGTTTTCATTTAAGACATTTTGGTGTTTTTAACTTTTGTAGTAGTATTATATATTTATATTAATATTCTTGCATATACTATTTGCTATATGTCAGGATTTGTGTGTTCCTTTCTCAAAATGTTAATATTAAGCAGAAGAACTGATATTTGAAAATATCTGTTAACAACCTTTTTATGAAAGAGCTGTGGTGGTACAGTAGTTAGTATACAGTATTACAGGCTGACTTTGCCCACTGCCAGGAGTTCGATCTTGACAGGCTCAAGGTTGGCTCATCATTCCATCCCTCCGAGATCAGTAAAATGAGGTTCCAGATTGTTGGGGGCAATATGTTGAGTGTGTAAACCACTTAGAAAGTGCTGTAAAGCATTATGAAGCAGTGTACAATTTTAAGTGTTATTGCTATAAAAGAACTCTTGAGAAAATATTTATTTCTGCTATAACACCTGTTTGAAGGGTGGGATGGTAGATGATTTGGGCTGTTTTGCGATGTTATTTTTGCCAGTAATGGGCAATGGAATGTATATATTATGAATACCATTGCAACTGTTAAAATCTCCTCAGCGACGCTCCTTATGACTTTAATTAAAGTAAAAAGGCATATTATTGCTCTCAAAGAAAAATAAAAGAAAAAAGAAAAAGGTTAATTGGAGGCATTTTATGAGATACAATGAATAATACCCCCCCTCCTTCAAAATGCTTTCTGTAAAATATATTTTTGAAGTAGCAGGCCATCTTTAAAAGCCTATAAATGTTTATACTCATTAATCATTCCCCCTCACTACTGATTGAGGCGCTTTCTATTACCCTGTTCTAGTCTTATTTGCTGAATTTTTATTTTATTTTTACTGTTTTCTGGTTTATTATTATTATTATTATTATTATTATTATTATTATTATTATTATTTTGATGGAGAAATGCAGTACACATTTTTAAAGAAAGAATGCTGTTTCCTGATTTTTCTTAGCAGCATTGATTTTTCTTAACTGATAAAGAAAAATAAATGTATTTGTTAAATTAAATTCAAAGTCTTAAAAATAAAACTCTGGTCACCATGCCCCCAAGTAGGACATAGCAGATTTTAATTTCAAATAGATTTGATTTACATAAATGCATACTCTTAGTACTGAATTTTAAGCAAGCTCAACAATCAGGTAGCAGTATGAAGGTTATTCTGGCTGTGTACTTCTGAAGTAGTGATGGACTGGATGGAGAAATTATATGTCCATTCCGAAATGGACTTTAGGACTGCAACCAAGCTCTGAAGCCAAACTAAGTTGTAATCTCCACTGTATCAGAATTAACACACTGGCTAGACATTTCTAATAAGCTTGGATTAGCAAATCAAATTAAATCAAAATTTTAATTTGATCATTGGCAAACAAAGCATTACACAATCAATCTAACAATTTGATAAGAACAAAATTGTTAAAACTAGAAACACTGGGTTGATTATGACTACAGTAAAATAATAGAATAAATCAGAATGCTTATGGTCACAAAGATTATAACTTGAAGATGTAACTTAGTTATTGTTACTTCTAATACAATAATTCTGTAATTTTCATTAAATTTGTATGTTGGGCTATAATCTGTGCATTAGGCATAAATTACATAGGTCAAGAAGTAAAACTTAAGTTAAAATTTAAATTTATTACATAATTACATTAGAGCAGTGAGTGCTTAATGCAAAACATTCATTTGAGTCATTAATGAAAATGGAAATTGAATAGTGAAAATAGATTACTATAAAAGATGGTTTGTTATTTTGAAAATAACTTATTCTCTAATAATTAAAAACCATCAAGTTCATATCGTGACCTCAAATGTGTATTTTTCTGCTATATAATCTGTGACATGCTTAGCTATATTTTTAGATTGAGATGTTACACAAAGAGAAAATGTGGTTGGCTTGGTTTTAACTTCAGGTATTGTGTCAGACCAGCTACTGTGGTTTATGTATTTTTGGTATATGGGTAGTGTTAGATGAAAACCCAGATATTGTGACCTATTCAGCAAACAAGGCCTTCACATACTGAAGTGTGATTTGAAAATGAAAGGAATCCTCTACAGATCCACCTAGAAATGGTGGGTTTGTAGGGTTATTCCTGGATTATTCCTGGGTTCACAGGTATAGAATCGTCTCTGTAAACAGCAATTAAGCTTCCTTAAACTCTGTAGAAATTGTTCCTCAGTTAGCATTTATAGACTCTTACAGTTTTCTTTATTTGGAAATGTATGAATGAAAAAAATGACCTATATTATTTCATATTCCAGTAACTGCAATGCTGCTTACACTGAATTCATTTAGAAAAGTTTTTTTTTAAATGCTCTGTTGTCTGCTCTCTAGTGGTTTACTATTTACAGTACAATATCTGGATATTTAAAATAAGCTTCCACTGTTGCACGTATCGAATAGTTCCTATAGCAGCAACAGATGGGCATATCTTCTGCATCTCTTTTTGTACAAGGTCAAATGTTCTTGCAGCAGGAATCTTAACACCCCCACCCACTCCAAATCCAGCACCTCAATATTTAGGTTGACAAAAAAAATTGTCTGTTGGTGCAAATTCTAAGCTAAGCATTCTGGGAGAATGCTTTTCTTCCAGAGATGAGAGAATTCTTTGTGCCTGGCACTAGAAGCTGCAGCAGGGTGCTTTTTTTTCTTTTTTCTTTTTCTCTTTTGGCTTCGGAAAATTTGTGAACATTGACAAATGGAAATCAAGACAGCTTAGTTAGGAGTGCTGCATTTTTTTTTAATCTATTTGTATTTTGAGCATTTTAGGAAGGATTCTGTTCGAGGCATGGCTGCATTATGAGGTGTGGCTCTTGCTGATATCTTCAAAAGATTTTTGGCATTCTTCTACATAAGCTTAGAATATAGTGCTATTAAATCTTAATAGATATATACTGCTGGAGTGGCTGAAGAAAACCATGCTTGTAAATTAAAGGAATATATTCTGGAAACATTAGCTGGAAAAGCAGGCTGCAGAGAAATTGTAATGGGTTGCACAACTAGTGTTGTTTTGTTTAAAGGTATTCGTACAGTTATTGAGAGAAACTGTTCATATATTTGCAAACATCAAAGAGAAAATAAAGCTCTGGAATATACAGCAAATAGCTTAACAAAAGAAGACTCTGGGATACTGATCCATTCATTTTTGGTAAATGTTGATGTGCTTCATTAAGATGTTTTAAATTTATTTTATATATTCTGTATCTGATGCTTTTGAAGTTCTCCATCCGTTCTGATTCTGTTGCTGTTGAATCTTTATTATTATTTTAATAATAGTACAACATGCTAAAATGCTGTTGATACCATTTGTAAGCAATATTTTACTAAAATATTGATATTTTTTCTCAGTATGTCTATGCAGTACTATTTTTAGCATTCTCATTGTTGTTTTATAAATGTCCAAAGCATGTGTCTGGAAAAGCAGATGATATAATTGTAGTAGAAGATAGAAGAATACAGTAAAACAAGATATTCTTTCTATAAAGATGAAGTTATTCTTATAAAGATAAGCAAAGCATTTAGAAGGAAGAACTTTTCAAGTATGTTTTTATTTTTATAATGAAGTGCATGTATATCATAAGGCAATTGTTAAATAGTGCAGTCTATGATGTATCTCAGCATTAGATGTATTAGCATTTGAGGGAGTGGTAATGTAGCATTTATTAATGCAGAAAATCCACGTGCATAATAAATATGCATTTTAATGTCTTCCAACATTAATAATGAATATAGCACAGTATTGATTATTCTATTTTATTAAGCCTGATTTGAAAAAAATACATGTTAACCTAATGGAAATTAATTAGACAAAATCTTTATTATGAATTATTTTTAAATTCTCCCAATATTTTCTTTACTTTGTTTTACTTTATATGAACCATATTTTGAGAAAAGATGCACTGAGTATTAATATATCAATGAATGTAAAAGAATAGATATTTGAATAGATATTATAATATTTACTAAAATGGTTATCAACTGCCTTTCTGACCAAAGTCATTTTTACGAAGATATATAATTTTTAAAAACAAGATAATTATGTAAGTACAGAGTAAACTTTTTTAAAAAATACAGAATGTAAATTATCTGTTAAAACAGTTCAAGTGAAACAATATTGATACTCTTCTAACAGAAAAGCCACCTACCACTTGGATAAGAACTGTTATAATCTTGGTGCATCCATGCTACCATTTCACTAACTTTTCTTACACTGCAATTTGTTAGCAGCCCTTGAATCATGACCATAATTGAGGCCAGAATTAGAGTCATAAACCATTGCACTTGTAAGTCTAGACACCCATGTGACAGGAACAGTGGTGGGATTCAAAAAAATTTACTACTGGTTCTGTGGGTGTGGCATGGCTTGGTGGGCATGGCTTGGTGGGCATGGCAGGGGAAGGATTCCCTCCCCACTCCTGGGAGAAGGTTACTGCAAAATCTCATTCCCTCCCCACCTCACTAACCTGCTTTCCACTTTTGTTCTCCTGTTCTCTGTTCTCCAGGGCAACAAAAGAAGACCCAGCTGATCAGCTGGGACTCGGGAGGCAGAAAATGGATGGGGGCAGGGCGGAACCAGTCAGAGGTGGTGTTTGCTGGTTCTCCGAACGATTCAAAATTTTGGCTGCCAGTTCTCCAGAACTGGTCAGAACCTGCTGAATATCACCTCTGGACAGGAAGTAATTTATGGCCTTTATTGTGGCAGTCATTAGTTGCCACAATAAATGCCACATTAAATGCCACAGTTGTTAAACAAACCCATTGGGTGTTTTTTGATGGGTTTTTTGGCCAAAACCCAGCAAACTCCACCCCCCCCCATGAATCACAGTCATGTGACCATGGGATGCTACAGTGGGTTGTAAAGCTGACTTGGCATGTTGTCATGTAACCACAGGAAACGGGCACAACCATGAGTACTTTATGGGCCATTAAAGCACTTGTTCCGCAGCTGTTGTAATTTTGGTCATTCAGCAAGGACCACCTGTATGACATTTGAGAAAGGTGGTGAATTGATTTTGGGATATCCTGGTTGCAAACTTTGTAGCCAATTACCTTAAATTTTGAAAAAGTATCATTTGTATATACTATAAATATGATATGGCATGATGCCATTTTGGTCTAGTAGTTAATGTATCAGGAGACAGAGTTCTAGTCATGCCTTAGCCATAAAAGTTGACTGGGGACTTAGCCTCCTTGCCCTCTCTCTCAATACAACTCACCTCACAGGGTGGTTGTGGGGAAAAAAGGAAGGGGAAGTAGTATTAGGTCTGTTCTCCACCTGGGGTTATTGATAAAAATAATAAAGGCAGGATTTTAAAATATCTAAAGAAATAGTTCTGTACAATTTACAAGCAATATAGAGAGCAATCCAGTACACGTAGTGTTCAACTTATAACTGTAATGGACCCTGCCCGTTACGGTTGTACTTTGTGATGGTCATAAAATAGGTTGGTCACAATACCAACACAATTTCATGTTCATTTTTGCAGCAGTTGGTAAGTGAATGCTGGGGTAAGGATTCGCTGTGGGCATAGTTTTGCCGAAAACGTAAATGTTGCGTTTTTAGGCAAACTCATAAAACATGGTCATGTGATCATGAAATGCTGCAAACATCTGTAAATGTGGCCCAGTTGGCAACTCCTGAACTTCAGTCATGTGACTGTGGAGGGAGGGTGTCAGAACTTTGAATCTGGATTGTAAGTAGCTACCAGATAGGCCCATTGTAACTTTGAATGGTCACTACTAAGTGATTGGTTGTAAGTTGAATAGTACCTGTATGTAGAACAATTTTACAGCAACTGCAGAAATATTCTTTAAATTAATCCCACAAAAAGCATATCAGAGTTGAAGAGGTGAAGTCATTTCAGAGGTACACTTTAAATTTTAATAAACAATGCATTTGATTTAAAAAAAACACATTATTTTCTTTGTTTAGCCATCAAGTCAAATTATAAATATGCTTCATTTTGAAAAGATTGTACAAGGAAGAATTAAGTTTTTGACTGTTAAACATTTATTTATAAATAGATATAAATCCATCATTTCTCTGGAACCGTTTGAAGGAAATAGTGAATACTAAAAGCTGCATTTAATCAAAACTGATCAAGAGCACTTTGAATCAAAATCTGCCAAACAAATAGAATAAACATTATCATATTGTGATTAAAACCCAAATGCTAAAAATAGTGTTTCTCAAACTTCTCACTCTTCCTCTATTGCCTGAAAATAAGATGAGCAGAACAGAATCTTGAATTTTTTATTTGTTTTCTGAGATGTATTCTTTAGGTTTGTATTTCTCCTTTTTAGTGCCATGGAGTATCTCCATTTTCATTTCTATGAATTCTGATTTTGATGCTAATGTCTAATCATAGAAGCACTTTATTGTATTTAGTTTTTTCTTGCTCTGGAGCTCTCATCACCTTTCAGTTTTAATTCTGAAGACTGGAAGACTTTCTGGGAAATATGGCTTGGTGCATAATTATTTTTTTTTGTGAGAAACATATATAAGTGAAAATGATCATTCCTTTTCAGAATGGAGAAGCCATTCCCGATCATCTTTTTCATCTGAAGATATGCTCCGCTTGCTCTATTTCAAAAACATAAATAACAGTTACCTAAGCAATGGCCTGATCTCTAATTCAAGAGACTTGTCAATCTGCTTTACTTTCTGTATTCCTGTAATAGGACCTTGCTCAAGCCACCTTTGTCTGATTTAACATTTGTAGAAAAAAGGGACATTTAAATAGAAATGAAATACAATACTTTTTATTGATAACTGAATGATTTTTAGTATTTTAAGAGAATGGCTTATGATTATGGAAGATATTAAAATATCAAAACTGGTCAACCAAAAATGATTCAGGACTGGAACAGAGGCCCTGCAAGAAAAGAGTATAGGTAGTCCTTGACGTATAACAATTCATTTAGTGACCGTTAAGTTACAATGAAAAAAAGTGACTTATGATCGCTTTTCCCTCTTAGGACCGTTACAGCATCAGAATTCAGACACTTGGCAACTGACTAATATTTATGATGGTTGCAGTGTCTCAGGATCATGTTTTGTGATCTTCTGACAAGCAAAGTCAAGAGGGAAGCCAGATTTACTTCACCTTGTTACTAACTTAACAATGCAGTGATTCACTTAACAACTGTAGTAAGAAAGTTTGTAAAAAAAAGCCAACCATTTAATAATTGTTGGCTTAATTTTGATTGTAAGTCAAGAACTACTGTATAGCAACTGGTTTTGTCCCAAACTTCTTCAGTTTGGGACAAAAAAAATGTCAGAAGAGACACTTGAGAGAGAGACAAAGAAAAATATGCATGACATAGTTACATTAAATATTTGAAATCCTTCCTCAAATTTTGGCATGTATTGTTTCAGAGTTTGGGCTCAGAATATAAACAGACATGAACTTCTTGGTACTTGCATGAGAGAATTCCAGGGAATATCAGGATAAACAGAAGTAAAAAAACATCCTGGAAGCAGGCAGTAGCAAACTATAAACATTTGGCTTATACAATTTATTTGGAAAAGACAGTTCCCAAGTTACAGGGTTAGGTGATAACTAAAATTTCTGTCAAGATGAATGGGAGGCCAGTGTAGCTACTGTAACAATGGAGTTTGGTCTAGTGGTTAAGGCGCCAGGCTAGAAAGCAGGAGACTGTGAGTTCAAGTCCTGCTTTAGCCATGAAAGCTAGCTGGGAGACTTTAGCCAGTCACATTCCCTCAGCCAACTCTCCTCATAGGATTGTTATTGTGGAGAAAATAGGAGGAGAAAGATATGTTGAGAAAGGGGTCAGTTTTTGGCTTGAGTGTAGATTTAACAAAGGAAATCAAAAAATGGACCTCCTCTGATTTGGAAAGCCAGTAATCAATTCTAATCTAATGGAATTAATAACAGAGGCACAATGGTCCAGGTTAAAAAAGCCACAACAGCATACAAGCATCAGACAAATTGTAAAAACATCATGACAACCCCCCACCCCAAATATCCTTTTGCTTGGATTGCCAGCCCAGCTACCTATTCCTGAATGTGTCAAAGTTGTATACCATTGGAACAGCTGAACCATTTTTTAAAAATATCACATTTCATGTAAAACTATGGGTATAGAGATTATTATTTTGTGATCTTTGCGTTTATGCTACAATTGAATATATATATATATATATATCCCGAAGGAAGCTGAACAGGAAGCTGAATACATGTAAGTACATGTAAGTACCCATGAAAACTTAAGAAAACAAATATATATATATGGATCTTTGGTTATTCGGGTTTTCTCCCATGTAAAATTGGAAGTATTTTGGCGACGTTTCGACGAAATCTCATTCGTCATCTTCAGGTTTGTGTCTTCGGCTTTGTGCTTCTCAGAGTAATGTGAGCTTGCAGCTGTTTTTTCTTTTTAACTGCCAGTGGGGGTGCGACTTGACTGGGTGGGAGCTTGGCTGTGTTCTGATTGGCTGGGGGTATGTTCTCATTGGTTGGGGGGTTGGCTGTGTTCCGATTGGCTGGGAGTGTGTTCTGTTCAGGTGGGAGCCTGGCTGAGGTGGTCGCATCTTGCGTGGCTCTCGTGGGTGTGGGTTTGGTGTCATGCTTCATGTTAGGTACTCGTTTGTTAATGAGGGCGGGTTTCCAAATGGATGGTAGGCGGGAGGTATCATCTCTTTTTTTCATGCTGTGTAGGCATTTTTCTATCTTTATGGCTTCTCTGATTATTCTGTTGTTGAAGTGTTTGGTTTTGGCGATAGTTCTGGTATTTTTAAAGTCAATCTCATGTCCTGTGGCTTTGAGGTGTTGGACCAGGGAAGAGGTTGGTTCTTCTTTTTTGATTGAGTTCTTGTGTTCTTCAATGTGTGCACTAATTCTTCTGTTGGTTTGCCTGATGTATGTGCTGGTGCAGGCGGTGCAAGGGATTTCGTATACTCTTTGGTCTTCTAACTCGATTCTGTCTTTAGGGTTTCTTAGGATGGTGGATATTTTTCTGTTTCTGCAGAATGCTGTCTTAATGTTGTGTTTTTGGAGGATCTTGCTGATTTTGTCTGTAGTGCCTTTTATATATGGGAGGAAGGCTTTGCCCTTTTCTTGTTCTCTATCTTGGATTTTGGTTAGGCTTTGTTTTTGGTTTAGGTGGGTAATCTTTCTTTAGAATTCATTGGCTGTTAGTGCATTAGTGAGAGTATGCAATTCGGTTTTTAGGCATTGTTCATCAGCTAAGCATTTTGTTCTGGAGATGAGTGTCTCAGCTACGGAATTGATCTGTTCTGGGTGGTGGTGTGAGAATGCGTGTAGATAGCGGTTTGTATGTGTTTTCTTCTGGTAGATGGTGAAATCCCCCCTCATTAACAAACGAATACCTAACATGAAGAATGACACCAGACCCACACCCACGAGAGCCACACAAGATGCCACAGCCAAGCCCCCACCTGAACAGAACACCCCCCCAACCAGTCAGATCACAGCCAGGCCCCCAACCAATGAGAACATACCCCCAGCCAATCAGAACACAGCCAAGCCCCCACCCAGTCATGTCACACTCCCACTGGCAGTTATCAAGAAAAAACAGCTTCAAGCTCACATTACTCTGAGAAGCACAAAGCCGAAGACACAAGCCAGAAGATGACGAATGAGATTTCGTCGAAACATCGCCAAAATACTTCCAATTTTACGTGGGAGAAAACCTGAATAACCAAAGATCCACATACAAATACCCGCGAAAACCTCAGAAAACAAATATATATATATATATATGTGCTGTTTAGCTTCCTTCGGGTATTATCCCACGTCATTGTAGTTCTGTTAAAGTTGTAGCAACGTTTCAGCAGAATCTCATCTGCCATCATCAGGCTTCTGTATGGATATGTATGGATATAAACCAGGAGCTGTAAGACCCATATCCATACAGAAGCCTGATGATGGCAGATGAGATTCTGCTGAAACGTTGCTACAACTTTAACAGAACTCATCTGCCATCATCAGGCTTCTGTATGGATATGGGTCTTACAGCTCCTGGTTTATATCCATACATATCCATACAGAAGCCTGATGATGGCAGATGAGATTCTGCTGAAACGTTGCTACAACTTTAACAGAACTACAATGACGTGGGATAATACCCGAAAGAAGCTAAACAGCACACATGTAAGTACCCGCGAAAGCCTAAGAAAACATATATAGATACAAACAAATTTCATATACAAAGGACAAAGATACAAGCAAATTGAAGGAGCCCCTATGGGATCACCACTGTCACCCGTCATTGCAAGCCTGTTCATGGAAGAATTCGAATCCAGAGCCCTGGCTAATGCCACCCACAAACCCAAACTATGGCTAAGATACATCGATGACACATTTGTGATTTGGCCCCATGGAAAAGAAAACCTAAACAATTTCCTAACACACCTAAACAACACACACCCTAAAATCAAGTTCACCATGGAAACGGAAATAAACAACTACCATTCCTAGATGTACTAATCTACAAAAGAACAGATGGCACACTGGGACACACCATATACCAAAAGAAAACACACACCAACCGCTACCTCAACGCCCAATCCCACCACCACCCAGCACAGATAAATTCCGTAGCGAAAACACTAATTACCAGAACCAAACGCCTGGCAGATAAGACACATATAAAGACTGAACTATGCACCCTGACTGAAGTATTGACAGCCAATTGCTTCCACAAAAACAAAATCACCAACTTGATCCACAAAAACACACCAAGACATAACAGAGACCTAGAAGATCAACAGATCTATGGAACAGCTGTCCTGCCCTACGTAAGAGGTACCACAGATAAAATCAGTAAGATACTACATAGGCATCACATCAAGACTGCCTTCAAAACAGACAAAAAAATAGCAGCCATCCTGAGGAACCCCAAAGACAAAATTGACCTGGAAAACCAAGGCATATACGAAATTCCCTGTACATCATGCCCGGCCACTTACATTGGACAGACCAATAGAAGAATAAGTACCCGCCTAGATGAACACAAAAATGCAGTAAAAACGCTGGAACACACCTCCTCACTAGTCCAACACATGAAAACCACAGGTCACAACATCAACTTCAATGGCACTAAAACCCTGGCCACTATAGAAAACCCCAGCCACAGAATCATCAGAGAAGCCATAGAGATTGAAAAAAGACCT
>BLBF01000073.1:29849428-29866049 GCA_015471245.1 Laticauda colubrina
TCAGCCATCCTGAGGAACCCCAAAGACAAAATTGACCTGGAAAACCAAGGCATATACGAAATTCCCTGTACATCATGCCCGGCCACTTACATTGGACAGACCAATAGAAGAATAAGTACCCGCCTAGATGAACACAAAAATGCAGTAAAAACGCTGGAACACACCTCCTCACTAGTCCAACACATGAAAACCACAGGTCACAACATCAACTTCAATGGCACTAAAACCCTGGCCACTATAGAAAACCCCAGCCACAGAATCATCAGAGAAGCCATAGAGATTGAAAAAAGACCTGACAGCATGAATAGAAGAGATGATTCCACCAGACTGTCAATCATTTGGAAGCCTGCACTCTCAAATAGAAAGATCTCCATGCCACAAGCCAGGCAAACACCTGGGCAAAAACAGACTCCCTCTGATAGCTCCAACCCAAACACCCCCCCCACCAGGCACCCAGGTGAAACCCAGCTTGCTAATGAATAGCAGCTTGCTAATGAAGAGCAGCCGTCCCTTCACACGGAGCCAAGCTGCACTGAAAGCCTCCAACACAAGAACAGAGTGTTGCCAGCCAATCAAAGCCAAAAACAGACAGAAGAAACCAGAAACACCAATCAATCAAACTCCAAGTCCAATGAACACAGATCCAGGCTCCCAGCCAATCAGAATGGACCAGCCTCAAATTTGAAACCAGGAACTAACTCTATACAGAAGCCTGAGGATGGCAGATGAGATTCTGCTGAAACGTTGCTACAACTTTAACAGAACTACAATGACGTGGGATAATACCCGAAAGAAGCTAAACAGCATATATGTGTGTGTGTGTGTGTGTGTGTGTGTGTGTGTGTGTGCGCGTGCGCACACTGTTTAGCTTCCTTCGGGTATTATCCCACATCATTGTAGTGCTTTTAAAATTGTAGCAACGTTTCAGCAGAATCTCATCTGCCATCATCAGGCTTCTGTATTGTGTACAGAAGCCTAATGATGGCAGATGAGATTTTGCCAAAACGTTGCTTCAACTTTAAAAGCACAACTACAATGACGTGGGAAAATACCCAAACAAAGCTGAATACCATACATGTAAGTACCCACGAAAACTTAAGAAAACATATTTATATATTTTGGGAGAATGAACTAGAAGAGTTAATTCAAGTGTAATTTTTCCATTTAACTCTACATTTACACAGCAATTATTATTCAGGAAACTCACCAGACTATCTTGAACAAATATCTTGTTCTAGATATTTTCAGGATGATTGTTAGACATTGCCTGAATGAATTCTCATCCTATGATTTGGATCCAATAGAACTTCTTGTCCTATTCATGCATGCCTTTTTCTTTAAGGCCAGTTCCTAGGTTTATCAACCTGAATCCTTTACCTCTTTACTCTTGAGTATGTATGGATACCTTATCTGCATGTTAGGTACCATCCTTTTGGTTTATTTATTATTACCTACATATTTTAGGGGAATTCAAGGTGTTATATATAAGATTTTTCCTAATTTTCTCAAT
This sequence comes from Laticauda colubrina, assembly GCA_015471245.1. Taxonomy (NCBI): domain Eukaryota; kingdom Metazoa; phylum Chordata; class Lepidosauria; order Squamata; family Elapidae; genus Laticauda; species Laticauda colubrina. Next base: position 29,850,939 of record BLBF01000073.1, read on the forward strand.
ACAGTTGGTCCTTGAATTACAACAGTTCATTTAGCGACTGGTCAAAGTTACAATGGCACTGAAAAGAGTGACTTATGGCCATTTTTCACATTCAACAATCATTGCAGCATCCCAATGGTCCTATGATCAAAATTCAGATGCTTGGCAAACTGACTCATATTTATGATGGTTGCTTGTGACCACATTTTGTGACCTTCTGACAAGCAAAGTCTATGAGGAAGCTAAGTTCATTTAATCATGTTACTAATTTAACAATTGCAGTGATTCACTAAACAACTGTGGCACAAAAGGTTGTAAAATTGTGTAAAGTTCACTTAAGAACAACAAAAAATTTGGGCTCAATTGTGGTCGTAAATCAAGGACTACCTGTAGAATATCAGTCCAAGAGAAGTGCTTGCCTGGGATAAGAAATTTATTTGTCCAAAGTTACCCAGTGAAATTATAGGAAAAGTGATAACTTGATCTAGGTGTCCTCTGTCCAGATCCAACTCACCAATCACAACACAACACAGATTATTGATATCCAAATTATTGGTACTTATAGAGTCAGTTAGTCAGACCAGCAATATCTGCTGGAAAAATTGGTTGTTACCTTTCCATATTAGAATCCATAAAATAATATTTTTATTGCATTTCAAAGTCACTAACATTTAATACTTAAACTGGCAGAGCTCACATATTCTATGGTCATAGGATTCTCTTGTCTCTTTTTATTCCCATGAGAAAAACTGTTTCATTTTAAAAGTACTCTGACTGAAAGAGCCCTAAACACATAAATGCAATGTATTGTTGAACTTAATTGTTTAGAAACTACTGATTTAGAATATTTTAAAACATATGATTATTAGCTTCATTTTATGAGAGCAGGGAAGAAACTGTTTGGTGAGTTTTATGCCGAGGTGGATCCACCTACTTTTCTCCCGCACTCTCTTTCCTCCCCCTTCTCAAGGGCTGGCCTTTATCTGTCATGCATTCCCACCCTAACTTGACTAAGTCTTCAGCAGAGTAACCCTCTTTGCAGTTTTAAGGGTGGCAGAAGGTTTACTTTTTGCTCTATCATTGGTATGCTTCTGTTAGAAGATAAAGTTGCTGAGATTTACTTTTGTGTGAAATATTCTGGATAAGAATGCTGGCAAGAACAAATAGTAAAAATATTAAAAAGGAACTTACAGATTTTCCTAAAAAATGTTTGGATGCAGCAGCCTCTGAAACAGACATGAACACTCCAGTACAGGTTTTGGTAAGGTGTTTATTTTCTTTCTTTTGCTGATTGTCTTTGTGTTGCTGTTGGTTGGTTTTTTGTTTTTTGTTTGGAGGAGAGAGAGAAAAAAAATTATAGCATTTAAGATTGAACAGTTCTAATGCCCTCTTTCAGTCTCTTGCTGTGTTATTTCTGATGAATGTATATATAGTTTGTTCTTTTATATTTTAGAAAAGCATTTTTCTAAGTGATATGTCAGTACTGGTTGAACTTAAATACATTTAAACCAGAAAGTCGTCCTAGCTTATTCGTTTAAATATGATGAAACTGATGTTCTACCCAGTTCAACTTTCAGTGCTTATATTTAATATTTCAAATGAACTAATTGTTACATTTTTATCTTTTAAACTAAGGTGCACAATTTCAAAATTTTAGACTTTGATTAAATACACCTCTGCAATTAAAAACAAGCTATAGAATATATATTCAGTAGGAGCAATGAAAATGTTTTGCTTTCTGTGGTTAAGGCATCAAAAGGCAATTTCTATAGTATGTGAATCTTGACATGTATTTTTATTTGTAAATTTTGGGTTAGCTGTTCAAATTAGGGAAGATAATGGAAAGCGGAAAATATTGCTTCTCAAAAATTTCTGACTTGATACCAGAAGTTATATGGTGGATCTTATTATCAGGAGAGTCACTCTGATAACCAAATATAATTCTTAAGTTGTTGGTCAGACACTTGAAACATAACTACAAGTCAGTGTTGGTTATAATTGATAAGCAGTCAATTTTAAACTTAGGTGCATTCCTTAGGAATATAAAAATGACTGATGTCTACTGGGTCAAACTATAAATGTTTTCTGTGGCAAAATAAATATGAAGATTATGTCAGCAAAAGATTCTCATAGATTTTGAAGGGATAAAGTTGTATATAGAATTCATTAGTACTGAAGGAAGTCCAAAGGAAATGTTTATTGGAAACAAATTTGAACAGAGATGTGAGCCACACCCAACCAACGCAGTACTTATTGGGAGTGTGTTCTACATAACAGCCAGGTTCATTCTGTGCTTCAGCTATTCTTTAATTTCTTTATTGTAGACTATATCTCTGACCTTAGTATGGATAAGCTAAATGTTTTAATAGAAGTTCTATAAGCCAATATTTGATTTTGTACATTTTAAATAAACATTGTGAAATTTTACATTAATAGAGGATAAAGATTAATCTAGAAACTTGGGGTATTGAAAAGTATTGATTTAAGAATATTTTTTTTGAAAAAATCTATTAATAGTTTAATTCCTTTATGACACCCAAACAAATGTCATTGTTATTGTTGACCTCATTTGGGATTATTTTTCCACAGTCTTAAATAATATCAAACAACCAGAAATTTGAATATGAATCATATAAATGCCAGTTTATAACCTTAATAAAGATTTTATTAATATAAATTTATATAGTCTTATGATATTGAGCAAGATGAGATTGTTATCACATTCTTTAATATGAGTTATTTAATTGAATTTATCTAGACTTTATTATGAAACTTGAGTTATATGTTGTCTCCACTTGTTTGTGGAACTGAAAACAGACTCTCTAATCTCTAATGCAATTTTGATTGGAATGAGATATGGTGTGAAATATAAATTCATATGTATTTCAGGACCTACTTTTCTGTTACCTATGGAGATCTGGGAGAAAATTATTATGTACTTTCAGTGGTTCATTTTGTGACCATTTGAACTTACAATAGCTCTGGAAAAAATGTTTATGACCATTTTTTACATTTACAATCATTGCAACATCCCCATGGTTACATGATCCAAATTCAGCGGCTTGGGAACTGCAGTGTCCTGGGGTCATATGATTATATTTTGTGACCTTCTGACAAGCAAAGTCAATGGGAAAGCCAAATTCATGTAACTGTGCAACTAATTTAACAACTGCATTGATTCAGTTAACAACTGTGGCAACAAAGGTTGTAAAATGGGGTAAAATTCACTTTATAAATGTCTCACTTAGCAACAAAAATTTTGGGCTCAATTTTGGTCATAAGTTGAGAACTACTTGTATTTGGTTTTTCCTGTCCTTGAGGTTTTGTTAATCATAAAACTTCAGACTTCTTTCTGTCATATTATGATTACAATTCAATTCAATGTCAATTAAATATACTGATTTTTAAAAATATTTGGTCATAGATCTCACCTTATCTAGTCTATCTCTTTCAGTTTTTTGGGTTACTATAATGCAGTCTTGGATCCATTTTTATTATTTCTGCCTTTTTAAAAAAACTAATTCTTTCTCATTCTAAGTTTGTATCCTATTTATCAGTGTTCCAATATAATGGTAGAATGACTTCAGTGGTTTTAAAATACATGAAAGGCGAAATTTGCTATTTGCTTCTCATTGCTTGTATTTTAAATAGGAAAACCACAGAGTGTAATGATAAGGTTTGCCTACTTAACCGTGGAGATCGCTAAAAAATAGTTCAGTCTTTTTCAGGCCAACTTATCTTAGTGTTGTTATTGTGGGAATAATACGAGGAAAGTTCTCCTAAGAAGGTCTCATTGTTTATTTTTCTAGGGAAAAGTATTATTTGTTGTTCCTTTTCCCTTCCAGGTTTCCCTTTTTAATTTCAGCTTTTTTCCTTGATTTCTGGCACAATATTCAAATTTTGTATGATTTTATAATTGTATTTTAAAATTTTGTTTATTTTAGGAAAAGGAAGTGATTATGATGTGGGATAAAAACAGCAGAAAAAATATTATATAGTATTATCTATAATTTTTCTAGAGTAGAATCTTTTTCTCATGTGGTGAAGCTATTTATAAATGGAAAATATTTCTAAGAGAATATGAGAAAGATTCTGTTTTCCTGTAAAAGTGTTGGTATCAATGTGGTAAATGCCAAAGTCAATATATTGTCCTCATATTCTTTTGTTAGGGATGATGAAATTTCCTTCCTCTTTTTGTAGATCTGAACTCGCAGATGAGTTTGAAACAAATGCCTCACAAGAGTTTTTTCAATCAGGTTAATTAGTTTAATTTAAAATCCAATGTTAGATCTAAATATAGATATATGAAACATTAGATAACATGCTTTTTTCATAGGACATTTTGAATAAGATGACCATTTGTTGGCTAAACATACATGAGCACAAAAAAGCAGTTACTTCACAAATCTTAAATTTATTTTAGTAGGCTAACTAGTCCATTGTTTAAACCTTAAAATACATCATTTGAAGAAAATATGTTTGCTGTATGAAATATCTTAATATAAATTTCTACTTAATAAAAATAGTTGGTTTGTACCATATAGTATCAATCTCTTTTTTCTGCTCTGTATTCAAAATGGATTGTGGTGTGTGTGTGTGTGTGTGTGTATGTGATATGTATATATATTTTCTTCTGAGAATGGGCATCAAAATTTCATTTTTTAAAAGTGCCAGTGTATTAACAGAAATAAATGACAATAAAAATTGTCTTGTCTTAACCATAAGAATGATAAATATTTTGATTTGGCTTTTCTGAAATTTAGCTGGTTTTGAATTAAGTGAGGTGAAAATATATTCTGGGCTTAAGCTTGTGTCAAATAGTTTACATAATGTCAAATAGATTTTACAACTAGCTTTTATAGTACTAACAGAAATCCAATGCTATCAACCAATTTCTACACATAAAGCTTTAATGATCTAGATATGAAAACCTATTACAAGAAAATAATGGTTTTCTGAAATGTGTATATCCATTCTAATACCGAGAGACATTTGAATATCATTTGCTGCTTTTCCCATTCCCAACCTTTTAAAACTTTTTCAGGGTTAGTTTGAGAGACTGGAAAGGCTTGGGGGAAATATGGTCTGGAATTAAAACTATCAGAGAATATTGACAGACATGAAGACAGTTTACTGGTCTTCCTGTCTTTGAAACACCACAAATGCTGTACTGCAGGGGTCCCCAACCCCCAGTCCGAGGACTGCGACCGGTTGACAACCCATTGGGAACTGGGCACACAAACGGCAGGCGAGTGTGTGAAGCCCCATTTGTGCATGTGTGGGATTAGGTTGCACATAAAAATCATCCCCTCCCCTCCTGCCACTGCTGGTCTGCTGAGGGTTGTAATAAGGTTGGGGAGTCCTGCTCTACTGGAAATGTGGGGGGGAATCTACTATAAAACCTTGCTGTGAGGATGCATAGTTTTCCTTGTATCCAGAAATTCAGAGAAGATACGTTCAGTATAACAACAAGGACAAAATTCTGAAGGTATCATTTGAAGAAAGAAATAGTTTATTATATGATATTGACTAATATCCAATTGGGATAGGAATATATTGGACTTGCAATCACATTTAACTAATTAATATTACATGCAGATATTTCAATTTTGTGTTGCCGTTTCAGGCTGCCTTTTTCTTCTTTTCTTTCCCTCAGTTTTACCAAGCATATTCTGAACAAGTCTTTACAGTCAAATCCCAAACAAATCTGAAGCATATTTGAAACAATATTCCGTTTTGATACTATTCTGGATCAGGGATCCATGCTATCAGCAAAGCAATTTGAAAGAGCTTTCTTAACCAAATGCTTTACTATGGTGAACTTTTCCATGACATGGCGTGTTTTGATACTGTCAGGGAACAGTTTTCAGGAAGCATATGCAAAAACAATAATGTGTCTTGAAAATCTTTCCACTTAACAATATAGAACAACTGCTCTTTCAAATTGTTTGCTGACAGCATGGATCTCTGATCCACAACAGCATAAAAACAGAATATTGCTTCAATTATGCTGCAGATTTCTTTGGGATTTGACTATAAAAACTTGTTCAGACTATACTTGCTAAAACTGAGGGAATAAAACAAGGAAAAGGCAACACGTGAGATGAAGGGACAGGACCAGCAAGATGATTAAGAGTGTCCTGAAAAATAGCTGTTAATTATTACTAAAATCAGATCAAGATGAAGCACATTTGTTCATGTAATCTCCATGAGTTAAACTTGATTTGATGACATTTCAATAACTATTGAAATTGGAATTAGAGGAGAAATCCCAAAGACTGCCAATCCACATTGGAGGAGAAATAGATGGAGGAAAGGGTGTGCCTCTGTAGAGGTTGCTTTCATTTCCTTCTTTTTATATTGATAATGCGAAGTTGCAGTGTAAAAAGTCCCTCACAAAGTTTGGAGTTAAGTCTAGTATTTTTGTAAAAAAGCCCATAGCTTGCTGCCTCCCCGCTTCAGTGCAAGAAAAGTAATTGAAAGTCTGCATCATCTCAATGTAAGACATTACACATTTGAACTTGGATTGCCAAATTGTATTCCCAAATTGTTATTGAAGAGTTACTTCAATTCTTGTGTTATAAAATATAGTGGGGGTTTCTAAATTGTGAAAAACAATGTATTTAGTTCTGATAGAAAAGAATATTTGTACTTCAGAGCTGAACTGTAGTGCCCTTGCTGTTCTCTGAACTTGATGGTTTTCTTGTAGATACTTCATGATGCATTGATGATGTTACCTGGTTGGGTAATGAAACGTCTGCTGGAAAACCACCAAACTCCGACAACAGCAAGGACTCCACAATGTTTTTAATCTTTTTATCTAATGTTTGGGTTAAAATAAGGAGTCTTTTGGAATAATATTTTTAAATTATAGTGTCATAATATTCTTGCTATTATGCTAACCCATATTCAATTCAGTAACATAGAAAAAATAAAATTATATTTCTTTGTGCTTTGAAGAAAAAGAAAAAAAAGATAGTTCAAAATAATATTAACATGAGAAGATTAATCTTTTAGATGTCATTGTCTTTGTAGAATTAAACTTTCTGAAAAAAGGAATGTCAATCCACATTTTGTTACAGCATTCATCACATTAGGAAAGTAGCAAAGCATTGATGAAAATTAAATATTTATAATAAAGAAAGCTATTTCTAAGATAGGTAGTCCTTGACTTATGAAAATTGAGCCTAAAATTTTGGTTGCTAAGTGAGTTTTGTGCCATTTTACGACCTTTCCTGCCACAGCTGTTAAGTGAATCCCTGCTGTTGTTAAGTTGGTAAGATGGTTGTTAAGTGAATTTGGCTTCCCCATTGACTGCTTGTCGGAAGGTTGCAAACGGTGATCACATGTCTCCAGGACACCGCAACTGTTATAAATATGAACCAGTTGCCAGGCGTCAGGATTTTGATCACAAGATCATGAGAATGCTTCAACGGTCATAATTGTGAAAAACAGTCATAAGACACATTTTTTTAGTGCTGTTGTAACTTCAGTCACCAAACAAAATGTTGTAAGTCAAGGATTAAACTACTATATTGTAGGTGGGAATTATGACAGTAATAAAACAATATTGAAGGTTCTAACTTATGTTTTTCTCTATGTATGAGCTTGTTGCCTCTATTACTTCATTGTTAGTTAGAAAGATAATTTATTTCTTACCCAGTTGTAATAATGGGTAATAAGTGTGTGTTAACTTAATAAGTTAACTGTGTTTAACAGTTTTTATGTTTAATTATCCATCTGCAGAAGACTTAGATTTAAGTATTCATTTCTGTGAAAATATTTCTATAAGGCTATATATGAACTGACATCTAATTGTCTTGGTACATTTTCTGAGCTAAATGAATTGGTTGAATATAATATTCAGCATCCTTTGTAATTAGCAAAAAATGTAGATGTGTATTTCCTGATTTTTTAAAAATCATGGAAATTTCCTCTATATTTTGCTCTTTTACTACTTTTACTTTTGCTCTTTTTGCAACGGCTAAGTTAGTGTTTTCAAAATGAATTTTGTCTATATATTTTTTTAAATGTGGGTGTTATTCTTTGAACTAAGTGTACTCTGCTGTATCAACAAAGCATATTTTCCTGCTATTATGATACATAGTGTGCAGTCTTAAAAAAATAGTTTGCTTCACAGTCTTAATTCTGTAGCCTCTCTTTCATAATGAATCTTTCAAAATGTAACCTTTTGTTCTTTTGAACTCCTTCCAATAGCATTATTCAAAGACAGTATCTCCATGTGGTAGGCATTAGACTATGTGAAGTAATCTTCTTTGACTAACCTATCTGCAGATCACGGTACTTCTATAACACTTTTCTAAGAAATCATTACCCTAGAAATACTTTAGAACTGTACTTCAATCTAGAATGGAAATGTAAAGTTTTTAAAATCTAATTTCACATGCAATTCTAATTGTTGGAATTTAAGCTTTCCTAGTTTTTTTCTGAAGAAACCTAGGTATTTGAAGAAATTTTTAAGCTCAAAAGTAAACTGGTTTTTTTTTTGTTACATCAAAATAGCCTTTGTAACTAACACTAAAATTGAAATAAAACATAGAATTGCGTTTGATGCCACAATATTTTCAGAAATGGAATTGGAGATTTGTCTAGATTCATGATCGAAGGATTAGAAAACAGAATCATACTCTAAGATGAAGAGTAATAAAAACAGTTTCTATATCTAAATAATTTAGATTGTTTTATAGTAATTTTCAAGCCATTAGCATGAGGTTTTTATGTTAAGAAACTAGATGTTCCTACAGTTTTTAGTGCCTAGTGCTACCAATAATTATAATACAATAGTAGTTCAAGCTGTATATTAAATATGGAAGATGCAAGATTATATTTGGACTCATACATCAAGTACAGTCACACCTACAAGCACAAACAGGCTGAAAAACAGCTTCCATTCCAGGGCAGTAGCTCTTTTGAATTCTACTGTATAGTGCGGTGTTTGTGAGGTGTTGGGGGTTTTCGGTCCAAAGTGTGGAGTGTGAAGGATGTGTGTTTGTGTTTATTTTCATGGTCATGATGTGTGCACTGAAGATGGTGTTTGATTTCATTGTACCAGGTGCAATGAATGACAATAAACTAAACTAAACTAAACTAAACTATCTCCCTGAATCCTTTGGTTTAGAATTGTGAAGTAGAGTTTACTCAGTTTCTCTTGAACATAAGAACTTGAGCATGACACAGAGCCTGGCTTTGTGAGATATTGATTGTCTCCCAATAGCTTCTGTCCATTTAGTGCATTCCAGCTGTGCTCCAAGTCTACCTTATTAAACATTTCCATCTTGTAGGACCTAGAAACCTACCCTGTTGTTTACCCCCCAGAACCGCATTCCCTTTCCACCCCATCCCCCACCCCTACCCCGGGTTAAGGACAGCGCCCTCTCTCCTCCAGTTTCAAAAAACTTTGAAAATTTTTGGTCTCATGCCTGGGAAAATGTTTATTATTTGTTTAATGGACCTTGTTTTAGTTTGTTGATTTTGTTGTTTGCTGGATAATTTAACTCTGGGTTATCTGTTTTTAGCAATTTTTACGTTTCTTTTCCCTTAGGTTGTATGACACTCCGAGGCAATGAGCGGCCAACGAATTTAAAATAAGGTCCTTGGAAAGGACTCAATAGGTGGATAAAAAGGCAAAATCCAGTCTAAATAACATTCCCTAAACCACATATATTCCATCTTAAAAAGGAACTTTAGAATGTTAAGATGTGGTTTACATATTAGTTCTCCAGATGAGCTGTTCAGAGTATCCAGGCATGGGAGGTGCTTCTTTCTCTGATCCAATAGGCTGAGCTGATTTCTGAGGACACTCCTCCTTGAGACTCCTCCTTAGTGTCCCCAGTTTTTGCTCAGCCTTCATTCCATAAAGGCACATTTCCCTTGGGTGGATTGTCTGAAAGCCAAAAAGGTCAGATCGTGAATTTAAAAGCTCCCAATGCTGCACTTAACAGTTCTGAATCAGTTATTGCAAAATAAATTAGCTAATTGATTAAAAGGCAATGACCAGGGAAACTGATATCAATTAATCAATTTGTTTCTTTAGACAGAGTTAAACTACATATCATCTTAATATGTAGCATAATGCTTATTTTTCCATATATAATTTTAACACATAATTTTAAGTTCAAAACCGTTCTTGATAAAAACAGTAATTCTGTAACACTCTTAACTAGGGAATAAATACAGTGTAAATAATGGTATTTAATATTGAGTAGTCATAGTGAGATTGTATTGCATAGGTTTATGGATATGTATGGCATTTTAAAATATATATGGGTATAAGCATAAAAATCTCTATTCATCAAATTTTTTCCCCTTTTCAGGCAAAACCAAAGGTAATAGAGCCAATAGACTATGAAAATATAATTGTTCAGAAGAAAACTCAAATAATCAACGATGGCTTGCGTGAGCTGCTACTTTTTCCATATGATGATTTCCAGGTACTTTTTATTTTTTATGAATGTTGAATTTTATTAATGTTGAATTATATTGTATAAATTTATAATACAATACTATAACACTAAGGCTTGAAAGAAAATAGTTAATACAGTGTAGCTGACCCACCAGTTTCTAATATTGTACAGCTGTGTGGTTTAGGTACATCATAAATAAATGAAACAATGAATCAAGTCTAAGTAAATTTCAAGGGGTTTGTTGGATAACTGCTCATAATCTGTAGTTAATGGTGAAGTATTGTTATCTTTCTATTTTTGAGCTTAGCTTGATTGTTGATTATTTCTTTTAAAGTCTTAAACAGGATAGGACTAGATCACCTGATATGACTCACTTTATATACCTTCTCAGTTTTGGAAATCCAATAATCTCTTCTGGGAATTAACCCAAAGTCATTTGTGGGTTTTTAAGTGATGTGGAAACACAGCTATTAAAGACAGCCTTTAGAAACAGATAGCTTAACAGTGGATGGATAAGTGTGTTTGTTGCTCATTTTCCTTGTGCTGTTCCCCCCGAGAATGGTCATATTTGTCTTTTGATCTATGTTGGCCTTGTTGTATATTCTGATATAGATCTGATTTTTCATTGTTAATCACTGTTTTGAAGATCAACTCCAATTTGTTTATGACATTGTGATTATTAGCCACAAAGAGTGCCCAAAGAGCTAAAAATGGCAAGCAGATTAGTTGGCCTAAAGAATTAACAAGAAAAAAAAAGATCCAAGGCTTGTGAAACTAGTTTTACTCATCTAAGCAGATTCTGAGCCAGCAGAGAATGTGAGGTGTGCAACCTAAGAAAATCAGAAGTGGAAAAGCTTCAAATATTTGAAGTTGACTACCTATGAGCTGGAGAGATGAATCATGGAAAAATGTTGGACCTAACTGAATCTTTAAAAGATTTGTTGATATATCGTATGTCATGACCCAGATTCTGCATTCAGATTCTGAATCTGAAGTTGAAGAAGCTGCTGCATCTAAATGTATGGAATGTCAGCCCCAGGAGGGACAGAGCCAGACATTGCATGAGGCTGATCAATCACAAGCACTATTTGGACAGCTGGACTTGTCAGATGATGATGACATAAGGTCTCCCAATCCTTGCAGTAGATAAGTGGACAGGAGATAGAGCAGAGTAAGTCTGTTAGGTTACTTGCCAAGCAATGGAGCAAACATTCTAATTAATGACAGCTGGCTGCAGCCTATTAAAAAGACATGATTTATCTTCATTCTCTTTGCTGGAAACAATACCTGGCTCATGCATTACTCCTGTGTGTGAATTTTACTCTTGGACATTAGATGGTTGGATTAACTTACAACAGATTCCTGAAACTTTAGATAACTCTTCTGCATGGTCCTCTTTGAAAACAAACTTCACAGTCAAGCCTTTGTGGTGTTTGACGTTGCTTGCTACAGTACTGTTGCTTGAAAATAAAACTGATTAATCTCCCCCCAAAAAACTACATATTGGTTTGTGGCTGAAACCTGTAGCAGAACACAATACAAATATGGTGTCACTGCTTCAGGCAGAAAACCTACCTGAATAAATATAATGACTAAAGTACCAAAGATGTCATACCAGTGTAACAATGTCAAACTATATGTCACTGCTTGAATAGATAAACAAATGGTCATTTTGTATAACTTGAAGAATCTGTTCCTTTTAGAGTTGTAGGCCAAGATGATAACAGTAGTCTTCAAAATCAAGTTGTTAGTAGAAAAAGTAATTGGTTGAATTAATACTTAGTCATTTTAAAAATGATGTTGTAAATGACCATCATTCTTGCTATGTTGAGGGAAAATGATTAAGATGTTTGAACAATGCGATTAAAATATTTTAGAAACTGTCTAAATTAGCAGTAGAATAAATAGCAATACATAATCAAACAATATAGGCAGGGAGAGATAGGAATTTATAGATCTGTCAATAGTAGTTTGAAGAGAAGAATTGGCAGACTGAACACAGTTCTGCAAAAAGCAGACCTGACAAATGCAACAGAATGAAGAGCTACTGAGTAGTCAACCAGCTCTTTTATAATACCTTCCTGGACAAGAAGAATACTTCAGATCACTAACAAATGCTCCAGACAATTGCTTCTTGTGAGGAATACCCCCAAAATTGTCTCTAGCAGGTTTAGAGCTCTGGGAGATGAGGGAATAAAGATCTTGCTCAAACTGCAGTCATTGCTTTTGAAAGAACACTGGGTTCACGTATTTTGTTTTCTAATCACTTTCAGAAATTGCTTGTTAACTCCCTTTATTAGGAACCTTTGGAGTAACAGGTTTTATAGCACCAGATAAGTTTTCTTGAATCCACAGTAAAAGAACTTTTAAATCTAAGATAAAGGATTTATGTTTTGCGGAATGAACAATAAAAGAGTGATTAAAACTTTGATTTTAGAAAGTTCCACATGGGGGTCCAGATAAACTTGAAACTATTTTCACATAGGGGTCCAGATAAATTTGAAGCAAAGATTTTTTGAATTCCTTATTAAAATGCTTTTGTTTTGAAGTTTTTTTTTAAATAACAACTTTAAAATTAGTCAGTAGCAGAAATCATAAGGAAGTAAAGATTACAATTAAAGAAGAATACATTGAAATACAACTTACAAATACAGAAAAAAAAACCAAAATATTTTAACACTGGACATGTTGAAGAATATTTTTGAACAATGTATCCAAAAGTTAACTTTAAGAGTTTCTGCCTCTGTAGATAGACTCTAAAGGATGTTATGGAAGAGGGCAAGTTTTATAGTACAAAATTGAGACTGATTTGGAAGTGGAGTGAAAAGTGACTGGTGACAAGAATGACATGGAAAAAAATAACACACTGGATACTGGCCTACATTTTAAGAATAAAATGATATACAAATATACAGATATAGGAAAAAAAAACCTGGGAATTTTTCTTATATTAGATTCATACTGTTAAAGCTTTGAAGAATTTTGTAAGAATAAACAAAAAAAAGAGACATTTATTTGAATAGCTAAAGATCCAGATTGTTAGATGTGCTAGGAAGGAATATAAAGTTGGTTTATTTAATCAAGATTAAAATACATATATGACTTCTGATAAACTTCAGAAGCACTTTTGCTTCTGAAGCACTTCACATAGCACTTTTGCTATGCTAGGACTGAATATCTATGGAGAGTCTCAATGATCTGCATCATAGTTGTCCCAAAATTGCTTTTCCAAGAGAGAACTGGAGATTCTTGTTCTTTTACCCCCTTGAAAACATTTTGCTTCTTATCTAAAAAACAGAACTGAAGAAGTTTCTTGGATGAGAAGTGAAATGTTTTTAAGGGAAAAAACCTTGAAAGTCCAGTTGTCTTTTGGAAAAATACCTTGGACTGAAACAATAATACTTTAAGGATTTGTTTATAGATGGAGATCAGCTATGGGAAGATGATGTCATTTGCTGTATTTTAAGAGAATGTGGTACTAAAATTGTACTTATGTTGAAGGACGAAGTCATTGCTTTATTTTCTTTTTAACTGTTATTTTTCTATTTTTTCTATTTTTCCTTCTTTTTTTCTTTTCTGCACTTTTTTTCCAACCCGGTATTAGTTTTGTTCTAACTGTAATTTTTAATGAAGTAACTTCATTAAAAAAGAGTAGTTTTTCTGGAATGACATTTTCAAAATGTGTTGATATGGTACAATTTAAAATCTGAAATGCTATTTGGAATATCATTTTTTACCTGTTCTATTTAGAAAGATCATTTTCAGAATAAAGTAATGTAACATTAATGATGATTAATTGATACATTTATCTGGCTGCTCAACTCAAATTACGTGGCATGCATAGTTTGATATACATCCTCGGTTATATTTGTATATATCAGCCTTTGAAAAAAAGTGAAATTGGAAACATTTTTTTTTTTAAAAAACAGGTTTATTGTAGAGTAAAGTTTTTATTTTTATATATGACTAGTTTTGCCTAAACAATTCGTATTTTAAAGAACCCCGTTCCTCTTTTAAAGGAATTGAACTATTTACTTGTGTGTTTGGAGAAAACTATATTTAGTAGATACAATAAGAAATATGTTGAACATTTATAGAAGGAACCACATCAAATGCAGGAAACAGGTGTGACTATAAACAATAGGAAGTGCATATGTACTTTAAAAGTTAAACATCTTGGAATTTATTACCAGAACATTGACCTCTAATACAGATTTAATGTCTTAAGTTACTTCTAGATTTGGCTGTTACTATGAAGAGTCTCTACCTCCTCCATGCAGTATTTCAGAGATGGGGAATAGCGGGAAGGAAGGGATCTTGTAATGTTCCATTTATAATTCTCTGTTTTCTAATCTTTCCTTCTATTTTTGCATCAAATTCGTTAAGTGAAAAAAAAAGATGGTAATACAAAAGCCATCATATGAAAACAGCCCTAGATTCCTTTAGAGAGAAAAAAAACTCTATGATATCAAAATAATCGTTCATGTAATTTATATAGAATAGAATAGAATACCTTTATTGTCATTGCATTCTACAAATACAATGAAATTTGAAAGCTACTCCAGCACAGTGCCCCAAACACCACATCACAATCACACTACAGAGTATTTAAAAATGATGATGATGATGATGATGATGATGATGATGATGATGATGATAATAATAATAATAATAATAATAATAATAATAATAATAATAATAATAATAA
>BLBF01000073.1:29866059-29924351 GCA_015471245.1 Laticauda colubrina
AATAATAATAATAATAATAATAATAATAATAATAATAATAATAATAAGCTGCCCAACTCCCAAATTACTCTGGGCAGCTATAGCTAAGAAGATTTCTATATATCTACATTCTGCATACTTTTTATTGTAGTAATATTATTAGTAATGAAAAGTACCTTGGGATTAGCAACTCCATTGCTAAGCAAAGTGGTGGTTAAATGAGACAACACCTGCCTGTCCTGTTTAGTGGCAGCAGCTCCAACAATCCCAGTTACAGTTGTTAAGCAAATTACCTACAATCATTGAGTGAGAAATCATGTAGGCATTACTTGCAACCTTCTGTCCATTTCCCCATTGACTTTGGTTGTTGGAAGCCATCTGGGAAGGCACACATGATAATCATGTGTATGTAAGTGCAAGCACTGGTCATAAGTTACTTTTTTCAGCAACTTTGGAGCTTCAAACAGTGGCTAAACCAATGATTATTAAGCATGGTCTACATGTATATGGATGCTGATAGGCAGAGGCAGACTTTCTCCCCCTTCCCTTTATTTTCCTCCCCCAAAACTAAGCCGGGCCACATAGTTTCATAGCAAAGCATGGGTATCGAGCTAGTATTACTATTAAATGTTTGTTAGCCAAAATGATATAAGGCAATAATTTTTGAATCAATGTACCACAAATGCGCTAACATAAAGAATGCATCCAACATTTAGGACCCATTACTGCCATGAGATTGTAATTTGGTGAAGTTCTGGATGCTCCAGCACTGCTGTGCCACGATAGTCACCCGTAGTCAATTGTTATTTCCAACACTCCCTGCCAGCTTCCCACAAAGAAAATCAATGGGGTTGCTAGCAGGAAATCGGAAGATTCCTACTCCCACTCTTTTTTGTCCACCTGTGGTCATTCTGTTTAGTTAAGGAAATATCTCTCTGAAATGTTGACCAAACGGGCCACAGATTGTCCACTAAAGCTTTAGAATCAACACTGAGATATTCATAATAGCAGTATCTTTGCAGTATCTTTGCATTTATAATCTGATAGTTTTAAATTTAGAAGTGATATATGACCGATGGTATTATTGGAATCCAACTAGGAGATTCTGATTGGGAGGTATACAATAAATTAATTGCTGCAAAAACATGCAATAATATTGTTGGCTCCGTCGATCTCGGGAGATCATGGAAAATTCGCGTCATGGAAATGGACATGAAATGTGCTGAGTCTGTGGTGGAACCGCTCTCGTCCTTTGCATTCTGTGTGACCATTTTTCTCGCCATCGGATATTTCTTCTTTCCTCAGCTGCCTTGATGATGTTCCTGGTGGCTGTTCGCCAACCTTGGCGATTTGAGGCCATGGTCTCGAGCTGAGAGGGGTTGAATCCGCCAGCTTTAAGATCTCGCTTGCAGACGTCCTTGTAGCGGAGAGCTGGGCGTCCAATATGCCTTGTGCCGGTGGCAAGCTCTCCAAAAAGCATGCTTTTAGGTATACGGTCGTCGTCCATGCGGATGACATGGCCTAACCAACGCAGGCGTCTTGCTGTCAGCAAGGCATACATACTTGGCAACCCTGCCTTGGCCAGGACGTCATCGTTGGTTATATGATCTTGCCAGGTGATACGAAGGAGTCTGCGGAGGCAACGAAGGTGAAAGGCGTTCAGCCTGCACTCCTGATGAGAGTAGAGTGTCCATGCTTCACTGCCATAGAGGAGGGTACTCAAAACAACTGCCCGATAGACTTGCATCTTTGTGTTGGTAGTCAGCATAACATTGTCCCACACTCTTTTTTTCAGGCGGGCCATTGCTGCTGCTGCCTTGCCAATCCTAGCGTTCAAATCAGAGTCAAGAGAGAGGTTATTCGCAAGTGTAGAACCGAGATAGGTGAATTTGTCTACCCTCATGAGGGTATGTTCGCCAATGGAGATGCTTGGAGCACCACTGACATCCTGGCACATAACCTCTATTTTCTTCAGACTGATGGTTAGTCCAAACTTGTTGCATGCAGCTGCAAAGCGGTCAATAAGTCGCTGCAGGGCCTCCTCTGAGTGCGCAGCAAGGGCGGCATCATCTGCAAAAAGTAATTCTCTGATGAGGGCTTTCGTAACTTTCGTTTTGGCTCGCAGACGCGCGATGTTGAATAATCCACCATTGCTCCTGGTGCATATGAATACGCCGTCATCAGACTCGTCAAATGCATATGAGAGGAGTAAGGAGAAGAATATTCCAAAGAGTGTAGGGGCAAGAACGCATCCCTGTTTGACACCGTTTTTGATTGGGAAGGGTTCAGAGCACGACCCACCGAATTGGACAGTCCCATTCATGTCATCATGAAAAGACACGATCATTCTCAGAAGCTTGGGGGGGCATCCAATGCGCCGGAGGAGGGCAAACAGTCCATCTCAACTGACCAAGTCGAAGGCCTTGGTTAGGTCTATGAAGGCGAGATAAAGCGGCTGTCTCTGCTCACGGCATTTCTCCTGGAATTGTCTTACGGAGAAAACCATGTCGATGGTCGATCTGGCGGCTCTAAAGCCGCACTGTGCCTCTGGGTAGACACGCTTAGCGAGAATTTGCAGTCTGTTGAGAAGAACACGTGCGTAGGCTTTACCGACAGTGCTTAGCGGCGATATACCACGGTAGTTGTTACAGTCACTTCTTTCTCCTTTGTTTTTGTACAGCGTGATAATCTTGGCGTCACGCATGTCTTTGGGTACAGCTCCTTCCTCCCAGCATTGTAGCAAGAGTTCATGTAGGTGTTCCAGGAGAGAGCTATCTTTTGCCATCTTCACTGCTTCAGGTGGGATGTTGTCACTGCCTGCGGCCTTGCCGTTGGCTAGGGAATCAATGGCTTTACTAAGCTCTTCCATTGTGGGTGGGGCATCCAGCTCGTCCATTCTGGGAAGTACTCGGGTTTTCTCAAGTGCTGAGTCGGTGACAGTGGTCTTTCTCGAGTAAAGTTCCTGGTAGTGCTCAGCCCACCTTTCCATCTGTTTGCTGCGGTCAGTGATGACTAGGCCTTCCGCTGACTTGAGTGGGGCGATCTTGATTGCGCTTGGACCATAAGCCTTTTTCATTCCTTCATACATTCCACGCACATTTCCCAGATCGGCAGAAAGCTGGATGTTCTGGCAGAGATCAAGCCAGTAATCATTTGCACAGCGCCTAGCAACCCTTTGTGCATCGCTACGAGCAGCACAGAGTGCTGCGAGTGTCTTAGTAGATGGGTCTCTCTTGTAGGCAAGGAGGGCATCACGCTTCACAGCTATGACGGGTTCGATCACAGCGGCTCCTGCCTCAAACCAGTCTTCTTGTTTCCTTTGTTTTCTGCCAAAAGTATCGAGAGCAGTCTGGAACATAGCCTCACGGATGTGGTTCCACTTCAACGTGGCACTATCTGTTGGACAGTCTTCCAGGGCGTCGTTGATGGTTCTGGCAAAGCGTTCACGTAGCTCAGGTATAGCGGTTCCGACTGTATTGATGCGAGGCCGGGGCTTCTGCTTCAATCGGTAAACACGTTTGCGGAGGAGGCGTATCTTGCTGGCGACCAGAGAATGGTCTGTGTCACAGTCGGCACTGTGGAAGCTGCACGTAACAAGCACTTGATTCAGAAGTGATCTTCGAGTGATGATGTGGTCTAGTTGATGCCAATCGCGAGACCTGGGATGTCTCCACGACACCCTATGGTGGAGCTTAGTCAGGAAGAAGGTGTTGGTGACACAGAGGTCGTTATAAGAGCAGAGCTCGAGTAGATGCTGGCCGTTGTCATTCAACTTGCCGACACCGAAGTGGCCCAAAGAAAGGGGCCAGGAGTTGTGGTCCACTCCCACCCAGGCGTTGAAGTAACTCAGTAGAAACAAGTGCTCCTCTACAGGGATCTGCCGTATCGTCGTCTCAAGTTCCCTGTAGAACAGGTCCTTTGCCTCTACTGCAGAACAGAGCGTTGGGGCGTAGACGCTGAGGATGTTTGTCGGTCCGGATGAGGTGTTGAGGCGGAGTGACAGGATTCGTGGTGTGCCTGAGGATGGTGCTTCTATAGCTTCTATGAGGGAGTTCCGGACAGCAAATCTGACTCCATAGAGCCTGTGCTCATGTGGTTCCTGCCCATGCCAAAAGAAGGTGTAATCTCTTTCCTTTATACTGCCGACACCAGGGAGTCGTGTCTCCTGCAGTGCGGCTATGTCAACCTTTAATCGCTTTAATTCACAATTGAGGATAGCGGTTTTTCTGAAATCATCAATCTTTTGGAGGTCGGAAGATAGGCCAGGACACATCGTTCTCACATTCCATGTTGCCAGTTTCAGCACTGGCGGCTTTGATTTCTTAGTATTCGTAATCGTTGGTGCAAAGTATACAGTCCGTTTTTCGGCTTTTGGCCTACACTCCAGGCACCCACTGAAGTAGGCGGACCGTGGCGGGCCAGCACCTTATTGACTGGGGGCTGCCCAGCTTGAGGCGGGCGGTAGCTGGCCAGTGGAATCCTAGAATTCCTCCCACCGACAGGAGACAGCCCAAGGCGTCCAAGCTGACGCCAATATGTTTGGACTTTTAACCAGTATCTTCTGTCTCCCCGTGTTGAGCTGCCGCAGTGCAGCACTGGAGTGACCTCTCCAGGACGCGAGCCTGGGCAGAATATATGGAGGACCTGAGAATGCCCAGTCACCAGGACCCCCCTCTCTAACCTTGCTGACGGGATCCAACGGAAAGGCATGCCGATACAGTTGGCGCCTGCTTGGCTGCAGGAGTTGCCGGAAGACCTTGTAGTGCAGAGATCAACCGCCTACGGGGCTCCACTCCGGATTTTCTTTCAGGGTTTACTCCCTTAGACTTTCCCGTGTGCAGGTGATCCACAAGGCAGCGGAGGTTTGTAATCAGGGTTTTCCTTCCCCTAGACGGGCTACCTTACAAGGTTGACGAGCCCCGTCTGCCCGAAGCATCCGGTTTTCAGGCGCCAGAGACCCGCCTTTCGCCCTTTTCCTATCAGTAGAAGCAGTTTCGCCACGCGCAGGCTAGGAGTTGGACTTGTTGTCAGAGGCTATTTGAGCCGCACGCCATTGGGAGCATTTTATAAGCAATGGGAGCTTATCCCCAGTGCCACTCCCGGCTATGACAACCTTCGAAACCATGCAATAATATCTGTTGAATAAATATCTGCAATAATATCTGTTGAATAAATTGATGACATGCTTTCATGCTTTCTTTTGAAAATATTGGAATGAGTTTAAAACTCAGAAAATATGCACATACATAAGTACGACATAAAACGGCAACTTGCACTATCACCATTCGCAAACTATTTTTAAAAATCACATAGGAAGTTTAGGAAATAAAATTTTCTGATTTTTTAAAAAAATGTGTGCAAATAAAATGGAAAGAAAACCTGGTCGCCAAAACAAATACATGCAGTAGACCAGAACTGAAACAGGGATGTCAGGAAGGCAAAAAATGAAAATGCACTGAAGATGCTGAAAGGTGTCAAAAGACAAAAAAGGGACTCCATATACCTATTGCTGCAAAATGCTACAAGACAAAATTTATTTCTATATTGGTTCCTTTTTCTCCAATAGAATATTTAGTTCCATGAGGAAATCATGACAACAGTGAGGAAAATAGGATTAAAGATAAACTATTAAAAATCTACTCAGAAGTACTGATTTTAAATGTCCAGGGCAGAAGAATTACTTCCTAGGCTTTAGCTGATTTCTCAATAAACCTTTGTGCATTATATTTAGGAAATCCTGGAGAACTAAATGCAAATGTTCTTATCTTTAAAAACAATAAGGAGGGAATCTGAGGAATTAAGAGTTCCATCTGCCTGACATCAATACCTGGAAAGATTCTAGAGCAGATTATAAAGCAAGTGAGCAGATTTCAAAAACAGTGTGGTAATTGCCAGCATGAACAATTGTTTCCAAATTAATTTTATCTTGGACTTTGATCAGATTGCTTTGTTACTTAGAATATGGAAGTGAGGTAGGCTTAATAAACCTTCATCTCAACAAAGCATTTGACAACAGTAGTTGTGACATGCTGATTATAAGCTAAATAAATACATGTATGGCTACAGGACATTAATTAATAAAGAATGTATTTGAAGAATTCTGAGGATTTCCCTGGATGTCATCACACTGGAGCAAAATTTCAAAATTTTAATAATGACTTGAAGAAGTGAAGGAAGTATACTCTAGCTGAGAATACTTTTAGGATAATAGGTATGGATTATGCATCTCTATTGTAATCAAAGAACTATCAAAATATTTGAAGATTTTAGCAAACTCTGGTCTAGAAGTATATTTTTCCCTACTAGATACGACAAATCAGAGCATGATCTAATACCATGTGTCCAGCTCTAGGCTTGCCTTTCAACTAATTTTTTTTAAATCAATTTTTTATTCCACCTTTATTATTTGTATAAATAACTTAAGGTAGGAAACATACCAAACACTCCTTCTTTCTCCTATTTTCCCCATAATTGCGATCCTTTGATGTGAGTTGGGCTGAAAGAGAATGATGGGCCCAGAGTCACTTAGTAGTTTTTATTAAGGGGTCTAATTAGCAGAAAGATTCAGGTTACCTTTTTTATACATTAGAACCCACTCCTGTGAATAAAGTTCTTACTGACTGTATTTTTTTCATTAAAGACTGCAGTATTGAAACGACAACACCAGTACGTTTGTTCTACAATTCCAGAGAATGCAGAGAAAGAAGCTTACAGCTTATTTGTAACAGAGGTATGTATATATATATATATATATATATATATATATATATATTGGTATCTTTCTAACATGCGCCACTTCTGGGCTATAAAAATCTAAATAGTCATTAGATGGCATCAGGTTTCTTAGATCTCATAGACATCTGGAGTTCATCTGGATTTCTGCAGTCCAGAGGTGGCATGCCTAGTTACTTAAGTCTATATTACAATTTGCTTTGTTATTGTAACCAGTCAAAACAACAATAAAGTGTTTCAATTCATCTCCACCCTTTACTCAAAGCTCCAGCTGGCTAGAGTAGCAATCTTGAAGTACTATTCAGTAAAACTTTAGAAGCTGTTTGGAGTTTTGTAAAATTTCCTTCCAAACTAGCTGCTTGGAGTGTGCTGGATATTTAAGAAATAGGCTGTTTCAACATTCTGAATAGTATGCTTTACTTTGTTACTTAGTATTTCAGGAACAAAGAAAGGGGAAAAGAAAATAATGCTTTGTTTATTTAATAAATATTGCACAAAATAGTTACATCTTGAACCTGAGCATTCACTTTGACTCTTTGTGTTTAAGTGAGAGAGATTTTGGACAGTAGAAGTGGAGATTTTCCTCTTTTAAATTCCTCTTGGAGAGTACATTTTGAAACCTCACATGATTTATCTGTATCAATCTGAATCCAGTCGCCTCTTCATTCTAAATTCAGTCCAATTAAATCGCTAGATAGTTGAGCAAGTCGGTTTCTGCAGTCATTTATTGTTATCAGTTGTTCACAATTATGTCTCTTTAAATCATTCTGGCAGACCTCTTATTCATTCATACAGTAGTACAGACCTATAGGGAGATTGCAGTACAATTCTCCTTTCTATAAGATACTCTGTTTCTCAGAAAACATCTCCATTATGTTTGAGGAAATTGAGTGCCAAAATAAACTCTACAGGTATGTTGTTTCCAACTTTAATAGGAGTAAAGATTTTTTTTGTCATTCATCAAAATTTAGTAGAAGAAGTAGTACTTTATTGAATGAATGAATGAATTCTTTATTGACCAAGTGTTGATTAGGCACACAATGAATTTGTCTTGGTGAATATGCTCTCAGTGTACATAAAAAGAAGAGATCCATTTGTCAAGAATCATAAAGTACAACACTTAATATAAGCATAGGGTACAAATAGGCAATCAAATCATATTAGGAAACAGTCAATATAAATTGCAGTTGATGATCAGTTCCAAAGAACAAAGAAAAGGAAAACAAATAGCAAGATAGCAAATAAAAACCACAATAGGACATGTACAGTACTGGAAAAGTTAAAGTTTAGGATATTTTTCAAATAGTAAAGCAAAACTTAGCCAAGTTAAGAGAAATAAAATCACAGTACATAGATAATAACATAAATAAAATGGACCTGGAGGATCTGACAATCTAGCTAAATGGACTACTGTTAGCTGCAAGTGGATATCTTTGTAATAGGAGCAATGTTAAAAAACACAGTAATATGGGTTAGTGATTCAGAACTCCTTCAATATAGGGGCAAAGTGTTTATTCAAATGGGATGAGATTCCCCCTAAGAATAGCTCCTGGGAGGGCATTTAATCTTGCCAGAATTAGGGCTGTTCTGAAATTTGAGAGCTGTTATTTGGCTTAGAAATCAACTTGGATTGAGAACAGGTGAATAACTGCCCAGGAACACACCTCCAAGTATGGCAGACAAGTCTGATTCCAGATCCTTGGCATGCTATATAAAGGATGCTTCTGCATCTTCATATACCACCATCAGGATTATATTAAGTGAGAAATCTAGCAATCCTGCCCTAAGAGGAATCAAAGTAATGGCTTAAAATCACAAGAATTAAGCCACAATGGGGGAAAAATAACCTTAGCTAACAAGAGAAAAAAAGGCATAAACTTTCAATTTTGATCACTCCAAACAAATGGTGAAGGGGCACAATAGGAGCCCATCATGGATACTGTGAAAATGGCATTGGAAGCCACTGAGAAGTCAAGAAGAACAAGAATCCTCCCCACCCTCTTTCCCCCATCTCACCCCAAGGTCATTCAAGAGTACAGTCAATGCTGTCTCTACCTTACCTTGGCCTGAATCCTGATTGAAGGGGGTCCATTAATCTGTTTCATCCAGAGTCCTTTGAAGCTGAAGTGTGACCACCACCACCTCTCCAGAATCTTCCCTAAAAAGGAAAGGTTGGAGACTGGATGTTGTCCAGATTGGCCAGGCCAAGCAATGGTCTCTTGAGAAGGGGATGCTCCACCACTTTCTTCAGAGGTGGAGGGATTTCCCATCCCTCAAGGAAAAGCTTACCACTGATCCAAGAGACAGATGGATTAAGATTGACAAGAATCCTGTCCACTTCTTGGAACGAAAATTCCTTTTTTCTTAATTAGTATAAATATAGCAGTGTGATCCGAGCAAGTGCTCAAGTTACTAAGATAAATGTTTTGTTGCATAAAGAAGTGACCTAAAGTTTAATTTTTGTCCTGATTTAAAGTGCATTAAGACATATATCTCTGACTGGCATGTTGTCAATTTCAAACATGAAGATTACTCAGGAGACTTTCGGCAGCTTCCAAAGTAAGTAATTTTTGTCTTAAGCTTTATATTAATGCTTACTAATGCTTGTTGTTAACTTTTAATATTTAATGTGGTAGATTCTTGAAAATTACTTCCATTTCAATTCTAACATGCCAGATTTGGAAACATGTTTTTTTCCTGGTTTCCAGGTTTTATTTCACAGGATGATTCAGTCCTGCAATATGGGTTTCACAACAATAACATGGAAAGTGCATTTACAGTTTGTTTTTTCATGGTTTTTGGGGAAGCAAGAGCCTTGCTGCTTATTTATAATTGATCATTAATTTTTAAAATTGAAGAATACTATTAGTACTGTATACAGATAGCTGCAGAAATGTATGTGGCTGCGTTATGAAGAAATAATATGTTTTAAGTCCTCATTTTAAGCAGGTAAAAATTTAATATTGATAGATTATAGCAAGTATGTCAACAATTAGTTTAGCAGGCTGTTAAATGATCTTCCCTACATTTGTAAAACAAATCTGAAATTGTTTGCAAATCTTAGCTATATTTGTATTCAAGATACAAAAGTAAGAAAAAAAGCCAAATTGAAACTATTATTACCTTCATATAGACATTTTCTTTTGGAGCCTCTCATGTACTGTATATTTTAATCATACTTTCACATGCTGGCACGTTGTTGCAGTATGGAATATTGTAATAATTATTGTGTGTTATGGTATCTTTTTTTTTTAGCAAAGGGAACAGATTAGAAAAGCTTCCAGTTCATGTTTTTGAAGTTGATGAAGAAGCTGATAAGGATGAGGCAAGTCTATTTTTTTATTACTTGATTTCAGTTCATTTTTAAGTTGATGTTATGATCAATAGGCCCCTTTGGGAGTAACAAAATGTTATGTTTAATAAGAAGTAACTTCATCCTGAAATCTTAAAAATATATTGAATAATATATTACTTTGCCCCAGTGATCTGTATTAGGCATAGGAATTTTAAATAGTTTGTACTCTAGATGGAAGTGCGTGATTGCTCCTGAAGTATTCTGTTTATTATTTTAAAACCACCTTATAATTCTGTGAATTTCCAGGTGGTATGCAACATTAAAATATTTAAATTTAAAATACACACATCATAGATTACCTTATCTTTGAAAGCTACTATGAATGTATATATGTTAGTGGCACATAAACAAGAATTTAAGAATTATTAAAACACTCAGAAGTATATTAATTCATACTCCTTGGAAAAAAACAGGAACAGATGAATTTATATAGCAAAGATTGTGAAAAAGATTTAAAAAAATTATTACTATATTTTAAAGAAAGATTATTCTCTCTAATACTATCTGCTATTTATTTATCCTTTCTTCTTCCTTTCCTCCCCTTAAAAATCTCATTTTTTTAGAAATAGTACATTGCCTTGCTTCTTCCAACTCTCTAGAAATTAATAGTTTATTAGTGTGGTCTTTGCTTATGCTGATTTACAAGAACTTACGGCTTTGTTTAGAAACCAGTTCCAAGTTATAGATTTATCTTTAGGGGAGTTTTTTAGCCTCTTCTATGTACTTTTTTATTGTCAAGCTAATATTTGATTTATGTGTTTCTAATTTCAATTTACGCCCACCCATCTGAGTTTCATGCATCGGGGCAGCAAACAACAGTTAAAAGCACAATAAACACAACAAAAAAAGACAATAGTACCCATTTAATGAGTAGCTGAGATGAAAAAAAAACCTACAACAAGCAAATCAAACTATTGTGTAGGCTCTATCATGTATCGTATCTGAATCTCCGTGCTCAGTGACAAAACCATATCTGAGGTCTTGTGAAAGGTCAACAGCATTAGGACAATTTAATCTGGGGAGGAGCTGCTGTTCCAAAGGGCCCTATAACAAATGGGACATCCTAATAGACTGGACAGGAACATTAATCCCAACTAATCCAATCCTTGATAGAGTGATTGCCTGGCTGTTCTGACCAAGGTATTTATACTTTTTCCTAAAAGATATAAAACATTCTGAAATCACATACAAAATTGCTGAATACTGTGCTTAACTCAATTCTTTGCTGTGTTTTAACCTAACAATAAAAGTTGGTTATTCATTTCATTAATGAGATTTAGCTGTATTTTTAGAATTTACTTTAACTTTTATAATCTAATATTGAACAATGGATGGGAAACCATAATGAATGAGTGTTACAATACTGCGTTTCTCTTCTATTGGCAACATTGAGTTATGCTCAATAGTCGTATAGCATAGGGAATGTTTCTTCTTAGATCAAAGCACTTATTTATTAGTTATTTTATTTCTTTACAGACTTGAAAAAATATTTTAAATGTTTTGCTCATGCGTTTATGTGAATTTTATTTTTTAATAGGATGCTGCATCTCTAGGATCTCAAAAGGGTGGACTTACAAAACAAGGATGGTTATACAAAGGGAACATGAACAGTGCAATCAGTGTTACTATGCGGGTATGTATTGAGGTAATTCCCGGTTAGGAGAATGAGCGCATACAAGGAGACGTATAGAGAGTAGTGTTTGAATAATATACACACAGTACCCAGATACACTGTACAGTAAATGTAGGTTTTTACTTCAAGAAAGATTTAAGCAAAGTCCAAAATAAGCAGTCCAAAGTCATTCACAGGTTAAATCAGTCAATTTTCAATCCAGGAATAATCCAAATATCAAAGTCCAGTGTCAAAAAACAGTTCAGTATCAGACTTACATTAAATCCAGTAATATCAGTCTATTAGGAAAAATGGAGCAACTGCAATACTTTCCAACAGAAGGAAACAAAGAAACACTCACACTCTCTTCTGAGACTAAGACTCAACAATCCAGGTTTCTGGCTCCATCTTATGGCTGTTTGAGAAACCACACCTATTACAGTTTTGCATTTTCTTAAAGATACAGTTTTAAAAAGCTTATCCTGGTTTATATATTTCTAACCCAAATAGCTATGAGGTGACTTATATTTCTAACAGTATGTATAATTTTTGTCTATTTGTAAAATACTGTGATGCTGTATAATGTACAAATGCATATTGACTGTCATCTCAGTAATATTTCTTAATGTATAAAAAGATTTGCAGTGTTGTGGGTACAATTAAAGAGATGCTTTTGGTCTTCTATGTCGCATTGCTTTTGTTTTTAATATAATTTAATTTTTCACAAATTAGTCATTTAAAAGAAGATTTTTTCATCTCCTTCAACTTGGTGATGGATCTTATAATCTTAATTTCTACAAAGATGAAAAAATATCAAAAGAACCAAAAGGCTCAATTTTTTTGGATTCCTGCATGGGCGTTGTTCAAGTAAGTAGATAATTACCCTGCTTGATATGATGTGCAACTCCTGCAGAAACCTATAGTGTTTCTTCTAGTGCTTTGGAATGACACCTTTATGCTTATTTACTTGTATAGAGTGTAAATTCATTAAATGCAACAGGGATTATTTTTGAATAAATTTACTAGAATTGCACTATTGGGCCTCTGGGTGATAGAATTTTTTTTTTTTTTATTACAGTGGCTTTATGTTTTTAGTGAGCTAGTATTATAAAAGACTGTGTTTTCATAAGAGCTTAATAATAATAACACAGTTCCAGCTTAAGTGTTCAATTAATAAACCTAAAATCATGTGTTTTTTTGAAATAAGATATTCAGGAATTGGGGCTACTACACCATATTGTTTCATATTGTTGCTATGAAATTTATCTTTGTGATCATCTCGTGTGTTGCCAAGTTTGAAAAATACTGACACAGACTGAAAAAGTATCTTCTCACCAGAAAGAACAAAAATAATGCTATTTTTCATTTGCGTACTATACATAGAGAATGCTGGGAATTTATTCTGATGTAACAAACCTGAAATTATGTACTCTTATTAATTGCCTTCAGATTTTTCCCCTCTGTTTAATCGTTTAATATAATATTATTGCAGTAATCTGGTTCATGTAACACTAAACCCTGGTTGAGCATTATATTTAGAAGCAAGTAAGCTTGAATAAAACTTCATGATCATGCATTCTCCATTTCTCTCTTGGGCACATTTGGGAGAATAGTTCAGAAGAGTTTATTTTCACTATTACAGAAACTTGAATTACAGTACTATAGCCAGCAGACAACTTAAAAATTCAACAGCAGGTTTTAGTGTTCATTAATGTTCACTGAAAACATTGAACTCCAGTGCTGCTGAAGTCTGCAAGAAGAAAATAAGAATATGATCCATCATTATTCAGGGTATTCTGCTTATAAGCGCTAAACCATAATTTAGTATTGCATGTGAACACAATTAGTATGTGCATTTTTTCCCTTAGAAATATTTCTTGTATGAATTTTGTTAATTATAATTTTAAGCTAATAACCAAAATGCCAAAGTTCTTCAAAAGTCAAGGCAAAATATAAGCTGAAACCTTCAATATTTTATCTTATATTTTCTGGCAAACATCCTTCATTACTGGTCTTCCACATTATTATATACATTAAAAATACTTCTCAGGCAGAATATTTTGGGAAACTTGCCCATGGGTTAATTAGAAAAACGAGAACTTTAGATGGAAAATATTTTAGTTTTTGTTTTTTATCACAACTCCTAAAATTGAATGCTTTTTTCATAGTCTTCATTCACAATTGCACAATTTCTTGTAATCAATATGTTCAGAATAAATAACCCAAATTATTATTAATTATCTGACTATTTTGACTTCCTTCTCTTTTTTTGGCCATATAAAATAAGTTCTAATATTGCTAAATTGAGCTAAATAGACAAGTTGTCATTTGTGAAGTATTTGGTTCTTAATACTTGAATGGGTTTTTGTATATGTATAATTTTATTATGTTTAATCTTAAAAAAATATTTCTATAAACTGGACAGATATTATAAAAAACCACTCTCACTTTCAAAAGGAGAAAAATGAATAAAAATAATAAAGTAAAAGAAAATCTCAATAAAGCATAAACACACATATACATGCATAACCCCCTCACAATATACATTAGAATAGAAATACAGAAAACAACAGATTTTTACACAAGAAATTAAACCCTGCCCATAATAAATCATATTGTTCAGTCTATCCATTATTCATTCAAACATTGAGAGTGAACAGTTTACTATTTTAGGCCTAAAAGTGGTAGTTTCTTTTTAGTAATGCAAAATTAGGGGTGATGGAGAAAAAGAAAATCTGCTGCAGCTGCTAGATTAATATTTTTTCATTATATTGCAGAACAGTAAAGTCCGACGTTTTGCTTTTGAGCTCAAGATGCAGGACAAGAGTAGCTATCTCCTTGCGGCAGACAGTGAAGCAGAAATGGAAGAATGGATTACAACTCTAAACAAAATTCTCCAATTAAATTTTGAAGCAGCAATGCAAGAAAAGAGATATGAGGACTCCCATGAGGGTAAATTCTTATTTTTAAGTTACTTTCAGGCTATTCAGTAAAAGAAAGGTTTTTCTCTATAATTAATAATCGGGTATAAGTAATTTTCAAACAGTAGCATAATAGCCTAATGGTGAAGATGCTCACATTCCACTTGGAAGTTGAGAGTTCAATCCTAGATAGCAGCAGATATTTCTCTCCAAGGGCACAAAGAAAAAAAAATCTGCTCTGAACTCCATGTAGGCTCAGAAGGGCAACTGGCCAGTAAATGTCTGGTCACCCTGATTCTATCCCAAATAGGGACTGTAGCAGTGGTGGGATTCAATTTTTTTTTACTTCCGGTTCTGTGGGCATGGCTTGGTGGGTGTGGCAGGGGAAGGATATTGTAAAATCTCCAGTCAGAGGTCGTATTTGCCGGTTCTCTGAATACTCAAAATTTTCACTACCGGTTGTCCAGAACTGATCAGAACCTGCTGAATAGCATCTCTGGACTGCAGGGTTGTAAAAAGGGAGTTTGTACATTACTTTCCTCTTTTCGGTGGAGGTAGAGGTTTTTGATAACCTGTACAGATATGTATTAAAAAAAACAAGACACATTTATAAATAATATGTCCATGATGAATCTCATTTATAGTTTTTACAAATCAGGCTGCTGTGATTCTTAAGAATCAATTGGTGGCTCTTCTTACAAGTACCAGAATGCTGCTGTGATGGTGACAAATTAGATACAGTCCAACATCAAACAGAAAAGAGAAAATTGCCCATTTGAATTTTGTTCCTGAATAGTGTGAAAGATGACCAATTTCCAGACTTTTGAAAGCTTGTGAGATTCTTGGTTGTAATATTTTTCTGTAGTGATCAATGGACTTCTATAACTTTTTTTTTAATTTCCAGAAGATGAACAAAACAGGATAGACAGCTCATCTGGTTTAGATGCTTACCTTCCTGAAATTGCGAAGGTATTCTTGTGCTTTTTATTTTCTTTTAAAGTATGAAATTCAATGACTGTAATAGAATCTGCAAAAATAGAATATTCTGGAATGTACAGTTGCCCCTCTGACCTGTACCAAACTATTATCCCAGCAGCAGTTTGTTGATTTCTAGAATTAAACACTTTAAATTAAAAATTGTTTAAGGTATCCAGGGTATAGTATTCTTGATGAAACAGGTTTTGTTTAAGGTTCAAACTACTCTCTGAACACCTTAAATTGTTTCTGGTTTGAAATATGGAAGATGTCACTAAACAGCCACTTGAGACAGCAGGATCCAAAGATGTTTGCCGTGATCAAGGGCAGGAATTCCATATTTTTTGGAATGCTTCATTTCTAAATGAATTCTAAAATGGATTTTGAAAATTACTAGTTTATGCACCTTACTAAGGAAAGAATGTTGATGCTTACCAGGAAAGTTTGTTTTTCAAGTATAGTTTTTAATAAAACTTAGACTGCTAGAAATAATGCTTTTTGAGTTGGGTTTTCATTTTTTCATAATTTCAAGCTAGATTTTCTTGGTAGGCAGATATAGAGAAAAAGTTAATATGGATCACTGTAAAGTAATCAGAGTCATCTTTAAGTACTGTGTTTCTCCAACAATATGGCCTCCACCAATAAGAAGCCCCACCATGTGTTTTTGGCATAAAATTAAATTAAGCCCCTCCTCCAAATTAAGGTCCATATTAAACATGCGAAATGGGGGGAGAATGGTGGGGGGGGCCTTGCCGTTAGGAAGTACTTTTGTTGCATGCCCGGATATGGTGCTGCCTGCATTGGTGGGGCACTTCATATCAGGAGACCTTCTGCCACCGTTGCTTTCCCTTCTCCCTTGCTGCTGTGGTGTTAGAGCAACGCCTCGGCGTTTGGCGCAGCCACGTGCGGCCAGTCAGGGCTCCTCCCTGCAACTGGGACCCTGAGGAGACACTTGGCTTCAGGCGCTCCGGTTGCCCGCCTTCATTTTGCCTTCGAAGGTAAATCCTCCGCTCATCCCGCCAGGGCCGCGCCAGAGCTGTGCGGGCTGGGCAGAGCCGGAAAAGTGAGCCGCAGGTGCATGCGTGCCTCCTCCTGCCCCTTGTACCCAAATCTCACCCGGGCGAGCAGCGCTTCGCTTGCTCTGCAAAGCTGCGGCTTCCTCACCTCTCAGCAAGCAGGAAGAACCGGCTTCAGCCTTCTCCTCCTCAGCCATAGCACAGACGTTGACCTTGTGGGGAGAGAGGGAGAGATCCTCTCGGGCGAGCGCCTTCCCCTGCAGCACTCTGCATGAAAGGAGGACCCACCAGCCGGGGTGGGTAGGGGAAACTGAGCCGCAAAGACTCCCTCGGCGGATGGTCCCGAAGGAGTCGGTTGGAAGCGGCGGGGCTCGGCCGGCCGCGGAGGCACTTGGTGCAGGTGCCTCCAAAGGCAGGAAGGACGGGCTGGCGGGCACTAACCTCAGTCATTCTCCCCGCGTTGGGCTAAGGGTCGTGGCTGTTTCTGCTGCGAGCGGCTCGGACCTTCTACTGCTGCTCTGCAGCCGCCTGCCTGGCCTTTCTTTGAGGTGGAAGAGCTCGCTGGCCTGAAGGGACCGGCGCGTTGGAGGCGTGCAGTGTAGGGAGGTCGGGGAGGAACCGAAGAGGCCCCGGGAGATTCGCCTCCCCACGTGGGGTTGGGCTGCCCTCTCAGGCAGGGGAGGCTTTGTTGTAGTAGGGTGTCGTTTTTAAAATAATTGGCTTTACCTTCGAAGGCAAAGTGAAGGCGGCGACAGGAGCGCCTGAAGCCAAGTGTCTCCTCAGGGCTCCGGTTGAAGGGAAGAGCCCTGACTGGCCGTACGTGGCTGCGCCAAACGCTGCGGCGTTGCTTTAATGCCGCAGCAGCAAGGGAGAAGGGAAAGCAACGGTGGCGGAAGGTCTCCCGAACATCCAAGCTGTCTCCGCCCACCCACCCGAGGATGCAAGGGGGGGGAATTAAGTCACCCCCGAAAAGACGGCCTTGCTGTTTTTTGGGGGGTCAAAAAAAAAAAAGGCCCGGCCTTATTATGTGAGAAACATATTATGTGAGAAACATGGGTAGATCTAATCTTTGATAGAATAAGAAATTAATGGGATAATAGTTTGATTGGACTTTAAGTTTAATAGTGTTTTATATTTAGAAAAATTACACTCAAAATAGTCTGATTTAGCCCTGAGAGTGATATATTAAAGCAGTATTTTGAGGATCAGATTTGAACAAATGACATCTTCAACAGACAGATCTATAGTTAAAAACTTTTAGCTTCTCCTTCTTAATTTAGTTCAGTATTTCTCAACCTTGCCAACTTTACCATATGTGGAGTTCAACTCCTAGAACTACATTAAGCAGGATTCTGAATAGCATTGTGCATACCTTCAGCTCTTTTTACTCAAAGCAAGCTGTTATTGAAAGGAGGTACCAAAAGATCACTTTAGAACAGAGATTGTGTCCATGTGGTGTAGGAATAATTGAAACAACGGAACATATTATTTTGTATTGTCCCCTCTCTGCAGACACTTTCCTGGAATTTCATCTCCATTTCTTACCAAATATTTTAGTTCTTATTTGTTTTATTTTTATTTGTTACTATCAGATGAATTTTTCTTGCCAGAAAGTTTGCTCCTATTTGGAGCTCTCTGTTTAAGAAATTAAAAAATTTCTAAGAAATTGTTCTTTGCAATGTGCTGTATGCTCTTGCCCCTTGGAAATTCTGCTTAGATCAGGTAAACATCTGTACTGCATCTCAAAATCTAATGTAAGAATTGGGATATAATGTGTAATAGAATATTATCATGTATTGGGACATTACACTTATATCAATAAGGGACAGCCTTAAAAAAAACCTTTGGGACTGAATGCCAACATTTTTTCTGGGACTAGGGAAGGAACGAAACAATTTTCTAAAGCTGTCTATGTGACTTAAATTAATTGAAGTCACATCATACTTTTCATTCTAGAAATGTCTTTTATGGTCATTAAAAGCAAAATGGAATTTGTGTATAAGGATGACTAGACGGTTGTGCATGGTATATAGCCTGATGGCGAACCTATGGCACGCAGAGCCATTAATGCTGGCATGCGAGCCCTCGCCCAGAGCAGGTCTTCTGTGCATGTGCTCTGCCTGCCCACCAGCTGATTGTTGGGTATCTGGCGCACATGCGCGGGTGGGTGTGGTGTGTGGAAGACGCATGCACATAGAAGTGGGGCGCGGGGGTCACACAAGCATGCACAGAGATGCAGGGTGTGCAAATGGGGGATCCATGTCCTATGCCTTCTGGATCTTCTTCAATTGGCACAGGAGCCCAAAAAGGTTAGCCATCACTAGTATATAGTTTTAGCCACTGATGCACATGAAGCTAAATACATACTTATGATATATATTCAAAAATATTTCTTTCTAAATTCAGTAAAAAATACAGTGTGAAGGAGGAAATGTTGAAGTCTATAGAAAGGGATTTGACTGTCCTTTGAGATTCAGATTTGACTGTCCCTTGAGATTCAGAACACCTGCTTATTATATCTAATCTTGGTGCCTCAAATGCAGCTTCCTGTTTCCTTGAGATGCAGCAGCTATTTTGGCTTATGTTTTTCTTAGGTACTATTCTCCCTGTATTCTGAACCATGTACTTTTTGTTGCTATTTACAGTTAGACTAACTTTGTTTAATCTCTGGATGGTTTCAAAAATATAAATGCCCTTGTGAATTATGCTCCATTTCTTGGCATCGGTCTGTTTTATATATACTGTATATATTTTCTGTAGAAACAAGCACTACAGAATGGCTTGGCAATTGTATTTCTCTGTGTTGGAGATGTTGTCCTCATTCATTTTTTAAAGCTGTCTACTCATGACAGGGTCATCTGTTCTATTTCAAGATAAGTCTTTGCAGGAGATATTTGCCATCCCATTCTTGGTATACTGAAGGCTTTTCTACCAATGTCATCTTCTTTTTCTGAACCAGAATAATTCTAGACAGGAAATAAATTTGGACAGAAGGATTATATTTTACTATAAAAACAAATAAATGGAGAATTTACAGAAATAGATTCTATTTTTGTAAAAGAATGCAGAATGAAATATACTAGCATATTAAAGAATTGCCATATTTTTATACTCCAGACTAGATCTGTTATTGTATGTTTAATGTATTGTTCATTTCCTACTATACATCATCAAATTTCTCTTACCATAAAATTAACTATAGTATTGTGTATATGTGTGTTTATAAACAAATACACACATACATATATATACACATGTGTGCATGTTTATACATACACACACATACACACACATGGTTACAAATAAGAAAAGAAAGAGAAACGGTTATTTAATGGGGATTGGAATTAAGATGAAAGAAGAATGTATAAAGTATTAAACAAAGGATGGAATTGCTGTCAGGAGAATTGGAGTGGATGTGAAAGTGACTGTACTGGTTTTATTTGCAATTCTTTATTTTTTCTTGTTCCACCTCAGTATATTAATGTGCTGTTTATGAGACAAATGTTAGAATTAATTGATTAAATGATTAAAATGATCCAGAGAACATAGAAATATGCCGAGAGATGATTATTTGGAAGAAAGATTTAAACCTAAAATCAGTTGGCCATACCTGTGAGAAATATTCAAGAGCCCAAACTGGCCTGTGTCATCTCATACTGTTATCATTACTAGTACTACAGAGGACTTAACATCTGTACTTGAGAGATCTATTTAGTCTAGGGAAATTCCGTAAAGAAAGAAGGAAAAAAATATGTTTATTAATTTTAAAATGCCATTTTATTTTGTAGAGTTGCAGAGATTCTGAATTCAAATTCAAAAATGAAAGCAGGGTTAAGCTCTTTGCGCTGGACCCAGATGCACAGGTAAGATTGATTGCAGGGAAAAATCCAAAGCTTTTAGATAATGTTGAGTATTTAAAGGTTATTTTAAATATTTGTTTCTTTTAAAGAAACTAGACTTTTCCGGTATTGAGCCTGAGGTTAAGCCGTTTGAAGAGAAGTTTGGGAAGAAAATTCTGGTGAAGTGCAATGACTTATCTTTCAATCTACAAAGCTGTGTGGCTGAAAATGAAGAGGGACCAACAACGAATGTAAGCTGCAGTGGTGAATCTATCATAACTAATGTTTCAAGAGTAATACTTTATATATATATTTAAGACTCAAAACATTCTGAGAAAATATAATTTCATCTGAAAACTTATTAGGATTTTACAATCCAGTGCAAGAACAAGTTGAATGATAATGTTTTATCACAGCAAAGAATTGGAAGTTTTTAGAGCTAATTATATTTTGTTTAAGTAAGGTGTACATGCGAATTTTAAAGAAATATAATATTGTAGTATTAAACATTTGACTATATATAGCACTAGTATGATCTAGACAATTAGAATATATGGAGCATAAGGTACTATTCTGTTTAATGGCATTCATCATGTAAATGTTAATGTGCAATGTAAGAATCGCTTTTTCTATGGGCAGTTCTACATTATCTATTGTTACAAGTAAATTAGCATTTGCCATTATTATGTTCATGTCTTCTTTTTTAATGTCCAGGTAGAGCCATTTTTCATCTCACTGTCACTATTCGATGTAAAGCATAATCGGAAGATTTCATCAGATTTCCATGTTGATTTGAATCATAGCACAGTGAGACATATGCTAGCTAATACATCACAGGAGTTGTCGAATGGGAATAGTGATTGCTTACATCCAATTCAGGATATTATTTCAGATGTTATACTACAATATCCCAAACAAGTAAGGAAAAAATAGTGTTTCATTACAAATCAGTGTCCCATATTTATATTTAAGAATTAATGAAACAAATAATTTGTTTTTAGGGAATATTCTCAGTAACGTGTCCACACCCGGATATATTTCTAGTGGCCAGAATAGAAAAAGTTCTACAAGGCAGCATTACTCATTGTGCTGAGCCATATATGAAAAGTTCTGATTCTTCTAAGGTATTTACTTTGATTGTTGGGTATTTCTAATTTCTGAATTCATCTATAACCTGATAACTCAACAACATTATCCAATTGAAAAGTGCACATATTCAAGACATAGTTGCCAGATTTCACTGTCAGTTTAATTCCTACACTTGCAGACATGGGCAAAGACAGATTGTAGGCAAAGTTGCACCTTCTATCCTGAAATTTGTTTATCAGTTGACAAAGCAGACTAAAAAAGATTGTAAAATCAAGTTTTGAATACTCTGTTAAGGAATTTCAAATATTGCTTTAGTTTCAAGATTTGTTTGGAAAACAAGAAATTAATTGTAATAAAAAAACATGGGAAACAACGTTTTAGATAAATTTTAGGAGTTAAGGCTGAATTTGATTTAGAGTTTGATGCCCATAGTAGTTTGGTAAATCAAGAACATTGAGTAGAAGAAATTTCAGTTTCAGTAAGACTAGGGATTGCAGAAATGTATATGGGGCATTTTTAAAAATTCAGTTCTTTTTCTGATTGCTTACAGGTTGCTCAAAAGGTTCTGAAAAATGCAAAGCAAGCTTGCCAACGACTAGGGCAATACAGAATGCCATTTGCATGGGCAGCCAGGTAATGCTCTTGATTTAATCCAAGAACTCTCTGATTTGTATTGTTGTGACCTCCTATATTGGTAAAATAATTTATGGGAGTGCCCTCTCCTATTGAATAAAAGTAAAGGTTTAAATATATTTCTAGTTTGGCATCAACTCAGTATTTGTGACAAAGGATTTAGAATTGGAATGTACTGCTTTTCAACTATGTATATTAAACTCGGTAAATTCGTGTGTTAATGTTTTCTAAACTGCCTCTTATCTTTATTTTTCTACTATGAAGTTTATATAAATATTTTTGATTTTAAAAAATTTGTATTTCAGAACACTGTTTAAGGACATGGCTGGAACACTGGACAAAAGTGCAAGATTTTCTACACTTTACAAACAAGACAGTAACAAACTTTCAAACGAAGACACGCTTAAATTGTTAGCTGATTTCAAAAAGTGAGTATTTTGTTTTGCATAGAAATGAAATCATTCACATTAATTTAAATGGTAATAAACTGTGTTGCATGGAATGGTGTGGTGCTGCCTTTTTGAGGGGTCCTTATTTGGGGAAGTTATTACCAACTTCCTCTTTAGTATTTTAGATTGATTTTTAATTAGTTTATTTAGGACTGAGCCTGTTTATGTGATTTATTCAAAAGTGGCTTTAAATATACATGTCATAAGTCTTTAGTTATGATATATATTCCACGATTAAAAGTTTAAAATCAATAATTTTACATTTAGTTTTGATGTATTAAGAGTGCACTGAAAAAATTAGGAGTTTGAAACCTGACTCATGAGTTCTGAAAGTTTCCTTGCAAAAGTGGATACTATTTATAAATTTTTCTTACTGGTAAAATGAAAACAAAACACAATTAAAGAGAAAAACTTCCTGTTGTCTCAAACTATAAAAGCCATATATAGAAAAAAATGAAAATCTTCTTGCAAATGTACAGGTTAAGTAAAAATATTTTAGCAGAAGGCATTTTTTTGAAAAGACTAAAAATCGCAAAGAAAATTCTGTGGATGTGAATATTTGTGGAATTTGTGAAAACATTTTGTGGATGTTTTGAAATAAAAGCTGCATGAATATGCACATTAGGGTTTGAGATATAAAGTTGTATTGTACATTATGTGGAGAACTTCATTTCTCTAGAATACAAAATGCAAATATATTTCATGAAACTAGATTTGGGAGGGATTTTAAAACTCATTTAGTCCAATCTCCTACTCAATGTAGCTTCCTCTGGAGAATTTCTGACAGAAGACAACTTAGCATCTGCTAGAAGTTGCTAGATTATCTTTTTCCATTGTTTGCCTTCTGAAAAGCCCTCCAAAGGTCAAGGACTTATCATTCACACAGTAATGGCACGCAGAAGGAGAGAAAAGCGCAACATAATGAACTTTGTGCAAACGTTGAAGGATTCCTCTATTTTATTCTGCTTCTTAGCTCTGTTATACCATTCAAGACATAATACCCTATGTTGGACAGACCCTTTATTTCTCTGGGAACTTTTGGGAGGGATGGGAAACTGAAATACCAGCAATCTATGAGATAGAGAAAGGCTAGTTCCATAAACATCCCTTTTAATTTGAAATGAGTTGAACTATCTTTTTTGAAGTATGAATTTTTTCATAATTGAGAGTGAATATATTGTCTCAACTATTTTTCTGTTAGATCATATTTGTTCTTTGTTTTTTTCTTATAGGCCTGAAAAGATGTCTAAGTTGCCAGTTATTTTAGGAAACCTAGACATAACAATTGATAATGTTTCTCCAGAAGTACCAAGTAAGTATTGAAAAACCATTGTAAAAAGTGGCTACAATGACTTTATTCTTCCACTTTTTAAATTCAATTCTAATATATTTTCAGATTTTGTTAATTCATCATACATTCCCATGAAACAGTTTGAAAACAATTCCAAGGCAGTAGTAACATTTGAAGTAGAGGAATTTGTTCCCTGTATACCAAAACATACTCAGCCTTTCACTATCTACAACAACCACCTTTATGTTTATCCAAAGTACTTGAAATACGAC
Source organism: Laticauda colubrina (assembly GCA_015471245.1). Lineage (NCBI taxonomy): Eukaryota > Metazoa > Chordata > Lepidosauria > Squamata > Elapidae > Laticauda > Laticauda colubrina. The sequence goes on from BLBF01000073.1 coordinate 29,890,223, forward strand.
AGTCAAAAGTCATTTGCAAAGGTGGGTTAATGTGTCTGTTAATTATGTTCAGATTCAGAGCCAAATTGAATCTGAGTAAAAACATGTCTCGTTGGAAATTTGATTTATGTACTTGAAAATAAATTGAATCTGAGTAAAAACATGTCTCGTTGGAAATTTGATTTATGTACTTGAAAATAAAAGCAACTAAACTTAATTTCTGTGCTCTTTTTAGGCAAGAAATATTGCAGTGTGCATAGAATTCAGAGATTCCGATGATGAAGACTCTCAGCCTCTGAAGGCATGTTGATCTGGCTTGTGGCTGTTCAGTCATTAATAGTACAGACGACAGGGCAATATCTAAGATACATCCTCAAGTTTCTTCACATTATATTCTGTGTTTTACATAAGCACAGATAAATCTGGTTACAAGAACAAGCTACACACAATTCTACTCTGCTTTTTTCATAGAAATAAATGGAGTTGGAATTGTTTTTCAGTGAAATAAGAAGTTAAGCAGAAATCAAGTTAACTATAGCTGCTAAGTAATTGAGTTTCTATGTTACATTAATCTTATTTTCCATAAATGTGTAGAAATATAAATAAAAGAGGTAACATCCATTTTTAATAAGTTTGCTGCCTGAAATTAGAATCAACCAATTTCTTGTAAAGTTATTTTTCATATTGAGGCAGAACAGTGATTTTTCTAGTTTAAATTAGAGTAGGTGCAGTTATGTAAGAAATATACTTTTCCTACCCATTAGGTGTTCTAACAAAGATTTGAGTCTCAGATTTTAACATTTCAGAAATAGTATTGAACAAAAACAATCAGGTCGTTTTAAAAATTGCAACATTCACAGTAATATATGGTTGCAGTTTGTGTCAATGTACATCCCTTTAACACAGCTGGTTTTTGTGTGTGTGTGTGCATATTCTTTGGTATTTAGAATTGAATTTCAAGATAGGGAAAGCCAATACAAAGAACTCTATTTACTTTCTATTAGTAACTTTCCTAATCTGTACTCAATAATATGTAAGAAATATATTTTTTAAAAAAAAACCTTTTGTTTTAAGAGATATAAAACACTAAGGATTAAAGGCAATTTAGCAAGTCTCAGTTTATGCACATTAGATCACCCTGCCTTGTTTTTTAGATTTTCAATTTATTTCTCATCTCTGGGTTGCTTCCCATGCGTTGTTATCAGGTTCAAGAAAAGTACAAGTTGTAAATCCCTCACAGGAATAATGAAATGACATCAGTAAAAACCAGGAATTCCCCCTTGAAGAAAGCAGTTGTAGCAGAGTTTGAACTTTGATCTGTTAGGACAAAAATCATCTCCCCTTCCTTCACATATTCACTCTGATACAGACTCTGATACAGAATCAATCTCGAAAGAGATAATCTTCCTTTTATCATATATTCCATATATCACAGAGTGCTTATTGTTACATGCCAGAAGTTGTACAGTAGCACTTTAGACTGAAAGCTGACAAGTGCTACAGAGCAAGCTTGGGCTCATCTACCCCTACCAAAGTGCTTCACATCCATACTGTTAAGTATTGTTAAATATAGCAACAGTCGGCAGAATATTTTCTGAGCATTTTTCATCCATTGAGTCATAATTAAAGGAGAAGCTTTGCTAACTTGCATTATCTTGTAGAAAAAATGGGAACGTTATTTATTTACTGATTTATTTTAGGAAATTTATATTGCTGCCTATTCTCACATGGTGACTCAAGGCAGCTTACAAGAATATAAAAACCTCATATAAAAACAATAAAGCTAATAAAAGAGAGAATCATATAATAAATTAATAAAATAATACAATATAATAATCCCCATTTTCCCCATCCCAGCGATAACACATCACACCAGCCATTTAATGGGCTCCATCCCGTTCTGTGTTCCCCAGGCCCATTGGCAGAACTAGGTCTTCAGTGCCTTCCAAAAGAGTGTTTGGGTGGGGGCCATTCTAATCTCTGAGGGAATGATGTTTCAGAGAAAGGAAGCTACCATGGAAAAGGCCATTCTTCTGGGTCCCAGCAGGTGTATCTCCCTAGGCTAGGGAATGGGACGCACAAGTATGACCAGCAAGAGATCCCTCAGATAACCTGGTCTCAAGCCATGAAGTGATTTAACCAGCACCTTGAATTGCACTTGGAAGCAAATCAGTAACCAATGCAGCTCCCACAGGAGAGGTGATACATGGGCACACTGAAATCTGCACAAAACCATGCGGGCTGCTGCATTTTGCACCAACTGGAGCTTCCGTATGCTCTTCAAGGGCAGCCCCGTGTAGAGCAGGTTGCAATAGCCAAGATGGGAAGTGACTCGGACACAAATGACCGTGAGTAGGGATTGTAGGCCCATAATGTTTTTTTCCAAAAAATCTCACATGAAATATTTCAGAAATTATATCTAAAAAAATAGGATCAGTATAAACCAGCCATTTCTTCTTCTGTTTCATTCCTAGTGCATCTATGGCAGACCAGGGGGTCCATTATTTACAAGACAAGCATTTGTTGCAGTTCTGCATCACCAGCAAAACCCAGAGTTTTATGACGAGGTAACTTTGTCTTCTTTTCTTGCTCCAAAAATCCTTGCCCAATTTAATTGTTTTCAGAAACACAGTGGGTTAAGAGGAAAGAAGTTGCTTTGCAAACATGTCAAACATTTTTATTCAGAGTTAGGCAGATAAGTCTGTCTACTGCAAGGTTGTCAAACTCACATCATCACAATGACTTTTTTCCCCTTTGCTAAACTGGGCATGGGCATGGCCAGTGCATGACGCATCTGGCCCATGGGCTGGGAATTTGACAGCTGTCAAACTGTCTACCCTCAGTTTCTTCCCATAAAATAACACAGTGATATCAACTCATTTTCCAACTCTATAAAATTATGTGTGATAAATGTGCAAGATCTTCTTGTGATTAGGTGCTTTTCTTTAAGGAAAATGTTCTGCAAGAAAATTATTTTTTTCTTAAAAAAGAAAAGAACATAGTGAGCATGTACAGAAAGAAAAAAATGTGAAGTAGCAACAGATCGTATGATAATTAATGGGGAAATGCATATAATTGCATTCTACCCTAGTATTTCAGTTCTGTTCATCTAATTTCCATCTTAGCAGCACTCTGATCCTAGTAGGAAGAATTACTATTTGAAGTTTATTCTCCATCCAGTCAAATTCGCAAAACAGAAAAGAACAGCAACCACAAATAATGTAGAAGTACAGTTATGAAAAAAAATCACATTTCAACCTTATTAAAAATATTTTGAATAAGAACATAAAGTGAAATAAGATTGTGCTAGTTTTTACTCAAAGTGATTATTATGTTATCCTTTTAAAATGCCACAACAGAGAAGGTTCTCTTCCTTCTTTGCCCCAAAGAAGTTATTGATAAAATGTGGTACAATCAGATAATCTTGAATTGGTCACAGTAGGAACTAGGTCATTTTGGCAGTATGCTGGTCCCTCATTGTTTATAAGATTTTATAGGTTAATACAAAGTCTCTTAAATCTGGTCCAGTGGTAAATGTATAATGCTTATGTGTTGTATATTGTAAATTTGTACAATATATACTACTGTTAAAAGACACTTTCCAAACCAAAACTTGCATTTTATTTCTTCTTAGGTAAAAATAGAATTGCCCACACAGCTGCATGAAAAACACCATTTATTGTTTACCTTCTATCATGTTAGTTGTGACAGTTCAAGTAAAGGGACTACCAAGAAGAAGGACATAATTGAAACACAAGGTTTGACTGAGTTATTTTTTTTATAGGTGATACATTAACTAAAATTAAACATAAAACTTATTAGAGAATACAACAAAGATAAAATTTATCTTTACATTCCTTCTAGTTGGATATTCCTGGCTTCAGTTGTTAAAAGATGGCAGAGTGGTGACAAATGAACAACATATGCCAGTATCTGCTTATCTTCCAAGTGGATATCTTAACAGTCAAGAATCAGGCATAAGCAAAGTAAAAAACCCAAGATAATATCTATCTTATTTGTTTGGTTTTGCTATTAGAAAAGGCTGGTTTGTATTAATACATTAAATTACCACCTTTTATTTTTATATCAGTATTCCAGCCCTGAAATTAAATGGGTAGATGGAGGCAAACCACTCTTGACAATTTCAACTCACCTAGTTTCCACTGTATATACACAGGTTGGTATTATTTACACTATAACATTTTACCAAAATTTTATTTAATCTGCAAATAACTTATATTTTTTATAATTCTGTAATTATAAAATATAAGTTATGAAAAATATGGCACAATCAAGTTTTGATTATCTTGCTTGCCCATCTTACTATAGCAATCAACTCGGAGAACAAAAGGCAGAGGAAATGTATGAATCTTTACTTAAGTGTAGGAAAAGGAAGTAAAGGGAAGTAAACTCATATAGCCTTTCCCACATGACAGAGCTCCAACTTTACTAACAGTGTCCAAGCGTAGAGTTAGAAAGAATATATAGCAGATTTTCCTGTCTTTGTGCTGGCTTTTAGATTAGCACAAGATGAGGACAATACTCTGACTTTCTGGGGGAAAGGTCATGGGACAAACAAATCTGTTCAACACTAACATTTCAAAATTAAAATTACAAGTTTTATGTAATGGGACTTTGTACAAGTAAGAAAATACAAAGGGAGGACCAAGAGAGATGTTTGCCCTAGGCTTCGCTATTCTTTCTTGCATCCTACCTTCCTGAAAACATTCAAGAAGATGCTTATTATTAGTATTAAATCATAATTAGACACAGCCTTAATTAAGTAAAATAATGAATTACAGGCATAAAAGTCTTCGAGATCTATTATTAGCCTGGGCTAATAATAAACAGCAATACCAAGGAAATTTGAGCCAAACTTTTGAATTGGTGCAAACCTTAACCTTTGGAATGAGATCATATATAGTATTTACCAAGTTATGATTAGATAGAAATAGAGAAGTCTAATGTACATCTCAGGGATCCCATTTGTAGTTATAATACGCTTACTGAAAAACCAAAGTGAGGAATTGGTCTTTGCTTCCATATTTTAACATGTTTGGTGTTTGAAATGTTAGAAAAATGAAAACTTCCAAGTATTTTGTCCAAGAATAATGAAGGCTCAGGAGCAATAAGTGTTACATAATTGAAATGAATAAAGTTGTATTATTATATGATGTATGAGAACTCAACAGGGAAGGACAAGTTTTTAAATTTTGTTGAGTTCTTGAAAGTCAAAACATTTCCCCCCCAGTCAGTGTTGACTTTTTAAAATGGAAGTAGTGATGTCATATAAATAGTTTACTCTTCTTTTACTAGGACCAACATTTAAACAATTTCTTCCATTACTGTCAAAAAACTATGTCTGGCGCTCAAGCTTTAGGATGTGACCTTGTGAAATATCTTAAGGTATGAAATGTTATAAGATGACTAAAAGGTGGGCACTAGATGGGCACAGTTGAATGGTTACCAATACAATGGCATGTTTTAATACATTCAGCCAAAAAGTAAAAAAATTGAAAAACCTTACATGTAAAAAAAAACATTTGAAGTAAATTTCAGCTCTGGATGACTTGATTAACCGATTATATGCCATCAAGATGGTATTAGCTCTTAATGACCACTTACATTTACTCCAGGCCAATCCTGGTGGTTCAGGAACAACCAAATTTGGAATGTGTAAAATAAAATGGTTGCATATATTAATCAGGAGAACTTTGTCATACCAGCATGCAAAATGGGTACTCCTACTCATATGTTTATGTGCGCTATTTTGGGAGTCAGAATGTGTGTTTTGTAATAACTTTACAACAAAATAAATCATAACCAGGTGGACAGGATTGAATGGAAACCAAATTTTGCTACAATTAGCAGTGTCTATTCATGGCAGATAATTAGTCATGGCAAAAGTTATCTATGTAGTGTACTCCTAAAGTGTAACAATAAGCTGTGGAACAATGTTACTCAGTATTCTGTTCTCTTGTACAGCTATGTTCCCTTTACTCTCACTACAACATGCATTATTGTCAAGCACACAAAATTTGATCATAAATGCTAATTAGTTGGAAAATGAATTTATTACTCCCGCCATATTTGCAAATGGTTGCTAACCAAGATAGTTGTTAAATATTAACCTTGTTTAGAAGGTTAGTTTAAAATATCCCAACAATTATTTTAATGGGGCATGTTCAATAACCTTTCATTTTAGAACAGTACAACAGCATGGTGCTTTTCTTCTGGTTTTATTACTTGAGTAAAAGTATGTCTGTAAAACAGTATTTTCTCATCTTACCTGTTCTTATCTGTCTTGATTCTTCTGGAAAACTATGAAATAACATAGAAATTGGCTTGCTTATGCTACTGAATTTTTATTCTGTGTTTAAACTCTTCTTCGTTTGGTGCAAATCTTGTCAGTCTTGGTAGAACTAAAGTTTAATAGAATAACAATAATAGATTCTCGATTTAGGTTTGAAAATAAGTATGTTAGAAAAAAAAGTCCCTTTGTGTCACTGTTTTTATTCTAGAGCCTTCATGCTATGGAGGGACATGTCATGATAGCATTTCTGCCTACTATTTTAAACCAGTTGTTTAGAGTTCTTACAAGGGCAACTCAGGAAGATGTTGCAGTTAATGTGACAAGGTAAAAAAGGTTTTAATGTATTTATTTATGCAACATAATTGATTTTGGCAGTTTAAAATAATTAAAAGTATCAGCAACAAGATCAGAATGGAAACTTTCATGGTAAGACTAAAACCGACACATAGAGAACCACAAAACTATTAATATAAAGTAAAACCAACAGTTATGGACATCTGATCACCTAATGTAAACTCTTTGGAATATATACTTCACCCTGTTTTAGTTTTGGAAAGACTAATACAGTTAAAGTCATCTTAGAATCTAGAGGGAAGCTACTCTATAGTATATACATTTCCCCGAAAACTAATGCCCTCCCTACTGCATAGAAATGGAAGTTACTCAAAAGTTTCTTCCAGTACACATAGCTCAAGTGAATCAACATGTGTTGGAGGAAGTGAAATAACCAAGCCATATAGGATTTTGTAGGAAATGATCAGTACTTTTAAATTACACTCAAAGTTAATAGAAACAGGGAATACAGATAATGAAATAGGACATTTGCTGGGTTTTACAGCTATTAGTATATAGTACATATTGTTAACAAGTTACAATAAATTACAACCTACACCAACCAGCACCTTAATAAGGCTCATAGGGGAAGGAGAAGATAAACTCCCTTCACACAGCTATACTGTCCAAATATTCACCAGTTTTTGAGCAGCTAACATTGATCAAAACACATAATGATAAGGGTTTGAATTCCTGTTGTGAGATTCTCCTCCTTCTGGTAGGTCTACAGCTCGCGTATCAAATGGAGTTGGGCAAAGCACACTTTCCTTAACCTTTTCCAACTCCTCACACCTGACTCTACTTCAGAGCAGCCTTTATGCTGAGCAAGCACAGACTTAGTAGATGCTCATATTCTGTTGCTATTGCTTATTTATAAGGAGACTTTTCCTTCAGCACACAGTAACCCACATATACTGGGAATTTGCTTCCAGAAGCTTCAGGGAAGCTGGATTCACTTAACCACTGTAAAAATGGTTGTAAAGTGGGGTCCAACGCAACTCAACAACTTCAATGACTCAATGGAAATTCTAGCCCCAATTGTGGTTGTAGCAAGAGCAATGGCACTTAGACTTATATAATGCTTCGTAGTGTTTTACAGCCCTCTCTAAGCAGTTTACAGAGTCAACATATTATCCTCATTTTACTGACCTGGGAAGGATGGAAGGCTGAGTCAGCCTTGAGGGCTGAGGATCTAGAAGTCAGCAGAATTAATTTAGTTTACTTTATTGCAGCTCGTACAATGAAATCAAACACCATCTTCAGTGCATATCATGACCATGAAAATAAACACAAACACACAACCTTTACACTCCACACATTGAACAAAAAAACCCCAACACCATACTAACACTGCACTATACAGTAGAATTCAAAAGAGCTACTGCCCTGGGATAGAAGCTGTTTTTTAGCCTATTTGTCCTTGTTTTTATTATTCTGTACCATCTGTCAGATGGTATTAGTTAAAAAAAAAGGGTTCCCAGGATGAGAGGGATCTTTGAGAATGTTTTGAATTCTCAAAGGCAGCGGAAGCTATAAAGCTCTTAAGGCAGCGGAAGCTATAAAGCTCTTCCAAAGAGTGGAGAAGGCAACTTCTGGGCAATGGCATTAAGCCACTGGAGTGCTTTCCTATGTGCCACTGTGCAATTGGCAAACCATACAGAGGTGCAGTAAGTTAAGGTACTCTATGGTGCAGCGGTAGAAGGTTACCAGTTTTTCATTCAGTTGTTGTTTTCTGAGAAGTCTCAGGTAGCATAATCTCTGCTGGGGCCTTTTGACCAGTGCTGATATGTGAGCACCCCAGGTCAGGTCCTCTTTTATGGTAACACCCAAAAACCTAAAACTGGTCACTTGCTCCACTCAGTCTCCATTGAAAGCAAGGGCTGGATGTCTGATCTGTTCCTTCTATAATCCACTATAAGCTCCTTGGTCTTATTGGTGTTGATGACCAAATTATTGTCTCCATACCACGAAAGCAACTGGTCTACCGCATCTTGGTAGGCAGACTCATCCCCCACGGAGATGAGTCCTACTACTGTTGTATCATCTGCAAATTTAGTAATAGTATTACTAGCGTGAGTGGGAATGCAGTCATGCACATGAAAAGTATGGAGTAAGGGACTCAACATGCAACACTATGGTGTGTCGGTGTTAAGAATAAGGGCTGAAGAAATATGAAATCCTAATCTGACCCTCTGTGAGCAGCCAGACAGGATATAATCCATAGGTAGATTGAATAAGAAAGTCCAGGGTCCAAAAGTTTAGACACTAGTCTATGTGGAAGAATTGTATTAAATGCAGAACTAAAATCCACAAAAAGCATCCTCACATAGCATCCCCGCTGTTCGAGATGAGTCAGAGCAGTGTGAAGAGTGATGGCTATAGCGTCCTCTATAGATCTATTTTTTTCTGTATGCAAATTGGTGTTTATCAAATGTATGTAGAAGACCAGAAAGGATGTGCCAGCAGACCAATTTTTCAAAGGACTTCATGATGAATTAGCTTGCAAATGCTGCATTCTAATTCTAACCATTGTGCCACCATGGCTTGTAAGCTGAGGACTGCTGTAATATGCCAATTGCTGACTTTAAAAATATTTAGAGTGTGAAGATTTCTTATTGTTAACTTTATTTTACTTAGGGTTATTATCCATGTGGTTGCCCACTGTCATGAAGAAGGATTGGATAGCTATTTGAGATCCTATGTCAAGGTATCAATCATATAAATTTGCTTTGTTTAAAAATTGCATGATTAACATAATTCTGAATATTTTTGCGTAATATAAGCTCTTTTATTTTTCTTATCCCAAGTACGTTTTTAAAGGAGAAACTTATATTGCTTCAGAATATAAAACTGTACATGAAGAACTTTCCAAAACCATGACAACAATCTTGAAGCCTTGTACTGACTTCCTCACAAGCAACAAGCTGCTTAAGGTATATAAGGGAAAATGATGTTTTCTTTGTATCATCAGTTGAAGAGTTTCTCAGATCTGAAAACAATTTTAGCACTTCATCATTTTAATAATTGACAATAACAGTTGTATAAGTTATAGATATAAGTGAATATATTGTTTTTACATACTAAGCTATGTATTACCTACAAATATAATTGTATTATGTATATACAGTAGATTATGTGAGTTATAGTCTCATCTTAGGCATGTAAGCCATTTTGGTGAGTTTGGGCCCGACACTTTTCTCTACCCAACTCACCTCGCAGGATGGTTGTGGGGAAAATTGAGGAAGAAAGAGTATTACATATATGTTTGCTGCTTTGAGTTATTTATAAAAAAGAAGGTAGACTAAAAAAATCTAATTTACTTACTTTTTGTTTCTCCAATAGTATTCCTGGTTTTTCTTTGAAATTTTGATCAAATCAATGGCCCAACACCTACTGGAAAATGCTAAAGTAAAGGTAAATGATCTGCTATTTCAAGAAGTTATGGTACCCATTGACCTTTAAAAATGGATCTGTTTCTAATCCCTGCTGCCATTTACTGGCCAAAAAATATTGGTAATGCTGTCTAGAATGATGGGAATTGTACTCTACAGATAGTAAGTTGTAGGAAGCTGCAGCAAATGGGAAGTTGTTTACTTAAAATTGTATCTATTTTTCTTTTTGAAATATATTTTTTAAATTAATTTGGATTTATAATTCCAAATGCTCTCATGATAGTGTACTTACTTTTTCTATAATTTTTCATTGTAAGAAGTTGTTAGTACTATTACTTGCGCTAAACTAGTTGAATAAATATTTTTAGAATGGTGTTTCCTATAGCTTCATAGATATTTAGATAAAGGTGTTTCAATATTTTTCAACACTACAGAATTCTTGCAGCTGAAGTTGTTTCAGAATTGAAAACTGTACACATATGTTTTGGATAAACAGGATAATTTGTCATTGTTCCCATTTGTTAAATTCTAATTTGTCTATTTCTAGTTGCTGAGAAATCAGAGATTTCCAGCATCGTTTCATCATGCCGTGGAAACTGTTGTCAATATGCTGATGCCCCACATTACTCAGAAATATAAGGATAACCCGGAAGCTTCAAAGAATGCAAACTATAGTCTTGCTGTCTTCATAAAAGTAAGTAGACTGTATGTATGTCCTCATTAGTTCTTCCAAACGGCTGTGAATTGTTCAGATGTATCATCTTTGTGGGCATTTATTTATTGAAATCATTTCTATTTCATTTGGCAGCTTACAAGAATCTCACAGTGCAATTTTAAAATATAAATAATACATAGTAAAAAATGATCAAAATGCTTCCCTGCTAAGCCATCTACTTTGCTGCTGGTTTTTGCAACCTTACAGTTTCTTTTAGAGAGCTAAATCTTAACATAATATGTCCAAAATAGCTCATTTAGTCATTTATGTCCTGTCAATTTGTATCTCAGGGGAGAATTGGACATTTGTGCCCTGAACTCTGGGTTGATTTGTTTAATGGTATTCATTTGTTTTCTTCGCTATCTATAGTATTCTCAGAGGTCTTTTCCAACATCAAAGTTTTAAGGCATCAATACTCTCCTTATCCTTTATTCTTTAAAGTCCAACCTCCACTTCCATGAAATACCATGGCTTGTACAATTTTTTTAGGTATAGACACATCATGGCATTTGAATATAATTTCAGTAATCTTCATTGTCAATTCTAAGGTTGATTGTTCTACTTCTTGTCATTAATTTCCTACCTAATTTATATTTAATTTCCATCCTCCCCCCCCCCCTCCCCATGGTCTTTGGCTATTAGTTCTAAGGTTTGCAGATCCTTTGCATTTTTGACTATTAGAAAGTGCCAAGGGTGTTGTGCAGGATACTGATGTTTCTTTGTCCAATTTTAAAATTACATTAATCTTCTTCCAGTCCAGCTTCCCTTAATATATATTGCATGTAGATTGAATGAAGAAGTGGAGACTGTTCTATTTGTTGTGTTTCTTTACCAACCTGGAGCCTGTCTGTTTTGTCATGCTGTATGTGTATTGAGGGTTCCTGACCTGTTTATACGTTTCCCATGATGTTCTGGGATTTTCCTTTTTCTGAGCACTTTCCACAACTTGATATGATCAATACAATTGAAGGCTTTTCTGTAATCAATGAAGCATTCATCCTGCATTAATCCAGTTGTATACATTCAGTTTTTAATAATACTTATTGGTTAACACTGAGTGGTCTTGAACTATATCTTTATTCAAATTAGATTATTTTAATTTGCAAATCTAAAATGTATGTACTGTAAAAAGATATAATAGGTATTTGGCTATTGTTTGTCCTTTAGACTAATTTAGCTCATAGGATATTTTTTTTTTAGATATCAAAGAAATGTAAATTTCAGTGACTCTTTTGCTTTGTTTTTGCTTTGCTTTGCTTTGCTTTTGCAGCAATGTTTCACCTTTATGGACAGAGGTTTTATATTCAAGCAAATTAACAACTATATCAGCTTCTTTGCTCCAGGAGATCCAAAGGTACTATACTGCAAATATAATTCTTGAATTGGGAGGTAGATAGTATTTTCCTATTATGTTTAGGAATATTTAGATATATGAACTTTCAGTGGGGTTGTTTTGTAAATTCAGGGAAGACATTGTATCCTTCTTAGAACCCCAATCAAATGAAATTGCAGTCATTCTTGTCTATAGGTAGTCCTCGATTACAACAGATCTTTAGTAACCATTCAAAGTTACAATGGCGCTGAAAAAAGTGACTTATGACCATTTTTCACACTTATGACCATTGCTGCATCTCCATGTTCATGTGATCAAAATTCAAATTTTTGGGAACTGACTCATATTTATAGTGGTGGCAATGTCCCAAGTCATGTGTTCACTTTTGCAACCTTTTAACAAGCAAAGTCAATGGGGAAATCAGATTCACGTAACCATGTTACTAACTTAACAACTGCAGTGATACATATCATTGTATATTGCCATCTGCTGGCAGTAGATAAAATTGCAAAATCTATTCATAACTTGATTTGAATCAGTTTCAGAAATTATTAGAAGCTGCTGTTAATATATTTGGTACACAATCTATGCAACTGTAGCAGAAATAGAAAATCAATCAAGAATGGGCAAATAATAACACATAATTATTGTGTTTATATGCAAGTGTCTACATCCATACAATTCTTTAAGATTTTATATACTGTATATATAGGACATATAGCCATTGCTTTGTTAATATCTAGGATATTGAGCCAGTGATCTAAAGATTATTTTCCTTGCCTTTTTTGATTAACATCTAGTAGATCATAGCTTATAACAATAATATGTTTTACAGGCTCTTTTTGAATTCAAATTTGAATTTCTCCGAGCAGTATGTAATCACGAACACTACATTCCTTTAAATCTTCCTATGCCATTTGGAACAGGCAGGATTCAGAGATACCAAGGTAAAGTTATATTTGATACAGCTAAATTGAGATTCCTAAAAGAATAAACATATCTTTTAAAAAATCCTTCATATCCTAAGAAATATATATTGAATTCTGTAGTCTGATAAATATAATAAATTCTTCTTCCTGCTTCAGTTCTGTAGGCAGTACAACGATGAAGTAAAAAACATAGGTAATTTAATATGTAATTCAGTTTCTTACTTTCTTTGTTAGGCATGAGAAGAGTCAACGACAATATGCTAGTTTTTGTATCTTTGCTTCTTTTTTTCTTTGAATTAGCTTTCCTTACAGTGGAGTCATATGATATTCGTGGAGGTAGGTGTGAAGTGTGTTTCCCAATCATAAACATTGATTTTAGAAATTATTATAATGTGTATATAAGAGCAAATGCGGGAATTTCATGTTTGAGTTATGCTAGAGTTTATTAAAATAAACATTTAAAACATGACATATCGGCCTTCATTGGAAACAAAATGAAAATGCATATTACAATAAACTGAAAAAAATAAAATGCAGGATGTTATTTATTGTAGCATTTGCTAGAGAACCTAGAAGTCAGGGATAACACAAGGTGTGGTCAAAAAAGTCAACATGACACAGCTATGCTGTTGTAATTGAAGTTCTACCCATTTTTTGCAAGTTTCACACATGCAACCGTATCCCATGGACTCCCCAGCTAGTAGTAGTTCTACTTTTTTAAAAATTACATCTAGTTTTGATGTAATTTTCTAGTTTTCTGGAGAAGTGCACAAATAGTTCTCTGTGATCCACAGTGCTTCAAGCCTGTTGTGTAGCACAACAGTTTCTTGTGCTACACTGGGAAATAACCTTAAAACTATTAGTTTATTTATTTCCACTTGGCACCCCTTGATTTCAAACCTGAAGCTCTGGAGAGATATTCAAACTTCAGCTATTTGTCAGAAAATATATCTGCAGACCCCTAGCTTTTTGGATGCTGATATTTCTGGTTTGCAATACAGCAATAGCACTTACACTTATATACCACTCCACAGTGCCTTACAGCCCTCTCTAAGCAGTTTATAGAATCAGCATATTGTCCGCAACAATCTGAGTCCTCATTTTTCTGACCTTGGACGGATGGAAGGCTGAGTCAACCTTGAAACGGTGAGAATATATGCAAGTGGTGTAACTGGCACACAACGCCAAGTTAAGGAAAGGGCCTCCTAGCTACAACTATCATTTGCTCTTTGAGCAGGAGCCCCGAGGAGTCCAGGAGAACACTTCCAGATTTCACACTGGATCTGTCTAGGATAGTGCAACCTCATCCAGGACCAAAGATGATAAACTCCCAGATGCAGAGACACCCTCCTCCACCTCCCCACAAACATCTTTCTTACAAAGGTTCACCTACAGCCATTTAATCTTACCAGGATTTATATGAAAATTGTTATTTATCTGATTTTCTCTTTTTCTAAAATTACGTCATTTTTTAAATGGGTTGTGTGCATATGTGTCGAAGTGTCTGTGTTTGTAGGCGTTGATGAATTTATTGTGATGATTTTTCAGTCTTCTTTTATACCCATTCAGACTTTCTGGATTCATCTAAGAAGACCAGCATAAAAATAAAATAAAACTGTGTGATGCTTGATTTCAGATCTTCAGCTGGACTACTCCTTATCAGATGACTTCTGCAAACATCACTTTTTGGTGGGACTGCTTCTCAGAGAAGTGGGAAATGCATTGCAAGAATTCAGAGAGATACGACAAATCGCAATTGGAGTTTTGAAGAATCTAATGATAAAACATTCTTTTGATAACAGATACGCTTTAAAGGTAAGCAGATTGCCAAAATGTTTACTTTGTAAAGTTAATTATTAATATCTTTATGTACAGAAGATTCTAATTACATTGAGAATTCACAGAAATTTTTACACATAGTCTAAATCCAGGTCTCTATGTACTGTTGTGCTATAATGGTAAAGATGTTCTATTGGCTATTGGCTTCTCCACTTACTGTATAAAGTATATATAGTAGATCTGCACTGCTGTGATTTAAACATTGTACTTAGTAGGAGGCTTACAGAGTGTCCAACTCCCTTCTTGTGCCCTTATTTAATTTTCTCTCTGGAAATGACAATTAGGAAATCTTTTGCCTGATATAAATTCTTACCAGATTAAATTTGCTATCTTTTCAATTTGAAATACACTGCTCAAAAAAATAAAGAGAACACAAAAATAAGACATCCTAGATCTGAATGAATGAAATATTTTTTTAGAATGAAATTCTTATTAAATACTTTGTTCATTACATAGTTGAATGTGCTGAAAACAAAATCACACAAAAATTATCAATAGAAATCAAATTTAGCAACCCATGGAGATCTGGATTTGGAGTTACACTCAAAATTAAAGTAGAAAAAAACACTACAGGCTGATCCAACTTTGATGTAATGTCCTTAAAAGAAATCAAAATGAGGCTCAGTAGTGTTTGTGGCCTCCACGTGTCTGTATGATCTCCTTACAATGCTTGGGTATGCTCTTGATGAGGTGGTGGATGGTCTCCTGAGGGATCTCCTCCCTCACCTGGACTAAAGCATCCCCCAACTCCTGGACAGTCTGTGGTGCAGTGTGGCATTGGTGAAATGAGCGAGACATGATGTCCCAGATGTGCTCAATTGGATTCAGGTCTGGGGAACGGGCGGACCAGTCCATGGCATCAATGCCTTCATCTTGCAGAAACTGCTGACACACTCCAGCCACATGAGGTCTAGCATTGTCGTGCATTAGGGGCAACCCAGGGCCAACTGCACCAGCATATGGTCTCACAAGGAGTCTGAGGATCTAATCTCGGTAGATACATCTGGTGAGCACATGGAGGGCTGTGCGGCCCCCTAAAGAAATGCCACCCCATACCATTACTGACCCACTGCCATACTGGAGGATGTTGCAGGCAGCAGAACATTTTCCACGACGTCTCCAGACCCTGTCACGTCTGTCACGTGCTCAGTGTGGACCTGCTTTCATCTGTGAAGAGCACAGGGTGCCAGTGGCAAATTTGCCAGTCTTGGTGTTCTCTGGCAAATGCCAAACGTCCTGCACGGTGTTGGGCTGTAAGCATAACCCCCACCTGTGGACGTCGGGCCCTCATACCACCTTCATGGAGTCTGTTTCTCACCGTTTGAGCAGCCACATGCACATTTGTGGCCCGCTGGAGGTCAATTTACAGGGCTCTGGCAGTACTCCTTCTGTCCCGCCTTGCACAAAGGAGGAGGTAGCGGTCCTGATGCTGGGTTGTTGCCCTCCTACGGCCTCCTCCATGTCTCCTGATGTACTGGCCTGTCTCCTGGTAGCGCCTCCATGCTCTGGACATTACGCTGACAGACACAGCAAACTTTCTTGTCACAGCTTGCATTGATGTGCCATCCTGGATGAGCTGCACTACCTGAGCAACTTGTGTGGGTTGTAGACTCCGTCTCATGCTACCACTAGAGTGAAAGCACCGCCAGCATTCAAAAGTGACCAAACCATCATCCAGAAAGCATAGGAACTGAGAAGTGATCTGTGGTCACCACCTGCAGAACCACTCTTTTATTGGGAGTGTTGATAAACTGGTAATTCCCCATAATGAACGTGAAAGAGCTGATTGGTTTTAACATCTTATGTATTGCCATCTGAAGGGCAATTTTAACTTTTATGGATTCTCATATTATAGAAGAATTTATTATGAACAGACAATATAATATTTATTTACAAAATAACCCAATAATATTCTGGAAGAATACTCAACACAGTTTTATCTGTACTTTTTAAACTTAAATTTGGATACTGCTTTTCCTCAGGCCATTGAATAATTACCAACTCTTTTTCCCACATCTGGAAAATGCTATCATTTCAGCACTCCAAGTTACCTGAATTTCGCAGATGTTAGGAATTGGAAATGTGTTGACCTCTTAAAGCATTTAATCAGATTGGCTACTGGTAACCAGGAATATATAGAGAGAATACTTTCATGAATCTGATTTAAAATCCTTCTCTGGTAACTGTATTAATGTAGATTCTCAAGTGTTAAACGTCAAAGCCCTGATGGTTATAACTAAATGACATCTGGTCATATTTATGGACATTTAATGTGCTTTTACTTTGGTTTAATAATGAACTTAAATATTCTTTTACAGAGTCATCAAGCGAGGATAGCTACCTTGTATCTGCCAATATTTGGTTTACTGATCGAAAACGTTCATCGAATTGATGTCAAGGATATTTCACCCTTCCCTATCAATGCTGCTAGCAGTGTAAGCATATTTTTTTAAAATAAAACTATCATAAATCTCAGGGAGCACATATTTCTTTCATATAAAAATTAAACATATCAACAGATGAAAAAAAACATTTTGCATCTCTTTAACAGGGTGCAAAGGATGAAACACTTAATTTACCAGCTGTAAATCCATTGATGACTCCACAAAAATCTGTGAATGCCCTTGACAGCAGCCTCCAGAAAGATTTGTTTGGTGCTATATCAGGCATTGGTAACCATATATGGAATTCAGAAACTTTTAAATGAAGCTTTTAGTGACTTGCAACATACATGCTTATGAGAAATTAAATCAATAATTATAATGACTGAAGTTGGGAGGTGACATCTCAAGTTTGCATATTGCTGTGAAGCTTTTGACTAGGGCCACATTTGACTCTCTAAGGGGCTAATTTCACTTAATTATGAGGTTAAAATCAAGTATATGGCAGGAGAAAATAGGACATATGACTATTTGATTACAAGTTCTAAAAGTAAATATGAAGCAATAATAACTTCCATTATTGAAAATGGAGCAGTGTTATTATGAGGTTCTATTTCTCCCATTGATAATGCCATGCTACTCATTTTCAGCATTAGTATTAAATATACACTTAACCCTCATACTTCCCTCAACCCTATTTCATCATACACAGGCCAACTGTTTATCCCTGACTTGGTACATAATTGAGGGAAATGTTAAGTCAAGTAAATCTTGTGGGATGAGGTAAAAGTAAGTTAAGCCTTCCAATAATAGTGGGTATTGCTAGACTGGGTACAGGAGATGATAGAAAGTACATCACTGTGAAGAAAATTATTTTTGAAATTTCTGTTTTTGTGGAATACTTTTCTTTATCAGTTGAGAATGTAACACATCCCTTTTGTGTACATTTCATTATTCAGCACCCCCATACACTTGTTCTACTCCTAATGTTAATTATGCAAGGAATGCAGATTCAAGAGGCTCTCTTATAAGTACAGACTCAGGAAACAGTCTCCCAGAAAAACATGGTGAAAAGAACAATTCTCTAGACAAGGTATGAACTTCTAATGCATTTGTACGTATTAACAAAATATGCAGCATTTTTTGTTCCATTACAAGTGTCAGGACAGCTTGCCTTTCGTACAGATAAGGATTTGTCACTGAATTGGGAAGTCAAGAGCGATGGTTGAGCCATCCCTCCTGACTTTCTAATTGGTTTTGTGAACCCCATTGGTTATGTTGACTTCTGATTGATAGGTCTGTTGTTAACTCAGCTGCTGATTCTATGCTGCTGATTTTTTTTTTTACATGTTTTTAAAAACATGTAAAATGTTTTTTACATTTTCTTTTAACATTGTTAGATGCCCGAAGTCACTCTGTGAGTGAGATGGGCAGTATCTAAATTTAATAAATAAAGTAATTAAGTTGAGCTGGGTGGCCAATTAGTTTGAAATAGCTAGTTTGAAATAATTAATTAAATAGTTTCTGCCAAGGAGAAAGGCTAACTTTCATTTCTGTCACAAATAAGATACTGTGTATGGTATAGTTACACAGTCTTACACAAATTTAAGTATATTTTCAGTTGGAAAAATATCACATTTACAATATTTTGTAGCCAATTCCTTTAATATGTGTGTGTGACATATTTCTGTCTTAATTCTAAAAACCTTGCAAGAGGAACAATATGTTTTTAAAAAGTGTCGACATAGCATTTTTACCTTTTTAATGAAACATTTATTAAGTCTTCAGTGGCAAAATATAGTCATTAAATATTACAGATGGATTGCCTAAGCATAACTTGGTTGATATCATAATATACAGTTATCCTTTCATTGGCATTTTACTTTTGGCATTGGGACTTAATTCTTGTACACTAAGAAAACATTGGTTTAATCAATTTTCTCCTTGACCTGCCTTGTGGCAGAGGGAAAAACCGCTCAGGAGACATTCTTCATCCGCAGTGTATAAAAGTGGAGTAGAAGAATGCTATTTATCATCCAAGCAAAAACGGGTCACGGTGGATTTTTCAGTACTGACAGCTCTGTCCTTACCAGAAAGAAATTGTCATGCAACTCTTCCATTACAAGTAGAATTTGGGTGTTTTTTTGTGTGTGTGTGGTTGGTTGGTTTGACTGTAAGAGTGCAGTGAATCCTGACAATTTTGCTAAACCACTGAAGCAGATTTTTAAGAGAAAATGGCTCAAATAATCAATAAACAACACCTTATATGTGTATGTATATGGAAATGTAAATAAAACAAAATTATATTTTTAAATACCTTTTAAAAACTGCTTCTACCATATTGTAAAATTGTCATTAAATCTATTCCCTTCTTGCTAATGGATAAATTTCTAATGTGAAACAATTGACTGTAGTATTAAGATTTTCAAACTTTTAAAATGTTCTTTATTTAATAGGTTTTCAGAGTGGTAGTTAGCTTTACTGATTGATCTTATAGCCTTTTTTTAACTTATTTGTTGATATATTTAAGTTAAATTTCTCCAGTTGGTGCAAGATAGAGGACAGAGTTTTCTTTCAGCACCAAACATAGTAGAAAGCAGTTACAGCGTTGAGGAATGAGACTTTGTGGTTACCTTAGAAGCATAATTTAATCAAGATAAAAAGAAAAATGAATGTATTTATTTAAACATCATGAGAATTTCCCCCAATCCACTCAATATTCTGGATAGCATAAAACATCCACAAAACATAATTAAAAATAAGTATATCAGAACAATGATAGAGTAAAAAAAATAATCACTGAAGACAAAGATAATCCAAATTGAAATAAATTCAAATTCATGAGGAGAGACAAATGAAGGATTGAAGAACTTTGTTCTAAATATATTATTTGAAGCATATATGTGTTTGAACTGGATTTTGTCAAACTGTCTTTACCTTGCATGATGCAAGTTTTTAATACTGTTGTGAACATCTGTCAGATATTTTGAGTTAAATCTTACGTCTTAATTATGTTTGTGAATAATTATGATAGATTCTTTTTGTTCTTCATGTTTGCTGTGCTTTGCTTATAATGTATAATTCCACCTTGCACTGACTGGTATTTTGTGTGTATATATTTCTGGTTTTGCAACTGAAATATGTAATTCAACATTAACAGCTCACGGTTTGTCTTACATATGTAATACATAAAAATTTAGTTATGGATCAATCTATAGATTATGAGTAGGGAATTGTTAGTCTTTGGATCAGATTGGCACTCATCCTCTTAGCTATATCAGCTATATCTCTCCTTGCTTGCCTTGATTCTTTGAGATAGAGAAAAATGCTGAAAGACAAGAGCAGATGCACAGAAAAAGAGGTGTGGCAATGGTGTAGAGAACAGATATAGAAGGAATTAAAAATGTTTGCTGGAAAGGGATCAGGCTATATTGAGGGAAGACTTTTCTATTCAAATATATTTTGAATATATGTTGATCTTGATTTTATTAGCAGAAGGATAGAATCAAGATCACGTGAAGTATTAGCATTGCTTTATAAAGCCTTAGTAAGACCACACTTGGAATACTGCATCCAGTTTTGGTCACCATGTTATAAAAAAGATATAGAGACTCTGAAAAGATTGCAGAAAAAAGCAACAAAGATGATTAGGCAGCTGAGGGCTAAAAAGTATGGATGGTTACAGGAGTTGGGTTTCTCTTGTCTACTGAAAGCAAGGACTAGGAATGATATAGCAGTGTTCCAGTGTTTGAAGGAAAGCTGCCACAAAGAAGAGGGGTCAACCTATTTTCCAAAGCAATTTCTGAAGGCAAGGTAAGAAGCAAGACAATAGATGGAAATGAATTAAGGAGAGAAACAACCTAGAACTAAGGAGAAATGTAGTAACAGTAGGAATAGTTAACCCATGGAATGGCTTGCCTTCAGAGGTTGTGGATGCTTCATCACTGGAGGCTTTTAAGAAGAGACTGGACAGCCACTTGTCTGGAATGGTATAGGATCTCCTGCTTGAGGAGGGGGTTGGATTAGAAGACCTCCAAGGTCCCTTCCAACTCTGTTATTCTGTTGTAAAATGGTAGGGAAGAAAAATCCTTGCCTATTTTAGAGCAAGCACTTTTTTTAGAAGGGCAGTGATCAACGTGGTGAATTAGGAATTGAGATGTCCTGGTTCAAATCCATCTTTATTAGCTGACTTTCTTCCCGTCACTCTTTCTCAGCTCTATGGGATTGTGGAGAAATAAAAATTGTTTTAACGAATTAATAAAAATAAATACAAAATTAATGTTACAAATCTGGAATTTTATATAGAAGAGCATCGAAAGGCATCCAAAGGATGATAGATGGATGCTTCCAGCCTTGCAAATGTAGGAAAATGACTCAGAAAAACGTCCTCGTATTATTAAATACAATCACATATTTATATCATTATAAATATCATTATATTTAAGGAAGTTTGATATAGGAAACATGTAAACACAGAAGTAAAATAAAATTCAGTTTTGTCCAATTTTTTGGTATGCTGAATTTTGTAATCTTCTGTACTGTTCTCATATGAGTGTTAGAATTATCTTCTTTTTGAGGGATTGGGATGCTTGCATTTTTTTTAATGTTAATATTTAAATGCCTTGTTTTTCAGAACC
This sequence comes from Laticauda colubrina, assembly GCA_015471245.1. Lineage (NCBI taxonomy): Eukaryota > Metazoa > Chordata > Lepidosauria > Squamata > Elapidae > Laticauda > Laticauda colubrina. Next base: position 29,912,074 of record BLBF01000073.1, read on the forward strand.
AGCAAGCTTTCATTTCAGGAAGTTCTGTTGTTCGTTGTGATAAACTTGATCAAGCTGAGATAAGGAGTTTACTGATGTGCTTCCTTCATGTTTTAAAAAGCATGACAGATGGTAAAGGAAACTCATGTTTTTCATAATACATTTGCAGTAATCTTTTGTGTATTAGCTGTTTGGGGCAAGAAAGGGTCTCCTTATAACTCTGCAAAGCCGAGTGCTAAGTGTCTCATATTATCTCAATTTTTTTTTTAGCCACTGTAATGCACATGCGCGCGCACACACACACACACATGTAAATGTGTTGATGTGTTACTTATTTCTTTGGAATTGTTTCAGCTTCATTTTTGGTACCAGATATTTCCAAATCAGTTGCAGTGCAGAATTTGAAGATTTGAGGTGACTAATTCCTCAGCACTAAAATATCAAAATTCTGGAATTCTCCTGACATTTGTCAGATTCCAATAGCACATCTACTGTGTGTCTGAAAGCATGGTTCAAGTCTATTCATTTAGGATAGCAGCAATTTGCATCAGTGGTTATTCTACATTATTCTATTTGAGTTCTCAATGTTGCTGAGAGGGTAATCAGATTCAAGGATATCCATGATATCAACAGACTATAATCCCCATGGATTTATTCTCAGGATCAAAATTAACACCATCACTATTATAGTTATGTTCCATACAGTTCCCAACACTACTTACATATATATTCCTATATAAGTATAAAGATCATTACTCCCTGAATATCCGCTCTATGGCAGTATAATTTCATAATAATTTATTACTGATTGATCAAAATCACTGGTACTCAGAAACTGATTTATTTAACTTCATATTATTGTCAACCTCAAGTCTAAAACTGTCTGAGTACCGATGGTCTTGGTCAATCAGTAATAAATTCTGCTCAGTCTTCAGTAGTACAGAAACTCAACTTGTTTCTGGAGAAGAGTTTGAATTGGTTCTTAACTATTTAGTAAAGGTATCTATATTGTACATACATACCGTACTCAAAATTGATTAGTAAGAACTTTTAACGAAGGATTCATATTATGTAACACAATTATACCTTCTTTTTAGCTCCTTAAATCTAAAAATAATTGCTCTAATTACAGTTTTATTTTCTTGTACTTTGTAGATGCTTTGTTTACATATTGGAACAAGGCCTCAACATCAGAACTTATGGATTTTTTTACTATTACTGAGTAAGTTTAAATATATCATATAGTTACTCTATTAGCAGCACAATATAAATCTTATATGTAAAATTCAAGATAAACATTGTATTTGTTTTGTGGTGCAATGGCTGGAATGCAGTATTGCAGGCTAATTCTGCTGATTGCGAGACTTACTGGCTCAAGGGTGACTCAGCTTTCCATCTCTCTGAGGTCGGTAAAATGAGGACCAGATTATTGGGGGCAGTATGCTGACTCTGTAAACTAAGTGGTTGTAAAAAAAGGGCTGTAAAACAATGTGAAATCTAAGTGCTATTGCTATTTCTGTTGATATGTGTCCTATTCTTGAAGACTGCCTGTCCTACAGTTTTCTTGGCAAGGTTTTTCACAAATGGTTTACTATTACCCCTTTCCTAGGGCTGAGAATGAGTGACTGGCCCAAAGTTACCCAACTATCTTTGTGCCTAAGGTGGGACTAACTCGCAGGCTCTGGTTTCTATCCTGATACCTTAATTACTGTACCAAACTGGCTCTCTAAATATTGTATATGATATTGTAATATCATAAACATTTCAGTTATAAAAGTACCTACTCTACATAATGAGGTAATCCCAGATTCAAGAGATAGAATATGATTTATCCCTTATTTTGACTCTAACATTAGCACAGTTTGTGGATAGTTAACCAGGATTAGGTAAGCTAAATCAGGGTGACTTCTTTTTCAGTCTCTACTCTGTGCCACTCCCATGTTGACCTTATTTTATTTTTATTATGCTTTTATGATCTATCTCCTTTAATTTATGTTCTTCTGAAATTAAATATGAAATTCATTTGCTGATCTCCTTTCATTAATTTCATTCAGTCCAACACTTCTTTTTATTGTATTTTTACATAAGTATAAAGTATTCTGAATATTTGAACATTGAAACCCAGCTTAATATTATTAATGTTTTAATTATTAATCACTGGGCTTATTATAATCCCAGTAGTGTCTACAGGAAATCTTGCAAGAATATAAAAAGTCTTAATTCAGAAGCCTAAAATAATGAATTCATCCATTCAGTCATCCTTAAAGAATAATAATAATAATAATAATAATGATGATGATGATGATGATGATGATGATGATGATGATGATGAAAGCTGATGAAGACTAAATGAAATGTATCGCATTTTTTTACATGATTCCTTCCATCAGCCCAGAAATAAAAGCATTCTTATTACAGTATATGGCAAGCATTTAATATTTGAAGATAATGTCTACAATAATTCTTACTGTCTTCTTTCAGAGTATGCTTGCATCAATTTCAGTACATGGGGAAACGATACATTGCCAGGTAATGTGTATAAGTCAAGTGTGTTATTTTATTGCAACAGAATGCTTTAAAATCTTGATGATTGACTAACATCTAACATTGGGAAAAGTGCATATCAAGAAAGAGGTAAGTAATTAGACTTAGTTATCTGACATGTTATCTGTGATTTCTGAATGTACAGTATTTTGGTTTCACCTTGACATTTTTTTGATTTCACAGAATTTTTTTGTTAATTATTATTGTAGCTGTAAACATTACCCAATATTTGGCTAAGGAAAATGGCTATACAATGTTTGAACACCTGAATTAGATTGTTCATTCTGCTTTATGTATTCTCTTGGCACTAGGAAGTTTGAGAGAATCATCATATATGCCTCCCATTCCTGACCACTCTTAAGGCTGATATTTTATGCTTTGATATCAATTTACTTAATTAATTAATTAAAATAGTAGAGCATTTTAATGTTGAAAAATTAGCCTCCTCGGATAATTTGGAATGAATCTGTTACTTATAGGCACATCAAAAGTTTCCCCAAACAATTGGATTGAACAATAGCTTCTTGAGCAGGAGTCACACCACAGTCTTCTTCAAGGGATAATGGAAATACCCCCTTACTCAATGAAGCATGGGTTTTCTCTCTTATATCCAATCTCCTATCATCTCATTAGTTGCCATCCAACTGGGAAGTGGTGGGGCTGACAGTGACACTGCAGAGATCCCATTCCACTTTCTAAAGACTTAGTTTGGATATACTGAATACAAACAAGCATTGCTTTCTTTCTTTCTTTTATGTCTTGTGTTCAAATATATTTAAAACAATCCTATCTGAATTTTTGCTGATTTTTTTTCTTTTTCTTTGCACAAATGTCAATTTCTTGCAAGCGTGAGGAAGAATAACGATGCAAGAATTTACTGTTTTCTGAAATTAATTATTATTTGAAAATAGACACTGATACTGGATCTCTTTCAGTTATGTTTGTTTGCTTCATAAGCCTGTTTTTATGAAATTGCAGAGATGCCTAATTTGCATTATGACTTCAGATTGCAGATGTAGACCATCCAAGAAATATTTAGGGTACCCATCATTTACATTCTAATATTGTAAGCCGCTTTGAATATTGAGATGGGCAGCATTTCAATTTAATAATTATTATAATAAAAATTATTTTTAAATAATTTCTGGTTTCCAACACTAGAGCTTTCACCTGCAATCTCAAGTTGTAAATTCAAGATAACAGATTTGCATTCAGACTTCATATTTCCTGATTGTGAAAATTGGGTCTGTAAATGTTTGTGCTGATAAAATTCGGGGTGAGAGCACAGTGGACTCGAATCACTGTAATTATTGCATTATCATATTGTATACAGGTAGTCCTCAACTTACAACAGTTCATTTAGTGAGTTATGACCATTTTTCACACTACAACCTTTGTAGCATCTCCATTTTTGATCATGTGTCTAAAATTCAGATGCTTGGCAACTAGTTCATGCTTATGATGGTTGCAATATCCTGAATTCATGTGATCACCTTTTGCAACCTTCAGGCAAGCAGTCAATGGGGAAGCCAGATTCACCTAACAACCAAGTTACTAACTTATCAACTGCAGTGATTCATTTAACAACTGTGACAAGAAAGGTTGTAAAATGGGACAAAACTCACTTAACCAATGTCTCACTTAACAACATAATTTTTGGCCTCAATTATGGTTGTAAGTTGAAAACTATCTGTGTTAAAATATAATGATAATTTCTGTGAATTCAATCTATCGTTCCCTTGATTTGTTCTTGTATTGCAAAAAGAAAAAAATATTTAATTACAATAATGACTATTGCACAGAAAACGTATCATCCAGACAGCATGTGATAATATTGAAATTAAAATTAAAAACATGCATGTTTCTGATTTTGTGGGTTTGAAAGAAATTCACCAACAAATATTAACTCTACACATTGAAATGCACCAAAGGAATGTATTAGCAAAGGAATTGCATGCGATATTTACACACCCTATAGTTAAGGGTAACAGAGAAGTGTGTAATTCTGGTATTGGTTTTCGTTTCTTGTCAGCTCTGGTGGTGGTACACACTAGGAGGTTAGTCTGTACTGATTGCTAACTCAGATCATTTTCTTATTTCCTTTATTTGATTGCTGGCAAGTTTAACAAAATGTATGGCTCTACTCCCTTCCTGCCTGGTAAGATATAGGCGTTAGCATTTTTCATGTAATTCTGCATTAATTGCATGTGTGCTTATTAAAGACCTGTTGACTTTCCTTTAACTTCTTTTCACAAATGTGTATGACCCACAATATATTTTAACTTTTACATTATTTTAACTTAACCTCCTGCAATGCTTGCAAAATACTTCTTAATTGTGCTAATCGGTGACAAACAGCTCAGGACCAACTGGACAAACAGTTAATCTTTGTTGACTGAGTCTGATTTTAAAGGCTGACTATCTGAAAACCATCCAACATTTAAAAATGTTAAAAGACCATCCAACATTTCCAGTTGGGAATTAAATTGTATGGGCCGCCTTCTCTATATAGTGTGGGCCATATATAATTGCTTTGGCTGGCTAGATTTGTTCACATGAACATTAACTGAAAACACAAGAAGCTACATTCATTCTCTAGTGGAATTTTTTTGCTTGAGCTGCTTAACTAACTCTCCCCCTGTTATGCTGCAGTGCAACATGTTTAACTTTTGCTTCTGTCCAATTTCACTCATCTTGCAGGAACCAGGAGGGGTTGGGACCCATAGTTCATGATCGAAAATCTCAGACATTGCCTGTTTCCCGTAACAGAACAGGGATGATGCATGCCAGATTACAGCAGCTGAGCAGCCTGGATAACTCTCTGTCATTTAGCCACAGTAAGTTCCATGACATCATAACAGCTGAAATCTCATCTGGTACCACAACACCAGGGGCAGGTCAAAACCCACACCAGAGCATGTCATGGACTTTAGTTTTCTAGATCAAACCAAAACATGAATCTGCTCACTGGACAGCAATAACACCAAAGGCAAACACAATGTTAAACACGGTTGATACCGATCAAAAATACTCTTCACAGACTTGAAAATTATGTATTTACATTCTATGATGTTCACCTTGAAAACTTTTTATTGTGTCCAATGCTGCTGGGAATTGTGTCAGTTTACAGTTTCTCCCGAGTCCTCTTAAAATGGGGGAAATGTGCTTAGCTGATTATGTGACCATGTTTTGACATAGAGTTTAAGAGGAACCTTTTGCAGTAGTTTGAAAATACTGTGAAAATGTAAAGTCCATGGTTTAGTTTGGATGTGAAGAAGCACACAGTAATTAAGTGACTTTTTCTGTGTTTTCAGTGTGAGAAAAATATCAAGTTTGCTTGGGATTTCTGTAGACAATGGTAAGAAAATGAGGTTACAGTCAGATTTTGTTGAAATGGTTTGAAATAATCACCTCTGAAAATATTTCAATTTTATTACTAAGAAGAGCATTCAATAGACATTTTTTAATAACAGAAAATAAAAAGTTGAGAACAGGCAGTTTGCTGAAATAACACATGCATATATACACAGACTCCCAAACTTATACACCCATATATTCCTATCATATTCATTTTTAGGGTATACAGCCCTGAGGAAGAACTGAGGAAGAAATAATAAATGAAAGAAATTATGCCCAGGGTTTAGAAAAAGAAAAGGATAGCTAATTAAAAGTGGCTTACACCAAGACCATTTGCTAGATTTTTCCATATGTATCTATCCTTGTAAACAATCCTCTCTCTAACTATGTCCGTATACTGCTTTCATTATTCAAACTTCTCATTAACAGTTCTTAAAATTTAATTTTTAAGTTTTCTAAACCTAAAAGTTTAGTTTTAGTTTCAGTTTAAATTTTTGACTAAAATAATTGCTAAAATAATGTATGTATGTATAAATACACATACCAAATTGATTGGAAACATGCAGAAAAGGCCTTCATCCTGCAGTAGATAGACAATGGCTAAAATTAGGATGATGATGATATATACATATAAACGCACACAAATATTAATCATATATTTCTGTCACATATATTTAAGAGTGAACTGCATTGAGCAGAATATAAAAAAGAGGAAAAAATACAAAATAAAATAAAGGCCAGGGTGTTGGGGGAAAAAAGGAAACCTAGCTAAAAATGGTTTACACAAAGACTCTTTGGTAGATTTTTTTTCATATCTCTCTATTCTTATCCTTGTTTTCACTATGTCTGTGTACTGCTTTTATTCTTCAAACGTCTTGATGAAATTGCTTTGAGGGTTTCTATCAAAATCCATCGTTCTCCGTTCTCTTCTTTCTCTCAACCCATTCATACATTTCTTTTGCAATTTGATCATTCTGAGTGGAATGATATTCCATAGAACAGACACTATAACAAATAAAACACATTTTCTGGATCCTGTTAGATCAGATTTCCCCAACCTTCTTTGCGTACTGGCAGAGGGGAGCGGATGGCTCTGTGCAAGTGCCAGTCAAGCATGAGGAGCTCCATTTGGGGGCTCATCCCCCACCACTTCTGCAGCCCAATACCCAGTATTGGGCCATGGTTCAGGGGTTGGAGATCCCTGCGTTAGATGACTCCCCTTTAATCAAGGGAGTTGGAGCATGCCTACTCTGTTAGTTCTGGGAGGATTAGCAGAAACAATTGGAGGCAGCTGATCCTTCAAATAACTCAATACTATGCCATCCAGGTCTTTATAGGTGACACATAGCATTTGAATTGCAGCCAGAACATAACTGGGACCCAGTTCAGCTCATAGAGGAGAGATATTGCAATAATGTACTGTAGAACATCCCAAACTGACCTCATCGTTGCATTCTGGGCCACTTGGGCACAATTGACACACAAGATGGATCAGGGCAAAGACCTTCCTAGCCACAGCTACCTGCTCCTCACAGGAGTTGTGCATCTAAGAGGATCCCTAAATTGCACAAAGAGTCAGTGGGAACGTTACTACCACATAAAAAAAAAAGATTATGAAAATTATGTATTTACATTCTATGATGTTCACCTTGAAAACTTTTTATTGTGTCCAATGCTGCTAGAAATTGTGTCAGTTTACAGTTTCTCCTGAGTCCTCTTAAAATCGGGAAATGTGCTTAATTGATTATGTGACCATGTCTTGACAAAGAATTTAAGAGGAACCTTTTGTAGTAGTTTGAAAATACTGTGAAAATGTAAAGTCCATGATTTAGTTTGGATGTGAAGAACCACATAGCTCTCTTCCCATCTTTCCTTCTTTTTCTTTCCCTTTCTCCTTTCCTGCCCCTTCTTGCATGCTCAAATGTACAAGGGGAAACATTTCTCTTTTTGTTTTGTTTTTAGTTTGTTTTGTTAGCTCTCTGCCAGCAAAAATAGAGCTTGGGGGGGGGGGGGGGGCACCGCAGGTTGGTCCTTTGCTGTTTCCAGAGCAGCCCACAAGCCAGATCTAAGCACGCATTTGGCCCACAGACCTTGAGTTTGACACTCCTGGACTAGGATAATTCACTGTGGGACAATTCAAAGCTATATTAATTGTTCAGTTGTTTTTATTATTGGTGATCACATTTTCACTGAAATTAATGTAATTCTTGTATTTCTGGCTTGAAATTATTTTATTATTAATGGTCATGGTTCCACTGAAATTAATTTAGCTTTTCTGTTTTTTGAATTGTCCCACGGCATGTCACTCTATTCTGGCAAGAGAGACTTCCATCTTTCTTCTGGCTTCCTCACTGATTTTGTGGGAAGCTGCAAGGATATTTTGGAAATCACAATCAGGTGACTGTAGCAGCCACCACAAATTTGCTAATGTAATTATTCTGAAGATTCTTAAAATTTCAGTTCTACAGGAGTAATGGATTCTGGCTTTTGGATGTGTTCGTTAAGTACCATTTGAGGTGTATTGCTTCAAAAGTATTGCCTAATAAATGTACAGTTTCAATTAATTAAAGATTACAGACTGAGTGGAGGCTTTTAGTAGTATACAGATTTTAGCAAGATACACAATTCATCTGGTTTTGTGCCATGATGTGTGACTTTCTATCTTATTTACCTCATTTTCTTTGTCAAACACAGCAGTCTTTTTCTTTAATACATTAATTTTTGGATTATTCTTGTTGTATCTTACAATCTACTAACTTTCACTTCAAGTTGTTCTGGTTCACAGCCAATACAATACAAACATATACATTCACATCCTACTATGGTTATAGGCATCCTTAAACACTAAGCCATAGATATAAACCACTAAAGGGACATCATTGTTAATTGTTTGGTAAGCATTTCTTATATGCATAATTATTGTTGTATACTGCTCTGATCATATTCAGCAATCAATTTTCAACACTGTTTTTGAACAAAATATTCTATATTCTATGAAATCTCATCCCTTTATCATGCTCTTTAATGACATTACAAATTAATGTTACAATAAACATTAATTTACTTCTGTCTCAATGACCTAATGATCCACTTTTGATATTACTATACAAAGTTGTGTCCCACATTCAAAACTTTTCATCACCCCATATACTTCAATGATGTTTTCAGTCTTTCATAATAATAAATTATACACTTAGGTTTATATGTTACATTGTCATCCTTTTTGTTTTTATTTCACAACATATAACTCATCTGTATTTTTGTTAATGTATTAATTTTTTTAACATATTTATTTTTTAATCTCCCAAAAAAAATGCAAAATACAAAACAAAAACCCTCAACAAACTTCTGACAACAAGAGTTAATACCACATGTACAAAAAAAAAAAAGAAAGCCCCAAAATATCAAAAACATCTAACGTTAAACATTAAAAAAAGTCCACCTTGACGGAATTCTGAAAGATGTATAAAAAAACTCTTTATTTTCTCCTCCCCTTATATAACAGGTCTTTAACAAAAATGCGATATTACATAAATATCCCTGAGGTGGAAATTTATTTTGTAACCGAATCTACCCTTTTCATATATATATATATGTTTTTTAAGTTATCGCGGGTACTTACATGTGTGCTATTCCGCTTCCTTCGGGTATTATCCCACGTCATTGTAGCTGTGCTTTTAAAGTTGTAGCAATGTTTCAGCAGAATCTCATCTGCCATCATCAGGCATCTGTATTGAGTTTGTATGTGGGTCAGGCAATCACAGCCGTTGGTTTTAAATTTGAGTCTAACCTACTGCTGTGCCAGGATGTTTTTTTTCTACATCCTGATTGGTTGGGAGTCTTGGTCTGTGTTTATTGGACTTGGAGTTTGTTTGATTGGTGTTTCTGGTTTCTTCTGTCTGTTTTGTGGCTTTGATTGGCTAGCAACACTGTGTTCCTGCATTGGAGGCTTTCAGTGCAGCTTGGCTTTGCGTGAAAGGACGGCTGTTATCTATTAGGAAGCTAGGTTTCATCTGGGTGCCTGGTTGGGGTGTGTTTGAGCTGGAGGTATCAGGGGGAGTCTGTTTGTGCCCAGGTGTTTGCCTGGCTTGTGGTGTGGAGATCTTTCTATTTGAGAGTGCAGGCTTCCAAATGATTGACAGTCTGGTGGAATCATCTCTTCTATTCATGCTTTCAGGTCTTTTTTCAATTTCTATGGCTTCTCTGATGATTCTGTGGCTGGGGTTTTCTATAGTGGCTAGGGTTTTGGTGCCATTGAAGTTGATGTTGTGACCTGTGGTTTTCATGTGTTGGACTAGTGAGGAGGTGTGTTTCAGCTTTTTTACTGCATTTTTGTGTTCATCCAGGCGGGTACTTATTCTTCTATTGGTCTGTCCAATGTATGTGGCTGGGCATGATGCACATGGAACTTGGTTTTCCAGGTCTTGGTATGCCTTGGTTTTCCAGGTCAATTTTGTCTTTGGGGTTTCTAAGGATGGCTGCTATTTTTTTGTCTGTTTTGAAGGCAGTCTTGATGTGATGCCTGTGTGGTATCTTACTGATTTTGTCTGTAGTACCTCTTATGTAGGGCAGGACAGCTGTTCCATAGGTCTGCTGATCTTCTAGGTCTCTATTCTGTCTTAGTGTGTTTTTGTGGATCAAGCTGGTGATTTTGTTTTTGTGGAAGCTGTTGGCTGTCAATACTTTAAGCCCCTGTCACACTGCACCAACGGATGGAAAGAGGATGTAAAACTGAGAAAAATACTTACCATCTGTTGGTTAACGCAATGCTTCCATTCTGTACTCACTGCCTCCGTTTTGCTTCCTCTCTATCCGTCCAGCATCCGTCTATTGATATTTCATCCGCTCAGAAGGTTTTGAGCTACTTAAAACTTTTGAGTGGAAAATGTATCAAACGCGTCCGTTCTGCATCCGCTAGGCATACGGGGGATATCCGTTCTGCATCCGTTACGCATCTGCTATATCCGCTAGGCATACGTTCCGCATCCGCGCAACTCACATCCGTTCCAGCGGTAAACGGACGCAGGGAGGAAGCGGAACGGACGCGCAGCGTTAGTAGCATGGACGGAGAAAGGATGCAGCACGCAAAGAAAGCATTTAAAACAGAAAAACGTTCGCAGAGGGGACCTATCTTGGATATTAAGGATGTCTAGAGGATGCCTAGAGGATGCAAAGGGACACAAAGTGGAAAACCTATATTGCCTATAAAAAGGGGGAGCAACTCACCTGGATCTCACTTTCAGCCCAGTAGCCCAGCTGTGCAGACCTCTGCAGCCTTCATCTGACTCTTGCTCTTCCACAGCATCCAGTCATGTCCACCTTGGATCGTAACAAACTCATTTTGGTAGCCACCATCGTTCTGCAACAGTGCAAAGCCATCTACAGGCTCTGTGAACTCTACTACGGGAAGAAAAGGAGGCGGCCAAGAAGTGTCTGGGTCTGAAGATGGATCGGGAGAAGAGCAGAGTACGGACTGTACAACAAACTGATGGTGGAGCTCAGGAACGAAGACCCTCGTGCATTCCAGAACTTCATGAGGATGCCTCCAGCCATGTTTGACGAAGTTGTGCAGCGGCTGACACCCAGGTTGACCAAGGCAAACACCAACTTCCGGCCCAGCCTGGACCCTGGGCTCAAGGTGGCACTGACTCTGCGCCACCTGGCCTCAGGGACCACCTACAGGAGCATGCAGTACGGCTGGAGGGTGCCACACAACACCATCAGCATTGTGGTCAGAGAAGTGGTGCAGGCCATCATCGAAGAATACATGGAGGAGCTCCTCTAGTGCCCCACCACTGAACAAGGCTGGAAGAAAGTTGCAGAGCAGTGGTATCAGAGGTGGAACTTCCCACATACCGTTGGAGCTATAGATGTCAAGCACGTGGCCTGCAAAGCGCCAGCCAAGTCGGGGTCCACTTATTTCAACTACAAAGGCTTCTTCAGCATCGTCCTCTTCGCCATGGTCGATGCTGACTACAAGTTCATGTACATCGATGCTTCAGGCAACGGCTCATCTTCAGATGCCCAGGTATACAATGGCAGTGACCTCAAGGAGGGGCTGGAACGCAACCTCATCATGGGCTTCCCAGATCCAGACCTCCTGCCCAATGACACGCAAGATGTGCCCTACTTCATCGTGGGGGATGACGCCTTCTCCCTCAGAACCTACCTCATGAAGCCCTACACTTCCAGACTCCTCACCCGTGAAGAGAGGATCTTCAACTACAGGCTGTCCAGGGCAAGGCGGGTGGTGGAGAACGCCTTTGGCATCCTGGCCAACAGGTTCCAGATACTTCTCACCACCATGCAGCATCGCCCAGAGACCGTGAGGAGGATCGTGGAAGCTTGCTGCATCCTGCACAATCTCATGCGCACCCGCTACCCAGTCTTGCAGAACG
>BLBF01000073.1:29932620-29967973 GCA_015471245.1 Laticauda colubrina
TTTCATAACTATTTGAAGTAATGACAGCAATGACAAGTTACTTACAACCTGCAAAACTTGCATTTATAACCATTGCCGCATTCCTGTGGTCTGATGATCATCATTTGGGTGCTTTGCAAAGGCCTCAGTATCCTAAAATCATAGGATTGCCATTTGAAACCTGCCCAGGGGACTTCTGGCAAGCAAAGTCATTGAGAGAAGCCCCTTTAAAACCTATAGCAAAAAGGTTGCAAAATTGGGCATGATTCATTTAACAACTGCATTGTTTAGCAACAGAAGTTCTGCTCCTAATTTTAGTTGTAAGTCAAGGACTATCTTCTCTGGATCTAGTCAAAAGGAAACTTTGAAAATGTTATTTGATAATATATCAGTATATTGTTAACATCAGGATATTGTAAATTTCACTTATGGTGGTAATTAAGAATTCCTGAATTATTGTATACAGATCTTTGTGAAGATCATTAATTAGCAGATCTATATACAGATGCCTTAATGTAAATAATTCTATTTTTTTTTTCAAAATACACATTTTATTAATTTTAAGAATCAGTTGCTGAAGGATGATGGCCATAATCCGCTGATGAAAAAAGTATTTGATGTATACATTTGCTTTCTACAAAAAAATCAGTCCGAAACAGCTTTAAAAAATGTTTTCAATGCTTTAAGGACATTAATTTTTAAGGTAAGTAGTTTTAATTTCATTTCCTTGATAGTGTATATTAAATTGCTGTATGGTTTCACTTTTTATTTATTTCTCTAACTGTTAGGAATCAGTTAAATGCTTTCCCCCATATCATAGATCTACATTTTAATCAAAAGATACAGTATTACTACTATTTCAAATGGCAAGGTCTGTCTTTTAGAAAGCAGAATAACTTGATCCAGATTGTTGGGGGTAGTATGCAAATAATGTTTCTACATTATAAATCACCCAGATATTTCTGCGAAGTGCTATGGGATGATATATAAGTCTGAATGCTAATTGCTATTGCTAATTAATTTATCTTCTTTTTATTGTCCAACAATATTTTTATTTTGTTCAACGTTAGAAAACATGAAAGTGCATTTAGAAATATAAACAATATTACTTGGATTAAGATTTTATTTTATTCTAGTTTGATTAAATTAGTCTTAACAGAATAAATAAATAGATTTTTCTGCTCTACAGTTCCCTTCTACCTTTTATGAAGGGCGAGCTGATATGTGTTCTTCACTATGCTGTGAAATTTTGAAGTGCTGTAACTCCAAACTAAGTTCAATTCGAACGGAAGCTTCACAGCTCCTTTACTTCTTAATGAAGAATAATTTTGATTATACTAAAAAGAGATCGTTTGTAAGGACACATTTACAGGTTAGTATACTTTGTTTCATAAAGACAAAAACAGTTCTTCTTCTTCTCTCGTGTCGCTACACTTTTCCCAGCCACTGTAGAACACTGTTGGTGTAGGTTGGTGTAGCGTGGTAGAAGGATTTGCAGGTAAACAGATACCTGACAGGGGCCGCGACGTGAACGCTCCTTCTATGGCCCCCACAAAAACAGTGAGACTTTATCTTTAAATTTCTGAAGATTTTAAACTGAGAATTTATCTTTGCTAAAATACATACAACAAATGGAGATAATGCATGATTATGAGCATGGATATATATATATGAAAACAGACACACTTTCTATCAGATGTTGTTCTGTTATCATATATAACAAATATCAAAAGATAATCCTTATTAATCAAGCATTAAGTTTTATATACATCATTCTTTGTAAAAAATTGAATTTTGATACTTAGTTTGCTAACTAACATTCAGTTTGCAGAATAGATTTTATGGGATACAGCATAGGCTACCTTATCTGACCTTTTAGTGATCACACAATTTCTTTTGCAAGATTGCGGAGGTTTTTTTGGAGAAAGGAAGGGAGGCCTTGCATTATGATATTTCATTGCAGGAAACCCAAGTTAGATATTTGGCATAGAGAGTTCATGATCGGATATATTCAGGCCAGGATCTTACTTAGCATCACTTTATGTATATTTTTAATATCTTGTATATCATTTGGAAAGTCGATTTATTTTATCCATTTTTAAATTCATTCTTCAAATTGTAACAATGTTATTTCAGTAAGTAAGATCTGATTTGTCTTGATAATAATCATTTTTGCAATGACATTTGCAAAAATAAATGTTAAGTGGCAGAGAAAAAAACAAATGCCCTAGTTTTCGGTATGAATATTGCTTGGGTGACATTGCTTTAAAAGCATTATTTATATGGAAAAAATATGATTGCTAATTTAAATTATACTGCATGCTTTCAAGCTGAAATTGTAAGATAATTTACAAATTCTTGAATCTTGAATATTGATGAGTAACCAAAATTGTGCTTTTGCATCTTAATAGGTTATCATTTCTGTGAGTCAGCTGATTGCAGATGTTGCTGGAATTGGAGGAACCAGATTTCAGCAGTCTCTTTCCATTATTAATAACTGTGCAAACAATGATAAATATATCAAGGTTTGTAAAATATGGAATGTAGAATTTGTCAATTGACATTACTCTGGTGGTACTGTGTAATGTGAAGGAGGTTCAGAAGTTCTTGGAACTTGCAAACTACTATTAGAAGTTTATTCCCCTTTATCCATGTGGTTCCGTAACGTAAGCTTTTTGTATTTGAGGGGAAGGAACACAAATTAGACTTCTAGAAATGTAAGATTTGTTTATGTCAAGTACTATATGTCAGTTTGAACCACAGTAATACAGTCAGTTTTACTACATCCTGTGGTCTTCAAAACTATTTTAAGTATGAAAATTCAGTCTTACTGAGAGAAATTTACCATATTGACAAAGTTAATTGATGACATTTGTAGTCTTAAATACCTCAAACAGTGAGAAAATTCAAAAATAAATTTGTTCTTGTCAAGGTTCCATTTTACCATCCTTTACCTTTCACAATCTCATTCCTTGAACTCTGATACTGAATGTGGGCTGTTGGCTGAAATCTTCAGTGCTGCCAATTGTCTGACTCTCTGTAACTCTGACAAAAGTTTGTGAACTAATTTATAACTTTACAACCCAACATGATAGTAAATGAACATACCACTCTGATTATTTACTGCAGGAGTCTCTATAGACTGTGAAATCCACATATTAGCTAACAAGTCAAAGAGAAGTTTACATTAAGTTCCTTAAATGTATTCAGAATATCTGCATGGTTTGAATTTCTAATACTGCAAAGAGTTGTTTTCTTCAGAGTACAACTTTACACATGGAAGTTGAAGAGAATATGGAATGGAATTAGCATTTGCATCCACCCTATGCTTTTCATTTTGTGCATTCAGGCAAATGCCTGAAGATGACTTCTGTCTATATTGGGTATATACATTGCAGTTTACTCATCTTTTGTGGCCCTTGTTTGTGCTCACATTATTTATCATGTTATTTCAATTATAGCACACTACCTTTCCTTCTGATGTAAAAGATCTGACAAAACGCATCCGTACAGTCCTAATGGCTACTGCACAAATGAAGGAACATGAGAATGATCCAGAAATGCTAGTGGATCTTCAGTATAGTCTGGCAAAGTCTTACGCTAGTACACCTGAGCTGAGAAAAACATGGCTGGATAGCATGGCAAAAATTCATGTTAAAAATGGAGATTTTTCAGAGGTAAACAAGAAGAAAGTACCTTAAAGTGATATCGTGGTACTGTTTCATAATTTAAACAAAAAGTAGTAGTAATTAGATTTTTTTTAAAACAACAAGAAAGTTAAAAATGTGGGAAACTTCATTTCAGCTTAAGGAGAAAGTTGCATTATCTATATATTTGCCTTTGAAGAACAGTCTGCTCTTATCTGTGGAAATAGTGATTTTTTTTTCTGAAATAAGTTCCTATACAAATAGCTTAGTGCTGTTTGCCTCTTCCATTACCTGAACCTTACAAATGTATTATTATAAATTTATTATAAGTTTTATATATTTATATATATTTATTATAAGTGTTCTTTCTTTCTATTCATAATATAGGCAGCAATGTGCTATGTTCATGTAGCAGCTTTGGTGGCTGAATACCTTCTACGGAAAGGTATGCATCATTGTTATTTTGGGGCTGTAAAATATTTTAAAATATATTAAAAATAATATAGAATGTTAAGTTTATTATTCCAACTCTGTTAATCTCTATCCGTACCTGTATTTTTAAAATTATTTTGGCCTCTCAGAATCCATAAGCAATTGGTTTTATAGTTGAGCACATAGTTCATCACAAAGTCTAATAAATAAATCTGAAACACATATGGCTACATAGAAAAAAAACAAAAACCAGTTCTTTACTTTTTGTAAAGCACATTTCTACTTCAGAAATTATTTCAGATGCCCCTTTGAAATATGGCAATATTAACTGCGTCATAGCTAAATCACGGCCTATACAGCATCCTAAAGAATCTGCTGAGGATTAATGGTTTTGAAACACTGCCATGTTGGCAAATGCAAAAAGCTAGGTTGTGTATGCCCTTGGAAGCCTATAAAAATAAGACAATATGGCTCAATGCAAATTAGACAGCAGTTGTGGTAAACACATGGAGAAGTGTAGATCATAAAGGTGAGCAAGAGAGGAAAAGGCTATTTTTTATTTTCCTAAATTTGGTTCATCTCTTTAACTGTAAAATTTACAGGAAAATAACTAAAACTGAGGCATTATTTTCACAACTATTTTTCGACATGATGCACCCATAATGCTTAAAGCACCTCCATGATATGCCAGAGACAATTCTGGCTATGATAATAACACCATAATATGTGTATTTCTGGGTGGAGTGAACCTTAATACCACCCACCTCCCAAATTGTCTCATATAAAAGGACTTTCTATTGTTCAGTCTTAGTCATGAAAAACCATGGAGTGTTACTTAACTAGTAGGTGTCCTTGTAGAATTGACTTGAGACTCAGATATCTTGGAAGGTCATTTCTGATAGGTCCTTTGACAAAATTTCCTTGTTGCTGTTCTTGTTACCATGTAATAATTTTTTTGTAGTCTTCTTTAAGAACAGCAGTCACTTGAACTCATTTTTTGAAAGAAAATGTTACAAATAGTTTTAATATTCAATACATACCACTTTCTAAATATATCCTGATACAATTATACAAAACTCACAACTGAACATACCAGTAGCTATGAGACCGTTTTTATTCATCTGTGGGATTTACATTCTCTCTCTCCCTAATTGTTTCAGATTAATTTGTGCATTTTTCTTTGTGTTTTTTCCTATATGTTTAGGAATGTTTAGACAAGGCTGTAGCAGTTTCAGAGTAATCACTCCAAATATCGATGAAGAGGCCTCAATGATGGAAGATGTGGGGATGCAAGGTGTTCACTTTAATGAAGTATGCAAACTTGGTTTATATATACTTACAAGTCATTATTGTTTTGATTTTCTTGACTTCTGAAATATCTGTTTTATTGACTTGCCCAAATAGGATTGTCAAATAACATTACATTTTAAATTCATTTATTTATTACAGTTCCTAAGCTGTACATTTATTGCTAAAAACAATCAAACAAACAAACGTTTTTTTTTTAAAAAGTGCTTTAAAATTTAAAATGAGACTCTGAAAGAGTTAGTGAAATCCTTTAAAACTCACCTTTTTACAAACTATGAAACAAGCTTAAAATCCTTCACGACCAAAAATAACAAATAATGTATGATGTTTCCAGAGTTGAGAAAATGAAATCACAAAGGAACCAAGCTAAAACGTGGCAGTTTTCTGTCACGTCAATTTAATTAGCTGATTTGATAAGATTAATGCAACTTGTAAGAAATATGAAAATTTTACATTTTCACATTGTTAATACTGCATAGAGCTTCACCCATGGTTTGCTATATTGTACTTAAGAATGTTAAAAGAGTTTGTTATATGATCAAGAAATAGTTTGTATGAATAAGTAAACATGCCACCTAAATGAAAATAACAAGATTGCTATCAATTATTCTAGAAAAATATCTGGATTTAATCTTTCTGTAAAAACTACTGTTTATTATTTTCAGATTATTACATTTTGCCACATAGGGAATAATTGCTTAGCTTAGCTGATAATTATTGCATGTACTCTGCTGAGTCCTGAACTTTATCTTATGATAATTACATGAACTCTAGACCCTATTAAAGATATATATATATATATAAATATATGTTCTAGGAATACTGATATCAAGTTGATGATAAACCAATACAAAAATGCACTGATATGTTATCAGTTAATTTAATATATATTGATTTTGCCATTTGTTCTAAGAAAATGGAGGTAAATGGAAAATTATTTTGACATTAAAATAAAAGAATTGAATGTGGTGTTCTGCAGTATATTAATCAAACAAAGATCAAACTGAATTAAAAATATAAATCAAATACATTTTTGAATGTTACTTGCCATTCCTGTTTGCTTCTTGAGCAATTTTTTATTAGAATAATTGCTGTATATTGCTAGTGCTTAAATATGAGGTAGATAGATGTATCAATAGATAGTGTAAAATGCATCTATATTTTTATTTTTTTTTCTTCATAAATTGGTACAGATTCATTTCTATTAATAATGACCGTTTGCTTGTCATCCTTTCTGTAACTAGGAGATATTGATGGAATTATTGGAACAATGTGCAGATGGTCTTTGGAAGGCTGAACGTTATGAATTGATTGCTGATATATATAAACTTATAATTCCCATTTATGAAAAACGAAGAGATTTTGAGGTATTAATTTAAATCTATAAATACTTCAGAGACTTATACTATCATACTGTTTTATGATGTAGTACATTCAACTTGAAAAAAGGAACGCCCAGTTCCAAGGACTAGCCGACCATACAGGTAGTCCTTGAGAAACGACAGGCCATTTAACTACTGTTCAAAACAATGATCAAACTCCCTCCCCCCAGTCTACATACCAACATGTTTCAAAGTTATGTCAAATGCAGTGCTCCAGTGGTGATTCACACTTACGACAGACCATGGGGATTCTGCAGTGCAATGAGTTGACTTCATAGTTGAGCACATAGTTTATCATATAGTCAAAGCTCATTAAGAAGACTATCTTTTTTCTATATATCTTTATAGACTTAAGATGCTTACAGTTAATTTTTTCAGTTGTTATATAGTCCTGCCTAACTTAATGAAACTGGGACCATTAGATATCTCAACAAATGTCACTGCTAATAATTTAAAAAAATATTTTTAACATGAAACCCTTTTTTGTTCTAGTTTAAGAAAACCTAGTTTTGAATTTTTAAAACTTAAGTAGATAATACATTTTATTTTATTTCTAATAACCCAAATGTATTAATGTCTTTACTTACAAAAACATTTTGCATTTATTTTTAGAAATTAGCTCATCTGTACGACACATTGCACCGGGCATATAGCAAAGTTACTGAAGTTATGCACACAGGAAAGAGATTGTTGGGAACGTATTTCAGAGTTGCCTTTTTTGGACAGGTGAGCGTTATCCGTTGTAGTTTTTGCTCAGTGCCAGTTAAACTCCTGAAGAATGCAACATACAGGTAACCATCACTTAGCAACCACAATTGGGTCTGGCAACTACATCACTAGGCGATTGCAGTCATTAAATGAAACTTCATATGATTTTTTTTGAAAGAATTTTATTAATTTTTAAAAAACATATACAAACAAAACACAAAACATAAAGAACATAAAACATCTTTTTGGAAAGCAGTTTGATCCCGGGTTACATCTTTTTGTACAGACATAAATTCAAGTTCATGCTTACTTCTATATAGCATTCCATATCTTATTTACCATTTTACATTTTCTATATAGCTTCTCCCCTCTTTTCACTCTCTTAATTCTATTTTATTTATTTCATCTCAATTTAAATCATTATACTTATATCCTTTGTCTGTCCTGTTTCAGCTGTCTATTATCTTTTCTCATTAACACAAAATTTCTTCTGTAATAACTGATTGGAGTATGACGCCTTTATATCTTTCCCCTAAGTTTAACACTTAAAATAATACATAATTTTCATTCGGATTCTGCGTAGTACCTTCTAAAGCTACGCTCAATATTTTAAAATATTAATCTCCATCCTCTTCTGTATTCCTCTTTTCTGTTGCTTTCTGACATTGTGTCTACTTTTCACCTTACTTTTCCCTTTTTTGGCTGTTTTTTTAAGTCTTAAATTCTCCATTCTCTTTCCCCCTTTCCCCTTTCTTCCCCAGATAAAGTTGCTTGTTCATTAAAGATAGCTTCTTCTTCACCCCAATCTTCTTGTAGTTTCTCATATGTAGAAATCGCTATTTCTAAAAACTGAAAAATGGAGCCAAAAGAGCCCTTCCCTTCTTGTTCCTCTTCTTTATATTTTATAAATTCCATTTTCAGTTCATCCACAAGTAATGCCATTGTAAAAAAATTTTTAAACAACCCAAATGATTTTAATCATTCAAATAAGAATTTCCAAAAGTCCCAAAGTCACCAAGCAATCCAAATACACACAGTCTATTTCATTTAACACTTTCTTCTTTTTTTTCACTTTCTCTTCCTGGGGTTATAATTCAGTTACAAAGTTCCAGTTAAAATGTATCTTTTAGAAGTCTTGTTATGATTTTGTTCTAGTCTTTTAAATCCCAAGCAATCTCCTCCAGCTAAATCTTAATCTTAATTCTTATCCTCTCCCTTCCCACTTACAGCATAAAAAAAGTTTTTTTCCAGTGTTCAGAAATCTTTATTGTCCCCTTGGCTTTAATTTTCCAATTTGATTACCTGCTGATGCCAAAGCGGGTTTTTCCAATTTCTCATTCATCTGCTGTCACCGTAAGGAAGGAGAGTGAGAAAAAACAAACTTTCCCTTTTCACTTTCATTTGCTGCTTCCAGATCTTCTTAGAGAGCGATGTACCGTATATACTCACATATAAGCCGATCTCGCATATAAGCTGACCCTTTAAAAACTGCCCCAAAATGAGGATATTTGAAAAAACTCGCATATAAGCCGACCCCCAAATACCATGGTGAACGCTTTTTTTTTTTCCCAAAATTTGGAGGTCGGCTTATACGCAAATAAATCTGGCTGCCCAACTTTGCGCGATGAGAGCCAAGACTCTCATTGCCTTCGCAGGTAGCGGCTTCGCGCAATGAAAGCCAAGACTCTCATCGCCTTCGCAGGCAGCGGCTTTGCGCAATGAGAGCCAAGACTCTCATCGCCTTCGCGGGCAGCGGCTTCGCGCGATGAAAGTCTTGGCTCTCATTGCGCGAAGCCGCTGCTTGGTGAAGGTGATGAGTCTTGGCTCTCATCGCGCGAAGCCGCTGCCCGGCAAAGGCGATGAGAGCCAAGACTCTCATCGCGCGAAGCTGCTGCCCGCGAAGGCGATGAGAGTCTTGGCTCTCATCGTGCGAAGTCGGGCAGCCAGATTTATTCGTGTATAAGCCGACCCCCAAATTTGGGGGAAAAAAAAAAGCGTTCTAAAGTCGGCTTATATGCGAGTATATATGGTATCTTTTTCCAAAATTTAAATTCCAGGATATCTTGGATGTTGCTTCTCATCCCGGTCAGCCAAAACTTTCACTTCTCAGCTTCCTCCTGCACATTCTTTTCCAGATGAAAGCATCTTTGTGGCAGCCATTTCTGACCGCCGCTCTACCGCTTTCGGGAAAGGGAGTTAAGCCAGCTGAGGAGGGGGGTTGCGACTCCCCCCAACCACTGCTAGGTCTCCGCTATCTTCAGCTACCTCTACAGGATAGCTGTAGCCTCGAAGCCGGTTGGCTCGGGGCATTCCAACGGCGAGCGCAGCAGAAACTGCGCATGATCGTGGATTCCTGCTGCCGCCGAGCCTTGCAAACCGGAAGTCGAAACTTCATATGATTGTGATGGGCATACATCCCTTCTCATTCAGTCGTTAAACAGCTTGCCCTGGTTGTTAAGTGAGACACCACATGAGAGTGACTTTCAATTTTACTGCCAACTTCACCATAGAGCAGGTCTCCAAACTTGGCAACTTTAAGACTTGTGGACTTCAACTCCCAGAATTAACGTCCACAAGTCTTAAAGTTGCCAAGTTTGGGGACCTCTGCCATAGAGTCTGCTTCTTGGAAGTTGGTTGTGAAGTGTACAAGTGGCAATCGTGACTGTGATATGTTCTTGACGGTTGTAAATTCATGCTGATTGTGAAGTGCCCAAATGTTCATCATACCATTGCAAGGCTGCTGCAATGATCATGAATTGAGGATTGGTTGTAAAGTACTTTTTCAGCAAGAATTGTAACTTTGAATGGTCACTAAACAGGGCAGGTGTTAAGCAAGGTCTACCTGTATTTTAACAGCATGCTTTTAAAACCTGTTTGTATCTATTTCTATTTGCATGTACTTTCAATGAATATTTATAGAACTCACAGTTGTATTCTGGAAAGGACAATCTCTTCATCAGTAAACTTAATGCCTTTTTCTTTTTTCTTTATGATTACTTTCTTAAGGCAGCGGTAAGTTTTCTACTAATGTCAATATGAAATTATTAAGCACATTACTTCGTGTTTTGATATGGAGAAGATTTTTTTTTCTGATCTTTGTTTCAATTTTTGTGAAAATATATAATTTCACTTGGAAAAAATACCTCTGTACTTAGGCATACTCACTATTTTAACATATATATTTCCTTTGCAACCAAATAAAGTAATTTGTGTATATAAGAGTAAATGTGTATGTGCGCTTATTGGAGAAAAATATGTGTTGGTGATAGAAGTTAAATTATGACAGGACTGAAACATATAACACTCCATTTATTCTATTGTCTCTTATGACTATAGCAATACCAGTTTACAGACAGTGAAACAGATGTGGAGGTAATTACAAATATTGCTTTTTAAAGCGAGCAATGCAGTAATCATCACTGCATACAAGCTTAATCTGGTGTGGATATTGTTGGCAATTTAGTCTGCATTTTAAACATACTATGTTGTATTCCCTGCACCATTTCATTTTCAGATATAGATATTTATTTCTGTAATTTATAAAACAATATATCTGTTTTCTAGATGAAAACACCTGTTTCACCTTTCATGGAACCTATTCAAAATAATTAAATCAGTGAATATGTGAGCAATGATGATTTATAGCATTTCCTTAAAATAAGATATAATTCAGCTAAATTAACCCTTGATTTAAAATCACACAATTGGGTTGTACTGCATGACATGATGAAATATTATAGAGTGTTTTGTTAAACTTCAAAATACACAAACTTTTAAACATGGACTAGTGCTTTGGCATGTGAAACAGGCATACAAACAATATATTGGAAAAATGTATGTTCCTGAAAACATTAATATCACATATAATTACAACATTCATTATATAGCTGTATGTATTCATTTTAATGCAACCCCACTGCTTTATTCTCCAATATTTTTTCTCCTTCATCCTTGACATTAAAGACTGACATTGCATTACATATTGAATATTGATATAATCAGAACATAACTGCTATGTGTTATTTTTTCTAAAGGGATTCTTTGAAGATGAGGATGGAAAAGAATATATTTACAAAGAACCTAAGCTCACCTCTCTTTCAGAAATTTCCCAGAGGCTACAAAAGCTCTACTCAGATAAATTTGGATCTGAAAATGTCAGGATGATCCAGGATTCTGACAAAGTAGGACCACGTATTATTTTATAAGAATTGAAGAAACTGCAAAAAAAATCTAAATACATTAAACCTAATAAATAAATCAAATCATCTGTTGCCATTGTTTAAATAGAATGAAATAAAGCTTTACGGATCTTCATTTGTTTTAATAATTGTAAGAAAGCTAGTCTGAGCTTAGTAATACTACTGAATACATCAAGGTTTTTAATGTCAATTTTTCAACAAAATAGTGTTTTTAGTTCTCATGAAAATATTCTATCATGCCTTAAATTAATAAATAACGATATATTCATAACTGATCATTGTATTATCGACATTTTTTTGAAGGTAAATCCTAAGGATTTGGATTCAAAATATGCCTATATTCAAGTTACACACGTAGTTCCATATTTTGAAGAAAAGGAATTGCAGGAAAGAAAAACGGAATTTGAAAGGAATCACAACATCCGCCGATTTATGTTCGAAATGCCTTTTACTCAGCTGGGTAAAAGACGAGGTGTGGTGGAAGAGCAATGCAAGCGACGTATCATTCTTACAGGTAGTACAGAGAAAATGCAGCTCTTGTTTCTCCTGCCACCCACCCACCAAACTTATTTTCTTCCCCTCAAATTTAGGGCAATCTGTGTCTTATTAAAGGTTAGTGTTTATATCTTACCAACTCTCACAATTCCATTTGGCAGGAAATTGGTATAGGGTTTTTATTCCTACCAAGGATAAGTAGGATTGAATCAGTCATAATCAATTATATTTAGGTACTTTTATGAACATATGAGTGTTGAAAACTAATACAGGGTATGCTGTAAACATTTTTCTGTGCTGACCTTGACCTATTTAACTAGGAGTCCTGACGGAATTAGTCACATTCTTGTAAATATGAAAGTAGTTCTAAGTTGTCTACATCTCTTAAGGTAATCTTTAAATCTGGCATTAAATATCATTTACAACAATATTAATGGAAAAGACTGTTTTGTATCTTTTCACATTTTTAAGCATATTGTATGTGAGACATTCACATTATGTGCATGCTTGAGTCTTGCCTTTTAGTCATATCCTATCCTTTTAAACAAAT
This sequence comes from Laticauda colubrina, assembly GCA_015471245.1. Lineage (NCBI taxonomy): Eukaryota > Metazoa > Chordata > Lepidosauria > Squamata > Elapidae > Laticauda > Laticauda colubrina. The sequence goes on from BLBF01000073.1 coordinate 29,945,321, forward strand.
GTAGCCCTACAAAGAGCTGATTTTCCTACATAACTTAGTTTTTATGGCCTTTCAATTGCCATAAATTTAGTTATTAATAAGTCAAGGCCAGATGATATGCTGACTCATGACTACCCTTGCGCCATGATTATTGATTGCTTAAGTAAGATTGGATAGCTGTCAGGGATGTTTTTTTCTCACTAAGAAACCAAAACATCCTAGTTTCTTAATGACAACCTGTTAATTGTTCTCAATTTTTACCATACTTGAACCAGCTGATTAATATAAATCAAGTAATGTAAAAATATACAATTACATACAATAAAAATGAAAAATCAGTGAAATGAAAATTAGTAAAATCAAGAAAAATTAATCAGGAAAAAGTACCTGAAGTACAAGAACAAATGAGAAGGCAATAAAGAAAAAATACATTTTAGCACCAGTAGAATCAAAGAGGTTTTTCTAAAGCATTTGTGTTGATAGAAGATAAAAACCAAAGCAATCTAACCTAGAAAAAAGAAGAATTATAATCTTCCCATGCTAGTCCTTTTAACTCAAGAGTGCTCTACAATAGATTCATCCAGGGTTCTACCAGTTCTCACCAGTTCAGGCAAACCGGATGTTAAATTTGCATCTGGTTCACTGAACCAGTATTTGAACCAACCAGCTGGCCCTGGCCCACCTCTCCCTCCCAGGAGTCTCCACGCGGCCCATTTTCGATGAAGGTAAGTGCAGGGTTCGCCCAGACGCTCTGGGAGGGGGAAAAATGGGCCTTCCGGAAGTCTGGAAACAAGCCTGTTTCTGGCTTCCAGAGGGCCTCCAGAGCCCGGGGGGGGGGCATTTTGTCCTCCCAGAGGCCCGAGAGAAGCCTGTAGATCCTTGGGAAGGCAAAAAACGGCCTTACTTAGAAATACCAGAAGTTGCAAAACTGGTCTGCTTCCAGCTTTCGGAGGGCCTCCAGAGCCTGGGAGAGGCAGTTTTTGCCCTCTCAGAGGCCCAAGGGAATCCTCCAGACCCTTGGGAAGGTGAAAAACAGCCTTACCGGAAGTACCAGTAGGCACGCTCACCATGGCCATGCCTACCCAGCAACTTGACAGCAAAGCAGTTGCTGGGATTTTTTTCCCACCCCGGATTCATCTTACCATGTGCCGACTAGCACAGGAGGAGACTTTTATTTATTACTTTGGTCACAGTTATTTATTTATTACTTTGGTCACAGTTATGTCCTTAAAGGATATAATTACACCAAGAAATAATCTGGTACCCAGTATACAGCTGAAACATTACAGGGGATTACATGTCCAAAGCCACTTACATGGGCTTCTGTATGAGGGCATCATGATGTTTATAAGAACATTTTGAAAATACCATGACTTTTTAAATGCTTCTACCTGGAGTTTCTTCATTTTGCAACTGGAATCTGAAATCCTGCAGCCGCACCTTTCATGGGAAAAATGCTAAATAAGGAGTGCATTTTTTAAAAAGCATTATATCATTTGTTGATACTTATTTGCTATTTAGGGATAGCTATATTAAAGATTGTCTGCAGACGTGACACAAAGGAACACTAATTTCCAAACTGGTGATTTTTTAGAATATGCATTTTTAGACAAAATCTACTTGGTCCTAATATAAAAAGAATTGCATTATCAGTTTTTTTAAAAAAAGGTTTTTTTATTTTCAAAACTTTGTGATTGAAATTAACCATATACTTAATCATATTGTTTTCTGTCTCTAGTTATAAATTGTTTTCCATATGTAAAAAAGCGGATTCCCATAATGTATCAACAGTACAAAGATTTAAATCCAATTGAGGTCGCCATTGATGAAATGAATAAAAAAAATGCAGAACTCCGGCAACTTTGTTCATCAACTGAAGTTGATATGATCAAACTTCAATTAAAGCTGCAGGGTAGTGTTAGTGTTCAGGTAAGTGCCATTCATTTTTCATTTGGTATATTTCTTTTTTTTAACCACTAAACCATTTCCCTTCCTTTATTATTCAACATCTGCTATTCATTATATTAAAAAAATAACCTAAATAATCAAAATCTAATCTAAAAAAGAGGAATGGATTTGACATGGTCTGCATTGTGTCATATTGTGCCTTACAATGAGGCATCCTTTTTGTAAGTCGCCCTATTCAGATGGCATATTTCATCCTGTTGCAGATCACATAAGAGCTGCATGAGACACTGAGCAGATTCCCTGCTATGGATTCACTCCATAGCAGGAGGGGGAAAAACCTATATTAATGAACAGCAATTTTTCTTTTAGGTTAATGCTGGTCCATTAGCATATGCCAGAGCTTTCTTGGATGATACAAGCACCAAAAGATATCCAGAAAATAAAGTCAAATCACTGAAGGAAATTTTCAGGTAAGCAATCTAAAAATATTTTTTTTCCCTTGGACATAAGATACTTGCATGCTTTTAACTTTATTTTATTTTACTTCCATTTTTATTTCAGACAGTTTATTGAAACTTGTGGGCAGGCTCTGGAAATAAACGAACGCCTTATAAAAGAAGACCAGATAGAATATCAAGAAGAAATGAAAGCTAACTATAGAGAGATGGCAAAAGAACTCTCTGAAATTATGCATGAGCAAGTAAGTATGTACTGAGCTTGATTCAAGATACTCTAGATTATCCTATGGTTAAGAAGCATTAACTCCATGTCGGTTATCTCACCCAGAGTTTACCTATCTTGATTTTTGTTTGCTTGGCTGTATATGTGTATGTAGTGCAGACAAAAATATAAATTTATATATATGGTATTCAGTTTTGTTCGGGTATTTTCCCACGTCATTATAGTTGTGCTTTTAAAGTTATTGCAACGTTTCGGCAGAATGTCATCTGCCATCATCAGGCTTCTGTGTTGAGTTCTGTATTGTATTCGAACACAATAACAAAGTCTGATGATGGCAGATGAGATTCTGCCAAAACGTCGCTACAACTTTAAAAGCACAATTATAATGATGTGGGAAAATACCCGAACAAAGCTGAATACCATACATGTAAGTATCCACGAAAACTTAACACACACACACACACACACACATATATATATATATATATTATACATACATTTGAACAAGAGAGGTTGTGCCTTATTTTACTTTTTCCCTTAAAGCTGACATAAAAATAAGTTTGGCAATTTTCTTTTTCTCTCATTTTCCCCAAATCTGTCCTGGTATGAAATAAACAGTAGGGTCTAAGATGAGCTAGGATAACATTTGCAGCATAACTATTGCAGCAGATTGTCAATATCACATTTCTGTTTATCAGATGCTTAGTAAAATTAATATTTTCTGTCAATACTATGTTTGTACAACATGTAAGCACATGTTCAAAAAAAAGCACATTGTATATTTTTGCTGTTTCTTGATATGTTTAAATTAAACACAACATAATTTTAAAAACATCATTTTCCTACAATAAGCATGGAGTACCTCTGTGACATGGATCAAATTGCCAACAAATCATGTTCAGCCCACCACTTTCTTCCCCAAATCAATACAGAGAATTTTATTTTTTTCCTGATCAGGAGATATTTGGACTTGAGAACAACTCTTGTTATTACTTTGCAATCTGATTATACTACTTTTTTTAAAAAAAACCTCTACTTTGTATTGTGGAGTATCATTTTCAAAGAGAGTTGGTGAAAACGTGTTATTCTTCTAAATGCTGCAGACTCCTCCATATTAATTCCCCCTGCACTGGAACTATACTATATTAACAAATATCAAGTATTTGTCTTGTACTGTAAAGCAATAGTTAATTATAAGTTTAATTATTATGTGGGGAAACAGTATAAGAAGCAAGAGATTTATGTCTGAAAAATCTGCATATATTTGTTTATGAATGTGTGAATGGGATTCAGATAATCATGTCTGAGTATAATACGCTGCAAGGTGCCATTACTGGTATGCAACCCCTGTGTGCCTTTCCAAAACCAATTTAAACCCTGCTATAATTGGAGCTACTCTTAATATAACTGATTCCAGTGAATGATACAAACTCTGTGGGTGGTGGCCGGCCTGAGTGCCAATAGTTTATGAAAATCTCTCAAGATTTCAGGAGGAAGTAGAGCAACAAATTTCTCATGAGACTTGCAACCTGGAAGATTTAAGCTATTCAACTCTCTCTATATGGTGCTCCTTAGAGGCTTCCAATTATGAAATAATATTGTATTTTTAAAAAAAGTTGGGAACCAACATTTATTGATCTCTTATTGAAATATCTTACATTTTTATCTTATTATTATAAAGATATATAATCTTTATACTATAAAGATTTCTTTTTTTGCAAAGTTTAAATACCTATTTTGCTTTCCTAAATACATATTAAAGAAATTAAACAAATTTTCTTTGAAAAAAGTGTTATATATATTCCATAGAAACCTTAATGGGCATCTCTCTTTCTTCCTTTTCTTTTTCCCTATGCTGCTTTGAAAATGTGATCAGCTGGGATGGTAATATCTTTTAGTTTCTGTCTTTTAGTTATGTTTTATTTGACTTTAATTTATTAACACAAGACAACTTGTATTACCCTTGTTTATATTGTATATTAGATTTGTTTCTAATAAATAAAGTAGTTTCTCATTCTCTAGCCCTAGCTTACCATACAGGTAGTGTAGGCAGTCTTCCCCAAGCTACTAACTTCAAGATACTGTGCTCTGCAACTCTTGAAATCCCTAGCCAACAGGATTTAGGACAACTTGGCATGGCCAGCTCACTGCCACCAAGTCACTTCTGCCAATTCACTGCTGCCAAGTCCCTGCAACTCAGTGAGGCAACTCTTCATGGGTGACCAGAAGGAAAGCTGGGAGAGCAAGCGGGTAGGTGAGGGCTTCCCATTTTCACACCATCATCCCGAACTCAGGACTGGAGACATGAGGCGGTGGCAGTAGGTGGTGTGAAAATGGGATGCCTCTGGCTGCCGCCACATCCCCATCACCCGCTGACATCCTTGGCCTATCCAGAACAAAGCTCCATAGCTGTGGTGATGGTGGCCAGGGAGGTGAAAATGGAAAGCCACTGCTGCTCTTCACTCTGCCCACCTACTCACTCAACCAGCTCTTCTTTTGGCTAGCTGCAGCAAAGTGTCCCCGCGGCAAGTTGGCCATATGGAGTTGTCCCGGTGGTGGGCTGCTGCCAGTTCAGACCAGCTTGCCCGTATGACCACTGGTTGGGCCCAACCAACCACCCAGGAGCTATCCTGTCCTATATATATCTCAGATCTTTTTGCTTGTGCGCTTGCAGCCCAGCTGCTTTCTGCACCTCGCCCAATCTACTCACCTTGGCTGCCATGCACAGGAAATTCCCTTGGTTTTGCGCAAGTGCAGATGGTGGACACAAAAGGGGCCTACACACATGCTCTCACATTTGCAGCAAACCAGTTGTTAAAGTATATGCAGCCCATCTCTGAGTTGTCCTGTGATGACTTGGTGGGTGGGTTGGCAGAGGCAACTTTGCAGCGGAGAGCTGCTAGTGGCAAGCTGGCCGTTGCAAGCTGTCCCATTCTGTAGCAAGCATAATTACTGGTGATTGTGACTAGGAAGGGTAAGAATTGCAGTCGGAGCTATCTGCAACATTCTTGATTAGTAACAAAATAAGTTCTGAAAAACTTCATTTTGTGTGCTGACCTCTCCTCCCCCCCAACTTTTATTTTCACTTTTGCTTAATCATATCTTGCCATATTTGTGCAGATCTGAATAGCTAATATTAACTATAATTGATATTAGTAAGCCAGCTTCCAAAACCTGTATGACATTGCACATTCTTCAATTACTCAGAAATATTTTAGCTGGCTTAGAGGTCAGAAATAAAATATCTACCTCCACCCTTATTTGACTAATTTCTTTACAAATTGTCCTGAACCAGTAAATCCATTTTTCATGTTTTGATATTGTGTAATTGAAAAATTATCAGTCATACAAGGTTAATGTGCTTCACTTTTTAAAAAGAAGTTATTTTCTTGGGGGGAAATAGCAAAATATGTTCAATATAAAAATGGGCTTTATTTAATGTACCGTCATGCTGCATAATCCATTGTTGTCTTTCACTTCTGTGACTGAGAATGAAAGACTTATTTCATCCCTGTTTTTCCACTAGAGAAGTCAGCCAAACCTCATTGCAATAATATACATGGGAAGTATAATCCCTTTAAATAATTGGGGTGGTGTCATCAGATAAATAATTTTGCCTCTTTCTAAAGTACATAGAGGTATAATATGCTGTTCTCATTTTAAAAATTCCATTCATGCAAGGGATATTCAAAATTGGCTGATACCCTGATCTTTACAAAGAATATTATTCTTTACAATGTTCTCAGCCTGTGTGTAAGACACCCTTTTTTCTTTTTTTAAGATTACTGCTGTGGAAGAAAAGGCCAATGCAATGTCCAACTCACTACACATTTTCAATGCCATTAGTGGGACAGCAACAAGCACAACAGTTCATGGGATGCCCAGCTCTTCTTCAATTGCATAACTGTCTTATACGTGAAAGTACTTGACTTTGGAATAAGAAGGTTTGGGGATGGCTTGCTAACTCAGGATGAAATAAAAATTTGTGAAAGAACTATGCAGATTCTAGTTATTGTATCAATCAGGTATAAGGAAATAAGACATCAAAATGCACATATTTTTATATTATGCTTGCAATATTATATGTTCTGAGAAGTATTTAGGAAAACTGATCGCATAAGGATTTCATGAAGTGAATGGCACAATGTAGGCAGATTTGGAATATGTGTGAAGACATAAACTTATGAGAGTGTTGCTGAAGTTATGCACATATCAACTGATAAAAGTATTAACCACTATGAACTAAATAAGCACTAAATAGAGGTGTTAATGTACGTAGAAGTAGGTTTTTATTATGTCGACTAACAGTTGTGCTCTATTTTATAACTTACTGGCATTTTGGAGAGCTTATAAGCTTAAAATGAATTAAGTATTTACTTCCAATCAATGGTGACTATATGATATTAATAAATGTAAAAGTTTGTTAATACAGCTTATAAGGTCTATATAAATGTATTGCATTTTAAATATTTTTAATATTCATACTCACTTTCATCCTTTTACAATTGTGATGGATTTATGTTCATTCCAAGTAAATGCTCTATTTTCTTTTACATTTTATTTGTATATATAAAGTGCAATATGAAGTTGTATACACTTTCTGTTACATTATGCACTGTTAAAAAAAATACCTAATTTTGCCAAAGTGATGGAATATAAAAGTGGTGATGACTACTGTGGAAATGGTGATGTAATTTAAGGCTTTTGATGTGTTGCTTAAAGACATGAATAATTTTATACCTGAGAAAGATAAAGGTTTTAATTTTATTTAACTGGAATCACTGTCCTGCTGTAATTAAACATTATGTATAACATCTATATTTTTTAAAAAAATTAATTTATGTGCAATTTATTTAGATCTTTTTATTTTGCAAAACAAATCACTAAAATCAAGTATTACATTATTTTAATAAATAATATTTTCATATTCTTTTTTGACATATTTGGTTTAGGTTTTGTGCTATTCTTAAGATTTGCAATAAAGATGTTGATAGAAATTATTACCATAGCTAGATTTCTTGATGTTTAAGATTTCTTGATGTTTAAATTCTTTGATGTATGCATTAGAAACTTAATGATTTCCTACTATTCTGTTTTTAGAATAACTTTATGCAAAATTCAATGTTGGCTACCATTACATGGTTTATATTTTTAATTAGTGGAGAGCCCAGATCCAGCTGAATTACAGAATATTGAAGGAACTTGCTGAATATCTGGTTGAACTTTATACATTTTGATCCTGGACAATGAATAAAATGCCAAACAAAAAATTTAAAAATGGGAAAAAGGAATATCCAGAGAACTAGATTGTTCAAACTGATATGGATCTAAGAAATTTCCAAAGCAGATAAGATATTGACCAATATGTATTTTCAAAATAATTGCCAGAAAATACTAAAAGAAATCTCATCAGATTTCTTTAAAGCCACTAGGAATCATCAGAAATTTGTTTATATACAACATGAGCAGGAAATAGTTTCTTTTTAAAGATGTATTAAAAAAATAAGTAAAGCTCAGACAATGTCATGGGCTACATCAAAAACAGCTAAATCAGGAAGGCAGAGCATAAATAATTAAATATGTGAATAAATGAAGTGACTGCTGTATTTTTCTTGTCATCAACTAACAGAGTCCAAGTGCTGAAATTTACTTTTCTTCTCACCTCTTTGCAGTCCTGCATCTTATGGGCTAAAATCTAATTATGTCACAGTTTCACATGGCTAAATTCCAAGGTAAATAATAAAAGGGGCATAATTCCCACAGTTGATGAAGGGCTAATCATTCCAAATGCTTTTGTGAGGAAAGATATATGCGCAGGTGGGAATGTTAACATGGCATTCTCTCTGTGATTTGTAAAGGGATTTTCCCTGCATGCTTAGGCCTTTTCATCCAAGTAATCTGCTTCTAATAATTGCCTGATAAATAAACTGGGTTACCTAATCATGTAGAACAGCGGATGTCCAAATATGTTGTGACACACAGAGCCTGCTTAATCTGTCCTTTTATTACCGTAGTCTTACATTTGCAGTTTCACTGACACATTTTAAGAAGGAGCACACCCTTCAAAGTATTTCACATCTGGACAGGCAAAACTGGTTGCTGGATATTGCCTGTCCTACATCTTTAGTTTCTCTGATGTTAACTTTACACACTAGGTTGTTTTAAAAAATATAGTTAATTTGTTCATAACATTTCAATGACAATATATTCCCCAGCCTTTCATTACTGCTCCAGCTTTTGCCTGTAATTTCAAACTACCAGCAGTAAAGATACAGGTAGTCCTCAACTTATGACCACATTTGAGCCCAACATTTCTGTTGCTAAGCGAAACACTTGTTGAGTTTTGCCCTGTTTTGGCGAAACACTTGTTGAGTTTTGCCCTGTTTTGCAATCTTGCCACAGTTCTTAAGTGAATTACCACAGGTGTTAAATTAGTAACCCAGTTGTTAAGTGGATCCGGCTTCCCACTGACTTTGCTTTTTAGAAAGATACAAAAGGTCATCAGATGATCCCAGGATGCTGCAACCATCATAAATATGAGTCAGTTGCCAAGTGCCTGAATTTTGAACACATGATCATGGGGATGCTACAATAGTTGTGTGAAAAATGGTCATAAGTAAATTTTTTCAATATAACTTCGGTTATTAAGCTGTTAAGTCAAGAACTACCTGTATTTTTTTTCCTCATTAGCTAGCAATATTGAATGAAAGGAATCTCTTCAAAGTACCAATACCTAGCCCAGTGGTTCTCAACCTTTTTTTCACCATAGGCCCCTTTTAAATAACTTCTGTGGCCAAGGAAAATGGCCATGGAACCCCAAGACTTAACTCTAAATCATAACATTTCTTTAAGCCTTCGTGGACCCCCCCTATGCCAATATCAAGCCCCCCCAGGGATTCATAGACCATAGGTTGAGATCTACTGACCTAGTCTGCCTTTTTGCATTATTAATTATTATATAACTGAAAATCTGAAATCAGGGTTATCAATTCTTTAGTTGGTATTGACCTTCATATGTATTGAGTTTTTCCCCCAAAGAATCTAGGATCCTATACTATATGGGCGTAGTATATGTGCAGATCCAAGCAGTCTGGCTTTTTTCTAATTGACAGAACAAAATTATGTCAATGCAGGTATTTTCTAAATGTTGTCCAATGTTTTTTGGTATGGCATCCAGTGTAGCGATAACAGTTTATTACCATGTACACGTAATCTGAAATTGAGTTCACAGTATGACATTGGTGAAAATTTAATAATTCAGGGCTAACTACAAACAATGGCATGACAAAGTATCATCCACAGTGCATTGGAAAATCTGCAAGAAGTTCTATTTGCTTGCAAGCAAGAGCTGGTAGGGCCACAAAATAAAGTAATAGAAGATGAAGAAGCTAAAGTGATATAGGATTTTAATTCAAACTGACGCACCTGCTATGTGACACCCGAGACGTAAAAATTGTCAAGAAGGAAGACAAAAATGTCTAAAGTGGTAGTACCTGGAGATAACAGAACAGAAGAAAAAGAACTGGAGAAAATCATAAACAATAAAAAAACCTGCAAATATAAGTGGATTGTGGCAAAGGAAAGCAAAAATAGTACCAATAATGATAGGTGCCTTGGTGCAATCTCAGAACATCTGGAGCATCACTTGAATGCCATTGGCTTTGACAAATTCCCCATTAGTCAACTCTAAAAGGCAACTTCACTTGGAACAACTGACATTCTGTGACAATACAATATACAGTATGTCTATCCTAGGTTCTTGAGAAGGAATTGATAGGTGAATAAAAATGCCAAATCCAGTGTAAAAATCTGGCTGAATGATGAACCAGTGTTTCAATGCTGTATGCAAAGCTGGAGTGTCCTCTCCAGAGCGCGAGGCCTGGGTAATTTAATATGGAGGATAAACTGTTCCCCAAGCAGCAGATCCCCCCTCTCCACACCACTGAAATAGTCTAATGGAACGGCAGAGCCGATACAATGAGCTGGGTCGCAGGAGTTACCAGAACGTGATTGTACACAGGTAATAGATATAGCCACAACAAAAACAACAACAATAAAATATACATGCTTATGTTAAAGGAATTATTATAAATCTAAAAGCATAACTGATTTCATTCTTTGAGAGCAAAATTTAAGAAAATTAATGATACAAGAGTAATGAAATGTTTTGAGCATGGGACACTTCTGTAGTATCAAGAATGGATCATGAGAAAAAAAGGTATAACTTTTTTGTATTTTTAAAAAATATATTTGCAATAAGCATTTTCAAAGGAAAGGAGTAGATACTATACAAAAAAAGAGGCAAAAATGGTAAATATACTGTACATTTCCCAGGATAATGTTGCAAGATTGAACCTGGTTAGTCACCGGGACCACAGCTTTACTCTTCCGAACTTTCGGACTCATGCTGGAGCTCATCTTCAGGGAATTTCTCTCTAGTGGAATATGTGCTTTGGGCTTCATTGGTGTATTGATGGCTGGTGATTGGCTGTTGTTCCCTTGAACTGCTAAGCCCTCAGCTCCTCAGTACAGTACTTGATAAGATGGTGCTAAATCAGCACTCCTGTTAACTGACAAGGGGCCTATTTTCAGGCTTCAATCATTTCCCCCTGGTTATCTTTGTACCTGCATGGCCAACAATCTACTAGTTGTGAAATTGAATGTGTGTCCTTTGTGTATCATTGCAATGTGAGGCTACCAATGTGAGGCGACCACCAGATTGCAAGAACACAAGTGAACGGTCAGACAAGGAGACCTGAACTCATTGGTAGCCTCACATTGTAATTCCCAAAGCACATACTAAGTAGAGTAGGGGTCCCCAAACCTGGCAACTTTAAGATTTGTGGACTTCAGTTCCCTGCTGGCTGGAGAATTCTGGGAGTTGAAGTCCACAAGTCTGAAAGTTGCCAAGTTTGGGGACCTTTGCAGTAGAGAGAAGTTCCCTGAAGATAGGCTCTTCAGGGAACCCGGGAAAAATACACCTCTGGTCCCAGTGATTGACCCAGATTCAATCTTGCAAAAAATAGTAAGCTCAAGCACAAAATGGATGGAGAAAATTTACGTGTATCATAGAATTAGACTATGTTTTCATATTTCTTCAATTAACCTAACCAAAATATGACAGCTTTGTCATGACGAATTATTGTTGAAGTAGAGGTAATATCGAAGTATCAACAATAGTACAGTGTAAATCATATACTAAATAAAATAAATACTAAATAAAAAATAAATAAAACTTACAGTAATTCTGGCCTAGCAATTAAAACTTTATATTAAAAGAAATCTAAATTTTAGATGGTATACACTCCTATTTAGTATTTTAAGGCAAAAATGGTTTTTGAGTTGAATTAAACTGGTGTCAGATTTACCTTTAAATACAAAGTTTTGGGCATGAAGGCATACTCTCAAAGTTAATTAGCCACTTTTTGCACAAGAAATTGTCTATACTTTTTGATTGGAATCATAGAATATACTTAAAACAATAGACATGCATAATTCAATATGCAATATATTTTGTAAGATTTAGTCATTTTTAACTAAAGATAGATTGGAAAGGTAATTCAGATTTTAACGTTTATTTCAGCTACTTTTTTCATCTGATGCCTTTATTTTCTTCAGAATTGAAAACAAGCTGAAATAAATATTTAACTATTATATAAGAAATTAAAGAGACAAGTAATTATAAATTTATTAGACCTACTTTTTAGAATGTAGGTAAGTAGAACTGAATTATTTCTTGGAATCTGCCCATCATCTTGCTCTATAACCTTAATTTAACAGTGATGATTCATATTTGGTGTTTTCATTTTCAGTTATTAGAGATTTTAAAAATTCTTATGCAGATCTTTAAGCCTTTCTTCGAGTTTTACAGATATTATACCTGAACTGGAAATTTAAATTTAGGTTAAATTTAATCCTATGTATTGAAGTCCAGGCTTGTGGAATTGCATGATGATGATATCTCACTGAAATGTCTTGCTTTTTTTAAAAAAACTTTTTTGATGCTTTGCTGAAAGAGGAATTTCCAATTTAATTTTTAGAAAATGTAATCATACCTTGACCTCAACAAATGCAATATGACTTCTTTTCAAGTAAGTTATCTTCTCGTTCAAAATGTATAAAACATCCAAATGTTTTCCCAAATTCAAGACACTTATAGGATATCAATAGTTTTTTCCCCTATCTAAACAAATTTATATATATGAATGTATTCTTATATTGGGACATCGGTCTGACTTAACAGTATTTGTTGCTACTTCTCTGGGGTTTTACGAAACAACATAACATGTACTTCTTTGGCAGAGATGATGTAATAGTGACTTTCTCTGAAAGTCACTTCCGTATTGATTACAAATCCCAGAAAAAAATGCTGGTTCCTCTCTAACAGGGTTCCTCTTGCTGTCATCCATGACATTCTACATTCCAACTAGCATCTAGGCGTTTCCTTATTCTATATTTTCCTTATTCTATCTCCACTTTCCAGAACACAGGGATGTACAGACTCTTAGCATTTCAGGTTTTGCTGAACCAACACTAACCAACCAGGACTGACAGGGAACTGAGAGTTGTAATTCTACCTTTAGGGCACTTCCATTCTCTATCTGAAGCAGTCAAGTTGATCCATTATTGCTGTCTGATATGTCAAGCTTGAAGTGCTGACAATGATAAGCAAACATCCTGTCCTGCTCTAAATTTATTTATTTATCATGTTTAAGAACCATTCTCAGAAAGGGATTCTGAGCAGTGTACAAATAAAACATCAAAAGCATAAAAAACAGCATATAACATTTAAAAGAGACAAATATTAAAAATCAAATAAGACTGCTTATTTAAAAATAAAAATAAGACTGCTGTGTTAATGGATTTTACTTAGCCCTCGCTGCATGGAAAGAAAAGTGTCCACTTTCCGACATGTTGTGAAAAAACTGGGTGGCTTCTATGAGAGGAAGTTGAAAAGGTATCAGTCACATTTCTCAACAAATAGCTGCATATTGTTTTTTATTATCCAAACCCCTCCCGCCCATAGAACCAAAAATCATCTCATTCTGTTCATGAAGACAGATGGTTATTATGTGATCACAGGAGTTCCTTTGTGGTTGGCAGAGTCCATTTGTGGAAATGTGCTTATAGACTCCAAGATCTTCACCTCCTTTTTAAAAATGCATCAAAATGGGGAAAAGGATAAATTCTCCCCTGATTTTAATTGAATAGAAGCTGCTGGCTGCAGCTGCTTTTGGGAAATGCCCAACTGACTGAGAGCAAAAAGATTCATTACTAGGGTAGTAGGATTTATTTCCGTGCATGAGGCAGGTTTTTGTTTGTCTTCTGCCTCCGCAGAAAAGCTCTGAGTTCATACCTTTATCTCCAACTAGGATTATGTAATTGCAATTATATTTTAAAAAGTTTTAAGCTTTAAAAGTGAATTCCAATATGGGTACAATAAAGGTATCTACTGGGCATCTATTCCTATGATCTGCAGTATCTACAGAGTATCTTGTTAGATTAGGGTGTCCACTTCTCAAAATCCTGGCTGGGTTCCCACATAACCAAAAGGAGGGATATTCCTCCATATAATTCTAGGAGACTTCAGCACCTGGCCTACTTCAAAACATTCCAGATATCCCACAAGCCAACAACCTGCAATCTCTCTCAGGTCACCTCAAAATAGCAGACAGCTGATGCTCAACTTTGAGATGCGAAAGGTGGAATAGGCGGACTGAGGCTGCATCCTGGCTCAGGAGGCAAAGAACATCCTTTTGGTGGATTATTCATTTCTGTGACTATGTCATTCCTGTCAGGAGGCTGACAGAAATGCAACAAAGAATAATCAACTGCCAAAAGCCAGTCTGATCTAGTGGTTAAGGCATCAGGCTAGAAACAGAAGACCATGAGCCAGGGGTGGGATTCTACCAGTTTGGGCCAGTTCTATAGAACCGATTGTTATGATTCTGTGCAGTTTGGAGAACTGGCAAATCATGCCCCTGGCTGGCCCCTCCCCTCTCTGCCTGCCACTCCCCACCCAGTCAGCCTTTATCACGCATGCGTAACATTGCGTGCATGCCTGCATCGCTGTGTTCTCCCCCTTCCAGTCACTCTTTAAGGTATTTCTTTTCTTCCCCCTCCTGATGATCAGCTGTTCCTATGATCAGCTGTGCCGGGATTTCCCTCGCTGTCTTACTGCTATGCCCAGGAAGCTTCCCTGAGGCCTAGGAAGGCAAAAAATTGATGGGGAACAAAAACACCCTTCAGGAGGCTTCCCCGAGGCCCAGAAGGCCCAAAAAATGGGGGGTCTGCCAAAAAAGAAGCCATGCCCACCCAGTGACATGACCACACCCACCTAGCCGTGCCCACAGAACCGGTTGTTAAAATATTTGAATCCCACCCCTGCCATGAACCATAAGTATCACCTTAGCCATGAAAGCCAGCTGGGTGATCTGGGGGCCAGTCACTCTCTCTCTGCCCAAATAATCTCTCAGGATTGTTGTTGTAGGAAAAATAGAAGGAGGAAGGTATGTTGATATGTTCTTCACCTTGAATTGTTTGTAAAAATAATAAAGGCAGGATATAAATAAATACAAATTAAATAAACTGGGAGAGGGACATGAGGAAAAGGAAGCTCTGCTTCCAAAGGCATTGGATAAAGAACCCCGGTCTTGTTATTTACAATGCATGCTGGGAAGTAAGGTGGAGACTAGCAAGACAACTGGACAACCAGAATCTAGAACAAGAACAAGCATCACTGGGGAAGAAACATACTTTACCTTTCATGACTCCTGGAGCAGAGTAACATCAAACTTGATACGTGCATACAGGAATGAACAAGAGACAGCAGACCTCCAACCAGAGGCCTTGCAACACATTCTGAAAGGCAAGAGGAAAAGACTTTCATTGTAAATTTTCATCTTGTCTTACCTATTGTTCCTGGTTATCTGCATTCATTGACTCTTAAACCCCAACGCCATTTCACATATTTTTGCAGAAAAATCTGAAAAGGAGAAGAGGCAAATAAAGGGAAAGGACTCCAAAAGAAGCCATATATTCCCTTTTAGGTTATTGAAGATGAATGCGGACAATTGGGCCTAAGAAAACTCCAGACATGGAAATATCCTGGTGGATACAAGGAAAAGGCGGCAAAGGTGTTCTGTATAAAAATAGTAGACTCCTAAAGACTGAATTCTGATTGGCTAAAGAACTCGAATGGGGATTGGTTCAATAGGAACCAATCCACATAGCTCCTAAAAAGGTGGCAAATATCAAATACCTGTCATTGGCTAAAGCCGGCAGAGAAAAACATATAAAAGGCTGCCGCAGCCTGAGCCAATGTTCCGTTTTCCCAACTGTGTTACTTAATAAAGACTTTGTTGTTGGAACCCGGTCTACCTCGCGTTTTTCCGGATGGAACACTGGCGACAAGGATGGGATCGTCCTAAACGTGAGACTGAGCACGCGGCGACAGATAAAAAAAAAAACCAGACGAAAAACAATGGCTGGAAACAACGTGCCACCCGCACCCTTCAATCCCAATGAAGGAGATTGGGAATCCTATGTAGACCGTTTCCAGATGTATCTGGAGAGCAATGAAATGGAGGAAATCTCAGACCAGCATAAGAGAGCTGTTTTCTTGACACACTGTGGGTCCTCAGTCTTCAAAATGACCAAGGCTTTGGTGAAGCCCCGAGATATGAAACAATTGAATCAAGCGGCACGAGTTTCATCTGAGAGACCAGAAAGAAGGCGAGACCATCACTGATTTTGTGGCAGCCCTCCGACAAATAGGAGGAGCGTGCGAGTTTCTGAACTTAGATGAAGCGATGCGGGATCGAGTAATATTGGGTTTAAGAGACTCTAACATACAGAGCAAACTGCTGAATAAACCCAATATAACAGTAGCCGAAGCTATCGCAGAAGCCACGGCCGCTGAAGCCGCGAAAAAATCGGCAGTCAAAATGAAGCAAATGAACACGAACAATGACGAAACAAGCCCGGCTAGAGGGAAGAAACAATCTCCCATCACCATGCACTACGAAGAATTCAACGAGACATCAGAATCTGGGGAGGAAGACGACGAAGTCCACCGCCTATACGCCAACAAGAAAGGGCGCGAAAACAGAAATCAGCGGGAATGCGCTGGCTGCGGGGGAAACCATCCTCGAGCCAATTGCAGATTCCTCAATGCCATTTACAGAGCGTGCAAGAAAAGGGGGCATATCGAGAAAGTCTGCAGGAACAAAAAAAATTACAGCCCAAAAAGACGCAGCAACTCCCCAGCAAAAGCTGAGCCAAGACAACCTGAGAGAAAGTGGTAGCGAAACAAGCAAGCCACTAACCAGACTAACCAAGCAAGCATACCAGACTTTCACTATCGGAAGCACTCAGACGGAAAGCGGGAAGAAGGTAAAAATAATTGTAAAAATTGAAGACAACCCCTGCGAGATGGAGGTTGACTCTGGATCTTTCCTATCAATGGTGTCATGGGACACCATCAAAAAACTGGTTGCAGGCATCAAAATCAAGGAACTCCAGAGACAAAAATTAACCCTCAAGGACTACCAAGGAAACCGAATTCCTGTAGTAGGCCTGGGACATTTCCGAGTTGCCTACAAGCAACATGTCGCTGTACTACCATTGACGATAGTCGACCGAGACTGACTAAGCCTCCTGGGCATCGAATGGTTTGCACCATTGGGCATCGGGATGACCGGAGTAGACCGGGTGGCCGCAACCGACTGGGAGGAAGACCTCATCCAAGAATTCCAGGACGTTTTCGATGGCTCCCTAGGCAGGTATCAGGGGACCCCAATTTCTTTTAGTCTAGACCCCCAATTAGCCCCGAGAAGACTAAAGGCCAGACGAGTTCCTTTTGCTCTAAAAGCAAAAATAGAGGAACAACTAGATAAATTGATAAATCAAGGGGTCTTAGAGCCTGTAGACCATGCCAAATGGGAAACACCAATTGTAACGCCAATTAAACCAGACGGGTCAGTTCGAATCTGTGGCAACTACAAGGCTACCCTGAACCACGCGTTGCAACAAAGCGCATACCTGGTGCCAGTCGTACAACACTTATTACACTCCCTTGGGGGAGGAAAAGTTTTAGCTAAACTAGACCTAGCACAAGCGTACCAACAGCTCCCAGTAGACCCTTTAATGGCTGAAGCACAAACAATAGTGACTCACAAAGGGGCATTCAAATGCAACAGACTCCAATTTGGAGTGAGTGTAGCGCCAGGCGTTTTCCAGAGCCTCATGGAATGCCTGTTAAATGGTATAAAAGGAGTCATACCATACTTCGACGACGTCCTAATTTCGGCCAAAGATGCGACCCAACTTAAAAAAAGACTTAAAGACGTACTAAATAAATTCAGAGAGTCTGGCCTTAAAGTAAAAAAAGAAAAATGCTGTTTAATGACTGATCGCGTTGAATTCTTGGGCTATTTGATAGACGGAGAGGGTATACACCCGACCGAAAAAAAGGTCAGAGCTATTAAAGACGCACCAGAACCAAGGAACAAAACTGAACTGCAGGCATTCTTGGGACTAATAAATTTTTATAATGTGTTCCTACCCCACAAAGGAACAATAACAGAACCATTGCACCGATTACTGGATAAGCAAACAATTTGGACTTGGGGTTATAGAGAAAAGAAAGCCTTCCAAAAAATAAAAAACTTATTAACATCAAACACCGTTCACTGCCATTGATGGTGACCTGCGATGCCTCACCATTTGGAGTCGGTGCCATCCTGAGTCACAAATTGCCAGATGGAAGAGAGGCACCCGTCGCATACTATTCAAAGACTCTGTCTAAAACCAAGCGAAATTACAGTCAATTAGACAGGGAAGCCCTGGCAATCGTCGCCGGAGTAAAATGCTTCCACGAGTACCTATATGGAAGGACATTTGTAATAGTAACGGACCACAAACTGCTACTGGGAATTTTGGCGGGAAACAAGCCAACACCAAACATTTTGTCCCCACGAATGACTAGATGGTCAGAATTCCTAGCAGCCTACTCTTACACCCTAATACATCGCCCTGGGAAACAAATCTCCCATGCAGATGCGTTAAGCAGAGCACCGCTACCAACTCTAGAGGAAGACCCAGCACCGACGACGACCACCCTGCAGATAGAGACATTCCCAAATCTGCCCATATCTGCTTATGATATGGTCGCCAGAGCCACCGCAAAGGACCCATTGACTGCCCGTATACTGAACTGGGTAGGTAAAGACTGGCCGGAAAACCAAAAAACTGAGAACTTTAAACCTTTCCGGACCAGACAAACTGAACTCTCAATTCAAAAAGGTTGTTTGTTGTGGGGTTATCCCCTCCAAATTACAAGTGAGGGCTCTCAATATGCTTCACGAAGGCCACCCTGGAATTGTTAAAATGAAAAGCCTTGCTAGAAGCTATGTCTGGTGGCCGGGTATAGATAGGGACATCGAATACTGGGTAAACTCTTGTAACAAATGCCAAAGAAATAGGCCTTCCCCGCCACAAGCAACCATAAGGGACTGGGAAACCCCACGAGGCCCCTGGTCACGAATCCACACAGACTTTGCGGGTCCAACTAAGGGACATACCTTCCTAATTGTCGTAGATGCATACTCAAACTGGCTAGAGGTTAAAATCATGCCATCTACGACAACTGAAACCGTTATTAAACAACTTGACAAACTCTTTGCAACCCATGGCCTGCCGGACGTCCTAGTGTCCGACAACGGGCCACAATTAACGAGCATCCAATTCGAACAATACCTAGCCTCCCTAGGTATCAGACATGCCCTAACCACGCCGGCCCACCTGGCTGCAAACAGTAGGGCAGAGAGAATGGTTAGATTTACCAAAGAAGGTTTAGAAAGGATGGACATTGGGGATGTCCAAGATAAAATAAATCACCTACTCACCCTCCAGCATATCACACCCAGTACCATAACAAACAAAAGTCCGGCGGAATTACTAATGGGGAGAAAACCTAGATCGCAACTAGACAGATTGCACCCAACTATACACCAGAACCCCCCCCCCCGACTCCTCCACCTGTTTCAGGACATTTGAAATAGGCGACCTAATCTATGCAAAAAACTTTACCGGGGACCCATTATGGCTTCCAGGAAAAAATAAACAAATTACAGGGCCCCGGTCCTACCGACTAACCATAGACAACGGCAAGGAATGGAAGCGGCACATAGACCAGCTTCGCTCCTGAAACACTGAAAGAAATACAAACACACAACCACAAATATTAAAAAACGACGAAAATCAAACCAAAGAGGAGGGGGAAATACGAGAAAATAATAAAGAACCGTTCAAATTAAACACAGAATACAATAACTACCAAAAAGAGCAAAAAAGAGACTTACAGTTAGAATTAACTTGCGACAGGAGTCCAATCGAAGGGGCCAGCCAGGCCAGCTCGGCCTGCCTGGAGAAACCAGGAGGGAGTGGCAAAACCACTGGCCTAAGAAAATCAGGCGGCAATAAAATGGCTGACTCACCTTTCCAGGCGGTTCCATGGAGAAACCCCATCCGAACCAGTCAAAGTCTCCAACAGAAATGAACCGCGCAAGTCCAGTCGAGTCAAAAGAAGCCCCACCTACCTACGCGACTACATCACCACATAGGACTAAACCAAGAGGGGAGGGGTGTTCTGTATAAAAATAGTAGACTCCTAAAGACTGAATTCTGATTGGCTAAAGAACTCGAATGGGGATTGGTTCAATAGGAACCAATCCACATAGCTCCTAAAAAGGCGGCAAATATCAAATACCTGTCATTGGCTAAAGCTGGCAGAGAAAAACATACAAAAGGCTGCCGCAGCCTGAACCAATTTTCCGTTTTCCCAACTGTGTTACTTAATAAAGACTTTGTTGTTGGAACCCAGTCTACCTCGCGTTTTTCCGGATGGAACAAAAGGCACTTCATAGTATTATACAGTAGGGGTGTCAAACTCAAGGCCTGGGGGTTGGATCTGCCCCACGGGGTGCTTAGATCTGGCCCACCCTGGAAACAGCGAAGGATTGGCCTGCAATGTTTTTGCAAAATGGAGCTCGGGAGTGCCGCACATAGGCCTCCTGAGCTCCATTTTTGCTGGCAGAGGGTTGTAGGAGGCCGTTGCTGTTGAAAACAGAGCTCGGGAGACCGTTTTCACTGGCAGAGTGCTCGGGCCTACAGGCACCTCCAACACAAGTGACGTTGAGCTGGCCCCGTGCACCCTCGCCACACCTACCCCAGCCCCACAAGGTCAAACATAACCCTGATGCGACCCTCAATGAAATCGAGTTTGACACTCCTGGATTATGGCATGGAAACTAAACCTTATTTCCTGATACAATGTTTCAATTTAAATGCAGCTATAACCCCATGATTCCCATTGTCCTAGTACACTATCAATAGCTAGGCCGTCACAGAGGTTTTCCGACAAATGTCTGATCATTTATCTCTTCTACTTTCCTCCAAGTACCCTTTACTCTCTTACCCTTCCAGTACTTCAGATTGTACTGCAATGGCAACAGAGCTCATTCCAGAGCTTTGATCCTGGAATGGTTCAGGTCCTGCTTTTCAAACTTTATAACCCACTGTTTGCCAGTTGTTTATTATGATTTCTCTTCAAGTTCTATCTTGGCACATGATCTTTTGGGTTGGAGTATTTTATATGTGCTACTGCTAATGGCATGAGTGTAGTTCAAGGCCAGAGAGTAAAGTTAACTTTGTGTACTTTTTGCCTGTTTCACTTGTGCATTACGGAGACTGCTTGGCAAGGCAGGTTTCCAGCCCTTCAATGTAATTTAAAGTCACATCATTCCTCTTTGCCATGTGGAAGTATAGATTCCTTCCAGATTGTGTTCATTTAGAAGTGCCTTTAATTACCTTAGAGGTGTCTGTGGCCACTATCTGCTGGAAGAACGCAGTGACTGGGGTGATAGTACATCACTAAAACGGATCCAATGAAAGAGTAGTCAAGTCAAACATCAGTCAACATTTCCTTTGATGGCCACCCTATAGTTTTGGAGAGCTTGTTTATGCAAATGAAATATGTTATATTTCAACTCTGCCCACCTGCAAACAGGCCACTACATTTTGCACTAGCTAAAGCGGCTAAGTAGAAAAATGTAGGAAGTTTCATCATTTAGCTTTCAGAAAAAAGATCTCTGTTTCAATCGATTGAAAAGTATTCAGGAAGAAAGATATATAGTGCCTAAAATTTTAAACTCTTTTGAATTTTTAATACTACTGCATAAATATGATTTAAAACATGATCTGTTCTCCACCAAGTCCTAAAATTAAACAAATTAGTCAAAATATTTATGCTTGTTCATTTATTTATTGGGGACAATGATCCCAAGCTGCTACATATGGTTGAGTAATAGACAGATGTGAGCCTCTAGGAATATCAGTTCATTTGAAGGGGAAATTAGAGCCAGGTGTTTCAATCAATGGGATGATAATCAGGTGTGAATGTGGGAAGTCCTGCATTATTTAATAACAGATTTCTGGCAATTCACTGTCAAAAGCTGATCTCACAACACAGGTTTGAACAAAGGAAATTGCTGGGGTCTGCTAAAAAAAACCCAACAATTTGCCCGGCTGGAAAAGATTATGAAAACTATTTCCAAGGAATTTGGACTCAATCCACTGATAGGCAGATTGTGTTCATATGGAGGTAATTCAACACTATTGTTAACTTCCCTCAGAGTGGACAATCGGCCAAGATCACACCAAGAGCAAGATGTATAATATTCCAGGAAGTCTCCAAGAGCCTATACAATATCTACAAAAGTTAAAGGTGCACTTGTTGGTGTTTATGAGACTCCCAGCAAGAGAACCCTGAACAATAGCTTGCATGGCTGAGTTGCAAGGAGAAGGCCACTAGCCTCCAAAATGAACATTGCTGCCTGTCTACAATTTGGTGGAGAAAAAGGTCACATCATGGATAATAGTCTGATAAAATCTGAGTCTAAAGGAAGAGTGTGAAGTGGAGAAAACATCTCAAAATGGACCTTCCTTAGTTCTTTTGAGGGAAGAAGTACTTGTACAGTTGAAGATTCGGTTTCTGTAATCTCAATTAAGATATTGTTAATATAT
>BLBF01000073.1:29968373-30001030 GCA_015471245.1 Laticauda colubrina
GCACCTGTTGGATTTCCGGCCCATAGCACAATACATATAAAGGCAGAAGAGGACCAAGGGATAAAGGCAAGTGGCGCTTGTGGTGATGGGCTCGGTTGTCCTTCCTTTTCGATTGCTTATGAACGATGTGCCAGACGAAGGAGTGGGGAGGTCGAGAGCCGGCTTTTTCCTCCCACTCCCTGCCCTACAAATTCCTCCTAGGACGATGGAGAAAAGCGGTTTGCCTCTCGGATGTTTTTCACTCTCGGGCGTGAGGGCGGTAGACCCAGTTCTTCCCTACCCGCCGCCTACCACCTCCTTCCCCTCTTTCTTGGCCAGGTAGGGGTAGGACTTGGAGTCCGGCCAAGGCAGAGGCTTTAAAGAAGCCGACCTCCGTCGCCTCCGTCCCTTCGCATCACAGCATCTGCCCCAAGTAGGACCGCCGAGAGCAGCAGCAAGGGCGGCCCAAATGGGTACGTATGGGAAAGGAAAGCGGACTGGCGCACCGGCCGGATCCGAGGGTCATCGCGCGGGTCTCCCAAAGGAGCCAAGTCTCCCGGCCTCGACGATCAAACGAAGCGGCAGCGTGACGGTTGTTTCCCTCACTCAGGCGTCCCCCATCCACGTTACTTAGCCCGGTCGAGAGGCGTCTCTTGGCTTTTAAGGCGCCTTGGGAGCACTTCTGCGCCCTTGGGCTGCAATTCTCTTGCGGGGAAGCCCCACAGAAAGTTTACTTCTGAGGAGACAACTGTGGGGTTGAAGAAGCCAGGCGGGTTTTTTTTTTTGTTTTTTTTTTGGTATTATTTTTTTTTTTAGCTCCCTCACGAGAGGAAGTCCCGGGGATAGTGGCTTGTATCCCCGTAAAGCGGGCACCGCAAGAATGGCTAACTGTGGGCGGTAAAATGAGAAGAAAATCCCGCCTTGAGAAAGTCGATGGGGATTTTCAGTCATCCAGGTCGTGGTTGTCTCAAAGGTTCTTTAATCTTTTTTTTTTTTTTTCCCCTTCAAGACGCAACTGAATTTAGTTTTTATTGGAAGACGTTTCACTTTCTCATCCAAGAAGCTTCTCCAAGCTCTGAGCTGAAGAAGCTTCTTGGATGAGAAGCGAAACGCCTTCCAAGAAAAACTAAGCTCAGTTGCTTCTTGAGGGGGGAAAAAAAAAAAAAAGAACACACCTGCTCAAGGAACGTCCCTTTCCCCTGAAATAAGGGAAATAAAGGTAGCCGCCGCCTTTTACATCTCTCCCAGCCCGCGCACGGGAACGAGAGCGCTCGCCAGCCCGCGCACAAGGGAGCCAGACCGCAAAAGCGCTCGCGGCCGCCCAGGAGCGAACAGGGCGGGGCGGGATTGGCCGGAGTTTGTGGGCAACAGCCGGCAGGGAAGAACTGGCCGTCGGTGGAGAAGGGACTCTGGCGAAAGGGAGGGCGGGCAATACCGGTCCCGTCGGCGGCGGCAGAGTCGAGGAACTCCGCGGCCAAGCACAGCCGCGTTTGGAAGAAGAAGGCAGGCTGGCTGCTGCTTCGACCTCCTGACGCCCCCCAACCGCGTTGGTTCTCTCGGCCCCGGCCTGGGTTCGCTTGACCCACTTACCCCGAGGTTCAGTCAGCCGTGGCTTCATGAATAATGGAGCCCGGTTTCTTTCTCCCCCCCCCGGGCGGGACGCATCGCGACCCGGCGCGTGAGGCTAAACTGGGGGCGGCGAGGCGCTGCTCAGTCTGCGCGCCAGTTTCCTCGCTCGCTCGGGAGCCGAGACTCCTCCGAGGGGGTCCTCCTCTCCCGCCCTTTGGGGACAGGCGCGCGCTCCTGGTCAGCGAGGCGGCCCCTGAGCCCCGGCCGGAGAAGGTCGGGGTCGGAGCGGGAGGAGGAAGGCGAAAGGTGAGGCTGCGCTGGGAACCCAGGAACTCCCCTCCAAAAGGCCGTTTTGTGGCTCCTTAAAATGGCTTGGCGTTTATACCGGGGAGTCCTCGACTTACGCTTGAGCCCGGCTCAGTCACAAAATGTAAAATGAGCCTTGCCCCCATTTTACGACCTTTCCTGCCACATTTGTTCAGGGAATCGCTGCAGCTGTTAAATTAGCATTTAAGGTGGTGGTTCAAGGGAATCTGGCTTCCCCCATTGACTTTGCTTGTCAGAAGGTTGCAACCGTCATAAATGTGAGTCAGTCATAAATGTAAGTCAGTGGTCGAGGATCTGAATGTAAACCACGTGCTGCGATCATTGTAAGTGAGAAAAACAGTCATAGGTCACTTTTTTCAGTGCCATTGTAACTTTGAATGGTCACTAAGCAAGCAGTTGTAAGTCGAGGACCACCCGTTTTTCCTGAAGGTGCCAGAAACTTCGGTATGTAATGCTTTTGCTGCTTCTGGATATTGCTCCCCAGTAAGGACCAGACTATTGAACTGAGTTTGACAAGAGGACTTGGTGTGCAATTAGTTTAAATGCCTTTCTCTTGGTCTTGCTTACTAAGCAACTAGATAATGGAAGGGGGTGTGTTTCATCAACAAAGTTGGCTAATTGTCAGGCAGGCTTTTAAATGATGCTCAGAGCATGTTTAAACCTTATCTTTACATCTTCAGCGTGCAGCCTGTATAGTGTCAAGATAAAACCATGCCAAACTGACCTTACATTTGCTGAGACGGTAATCGGCCTCTCCTCGCCTTTCCTAAACCAACGTTCTGCGTTTGCAAGTCCTCAGCCACAAACTAACCAGAAAGCTGAGATTTAGGGATGCCTGCATTAATGGAATCAAGAGGCAAATGTCTCGTGTTAGAAAATTGGTGCGGTTCAGGTGAATTTGCTATAATTTTTATATGTGCCCTGAGTCACCTAAAGAACCCATAAAGTTCTTATGGAACACTAGGTTCCAGAAACTAAAGCACCTTAGGTAAATTGGCTAATTTTTATAACTTTGCTGCTTATTCATATTTCTATAAGGCTAGCTGAATCTGAATATCCTTAAATAGGCTAGGGATGCTGCAGGTAATGTTTTCCTTTTTCTCCTTCCACAGTGCCTTCTCGTTAAGATGAGAAGTTTGACCCACCTGATTGATAGGTTCAGTGTGCCATAATGCAAACCAATCAGTATACCAAAAATCCCAATGTTTTGTAGTCTGGTGTGGTCACAAGGATTATACATATAAGAGTGGTGTCAACCTTGGGTGTCAACTCTTTTTTCCATGTCATCCTATAAATTAATTTACATCTTGGGTTCCTTAAATTAATCTGCCTAAAATTCAGTTAAAAAAAATATAAAGCTAGAGATATTTCATTCCCTTCCTCAAAAATCCTCTGGCACAATATCCTGCCTTGATGTGGTTACTTACTGCCATCACTACTTGTTTTCCAACAAAATGCTTTTATGTAGCATTGTCCCTCTCTGATCCCATTACAGCTAGTCCTCAACTTACAACTGTTCATTTAGTGACTGTTCAAAGTTACGATAGCAAAAAATGATTTATGACTGTTTTTCACACTTATGACCATCACAGCATCCCCATAGTCATGTGATCAAAATTCAGATGCTTCACAACTGACTCCTATTTATGATGGCTGCAGTATTCTGGGGTCATGTGATCACCTTTTGCAATCTTCTGACCAGCAAAGTCAATGGAGAAGCCAGATTCACTTAACAGCCATGTTACTAACTGAACAACTATGGCAAGATCATAAAATGTAACAAAATTCACTGAAATGTTTCACTTAGCAATTTGGCACTCAATTGTGGTCATAAGTTGGGGACTACCTGTATGTGAGAAAAGAAAGCTTCTTCATTCTGAATTGCTTATTGACAAATGAAAGGGAAATTAAGTAATAAAAAGGAAATAAATTTTCTGGCTCTGTAGCACTAATGTGTTTGGCTAAGCAAATTGATCTGTCCTCCTCTTGTGCTGATGGGCAGGTAGACCAATCTCACAAGGGATGAGTAGAATCAAATTTTACTACAAAAAAAGATTCATATAAAATATGCAATGGGTGAATTTACAGAAAACAGTAAAATCAGAAAAAATATAAAGGACTTAAACACACATAATGTTAAAATAAAAAGTAATTGTATGGTATATTTTTTTATCTGAGACTGACTAGACTCCTCTCTTCTTTTCAGACATGCATCTTGCTCATTTTCACCTGCAAGGACAAAGCCTTTTCCTCTGCAGTAGAAAGCAAGTGGTTAGGTAGTCTGACTTAGTACATGACACAGAGCATGCAACTCTCCCTTGTACAGATGCCAACTGAGAACTCTGCTTGAGAGGAGATCGATATCTATCTATCGATATCTATCTATCTATCTATCTATCTATCTATCTATCTATCTATCTATCTATCTATCTATCTATCTATCTATCTATCTATCTAGTAGATATTAGGAACTAGTTCGATACCTGTGCTTCACTATGAAACTATGTGGTCAGGCTTACTTTGGGGGGAGGAAAATAAGGGGGGGGGATTTTGCCTCTGCCTACCAGCATCCATCAGTATTCATCTGGCTAACATCCTGTCAGTGTGTGAGAGAGTTGAAAAACTAAAACAGTATTTGCTGTGTGAGCAAAAAGGAGACAGCAAGGACCCTGGACGTTTCTTAGCTCAACTGTTCTGTACTAAAACTGCTTGGTGCTTTGAAAGCAAAACTGAAACTGAAACTCTTCTTCTCTCCTTGTGTTTTGCATTTGGAACAGATTTCAGGTGGGGAGGGGAATTAGAATTCCTTAGTATCAGAGCATGATAATAATAATAATAATAATAACATATGAAATACTAATGCTTTGATGGTCATTTTGAAAAATCCTTTCTTAGTGAACACCTAGAAGCCAAGAGGAATATATGTGCCAAATTTCAGGTTTGTAGGTTGTACGGTTCTGAAGATTTTGTGATGATGCGTGAGTGGTATTTCGCTTTTATATATATAGATAATAATAATGGCATATGTAAGGAATGGTCCCAAAAGTCAAGAGGATACGGTAGTTGAGAGTTTATGATTGAAACATTGCCATTATGTACACGTGCCTGATGTTAAGTTAATGCATATACAAAGGGTGTAGAATTTTGATTGTGGGTTCAAGACTTCCTTTGTTACTATCTTTGAACCACCTTATGGCCACTCTAGAATGTTTTCAGTTCTGGTACCCGGTAAGAGTTCATCATTCAGAACTTACTGTTCTTAATTTGTCAGCTACTTGTTATTCCCATTTGTGCTGAAATTATTCCCTTTACAATTAAACTGATTTCAAATTTCTGGCATCAGTTCAGAGCCTACTTTAGAAATTAGGCACATTCAGATACTAATGCTTCCATTTATCAGAACAAAAGAAGCAATCAGATCAAAGAAAAAGCTTGAAAATTACAGTAATGGCAGAGATAAGCACTCATCTGAACATTATCTTCTTTCCTCTTTTTGAAAGATATCAGGTGGTTTTGTATTTCTAGTTCTTATTGGAAAATAATGAATTGATTTAAAATTATAGATAACAAAAAGTGTTTAATTGCCTCTTAATCATATGGTAACTACCATTGTGTTTGACCATTGACAGTGGCTTGTAAAAGTTGACCTTTTCATGTGCTGAAGGGTACACAGGATGGTTTTATTTTATTCAGTTTCTGTAGCTGCCCATCTCAAGCAAGTGTATGGCAAACAGTCATAAAATACAAACAATTACAATATAGTTCAAATTATATAGGGCAGCAGAGGAAAAAATGTCATCATATATGTCAATATAGCCAGGACGGAGTCCTTCACACCCATGCCCAGGCACAAAACCAAGTCTTCAAGGCCTTATGAAAGGTCTACAGGTTTGGGTCATCCTCAATTCTGAAGGAAAATGCTCTAGAGGATGGTCTAGAAGAGAAGGCACATCTTTGAGTCTCTGCCAGTCAAAATTCCTTGGCTGATGGGACTCATATCATGCCCAACCTGCCTGACAGAACTGGATGGGTAGAAACACTGGGAAAAGATCGTCATTAAGTATTAGGATCCCAAGTCATGAAGAGCTTTAAAGGTGACAAACTAGCACCATGTATTGCTCCAGGAAATACACAGGCAACCAGTGCATGTCATGAAGTAATGACATTACATGTAACAAATATTTGACACTATTTACTACCCTTCCAGATACATTTTGCACAAATTAAAAGTTTCTGAATGCTTTTCAAGGCAGTCCCAGATAGAATGCATTGCACTAATCGAAACAAAAAATCACATGGATGTGAGTAACCATGAGTAAAGCCTCCTGGTACAGGCATGGATGCAACTTGTTCACAACTTGAACGTGTTCAAAAGCCTTCAATGGCTGCCAAAATGCTCTCTCATAGCAGGAGCCATGAGTCCAGAAGGACTCCCAAATTACACACTGGGTTCATCTTGATCAGAGTCATCCCATCCAGGACCAAAGAGGGAAAAACTTTGTCACCAGAGGTCTCAGATACCCAGAACCACTTAGTCTTGCATGGGGCGAAGCCCATTGCACCCCATCCTGATCCTTCCAGCCTCCAAGCACTACCACAGGATATCTACTGCATTCCTTAGGTGGCCTGAGATGGAGATATAAAGCTGGGCATCACTAGCATATTGATGATGCTTCACTCCAAACCACTGGATGACCTCATGCAGCAGAAGCCAAAAATGAATGAAAGTGGATTTTAGCAAACCTTTTGCAATGGGTGCTGCTAAAAACTTAAATTGTATAACTTCTGACAATTGATTCCTTGCGTTTGGAGCATAGTGCAGTAGTGTGATGCTTAACAGTAGCTAATGGCACTCAGTTTTTTCATGCATTATGAACTCTGAACCTTCTGCTATTAGAATAATCACAAACAGACCTGTAATAACTATAGATAAGCTTATTTCACAAATCAGTGTTCTAAGGTACAGAGCCTCCTTGTACTTTGGCTTTATCTTCCAGATAGTAAAGGAGGGGGCAAAGGTACTTAAGAAATGCTGATGTGAATTCTGTTATTGTCCTAACTTTTAAAATTCTGGAGAGATATATAATGTGATAATTTCCAGCACTGCTCAGACTAAATTCTAGAGAATTCAGTGAAAGAAGCAAAACAATCACTGTAACACAAACAAATATTAGGGTTTTTTTTGTGTGTTCCATAATTGTAGATAACAAGTTTGTATCTACCATAGTCTAAATCCAAAGAGAGGAATTGTACTTAAAGTGACATTGATAAGCAACATTCAGCACAGATAAGAACCACACCATTTGCTACTACAAGATTGAATACATTTTTAGAATTACATGAATTCTGAACTAAAAATGAGCATGTCATAATCACTGGTATCATATTGCATGGATTCAGATACGTCCTAAGATGTAAAGCTGGTCAAGGTTGCTCAGTTTGTTTTGCATGCTAGAACAGGTCTTAATACACTATCTCACTTTTCATTTGGCATTGAGATTTATTATCTGGACCCAGAAACATATTAGGGGAGAGGTCATACATCACAATAATCATACTTTAAACTTAGTTAAATAGAATTGGGCATGGCAGATGTTATATGAACCAAGATTAATAGTTGCATTGGGATTATGCAGACATTAGTCCTCCAGGAAAACAGAGCTCATGGTAGCCAGAGATGTGCAGGAACATCTGCAAGCAGAGGTCTTCACCAAATTGGTGCTCCCTGAATATATTATATAATTTCTTATCCAGAACAGGTGGTAATTGAGAAGGGCTAATATAAGGTAAAGAAATCAGCATTGCATCCTAAGGATAAGGTTTTTTTCCCCCAAATCTGCAGTTTGGAAATGTAACTAAAGTATGATTATCTTTCAGGTTTTCCATAGATCTTTCTTGTTTCACTATTCCTATTTAAATTTAAATTTTATAGATATGTAATAGAAGGTCAATAAGGGACAGGGTGGCTCAGCAGCTAAGATGATGAGCTTGTCGATAAAAAGGTCGGCAGTTCCAATCCCTAGTGCCGCATAACGGGGTGAGCTCCCATTACTTGTCCCAGCTTCTGCCAACCTAGCAGTTCGAAAGTATGTAAAAAATGCAAGTAGAAAAATAGGGACCACCTTTGGTGGGAAGGTAACAGTGTTCATGCTGGCCACATGACCACAGAGATATCTTCGGACAGCGCTGGCTGTTTGGCTTTGAAACAGACATGAGCCCCGTCCCCTAGAGTCGGGAACAACTCTAGGGGACATATGTGCAAGGGGAACTTTTCTTTACCTTTACCTTAATAGAAAATCAGCTTTAAATATTGCTGGTGTAATGCCTGTAATATAAAAATATAGCTAAAATTCCATTCTCTTGGTAAGAAATGACTGTTGTACCATTGCACTGTATTGTTACTGTTATCAAAAGTACTTATTTTTCGTTTTTTTTTCCCACACAGAGGAAAGTAAAGGAAAACACAGGGTAAGTGTTTATGCTGAAAAATGTGGAAGTTTTCTTCTTATTGGACCCCCCTACTCTTTTTCTACTTTTTTCTAACAACATATTATTCTATAATCTCTGATAGGTTCTAGTGCAAAATTCAGGGCTGATTTTGGTCTTTGCCTATAAGTTTATGTTAACCTAATCTCTTTGAATGTAGCCTTTACAGGTAGTCCTCGACTTACAACAGTTCATTTAGAGATCGTTCAAAGTTACAACGGCAGTGACTTTTTACCATTTTTTACATGACCCTTGCAGCATCTCCATGGTCACATGATCAAAATTCTTGGTAACTGATGCTTGGTAACTGGTTCATATTTATGTTGGTTGCAGTGTCTTGGAGTCATGTGATCTTCTTTTGCAACCTCCTGACAAGAAAAGTCAATGGGAAGCCAGATTTACATAACAACTGTGTTACTATCATAACAACTGCAATGATTCACTTAACAAGAGTGGCAAGAAAAGAGGCAAAATGGGGCAAAACTCACTTAACAAATGTTTCACTTAGCAACATAAATGTTGGGCAACATCAATTATGGTCATAAGTCGACGACTATCTGTATTTATTGACTAGTAATTTGGGAAGCAAAATAGATATTACATCAAGGTGTTACAAATCTTTTTCTGATTAACTTCTTATGGTTAATCCATAGTTAATATACATGTTTTAATTTTAATTAAATCTAGCAAAAATTATATTCTCTAATCAGAGCATAGCCCTGAGATGAACTAGGATTTATTAGGGGTTTTAATGGTGTTACTGGATTTAATGAATACATTTGTCTGTAGTACTTAGCTATCCTGTCGGAGGCTGGACATCAACATACAATATATTCAAATATACATACACACACACACAAATGGCAACTTCAAATCTCAAAAAATAAATGCTCTGTCTTATGTATCGGCAAAAAAAATCAGAAAATAAAACACAAGCTGAATAGTCAAGACCTTGTTAATGATCCAAGCTCTGTCAAGGACCTTGGAGTACTGATCTCTAATGATCTAAGTGCTAGAGCCTACTGTAACTACACAACCAAAAAGGCATTAAGAGTTGTTAACCTAATCCTACGTAGCTTTTTCTCCGGTAATATCACATTACTAAGTAGAGCATACAAAACATTTTCTAGATCAATACTCAAATACAGCTCATCAGTCTGGAACCCACATTACGTATCTGATATTAACACAGTTGAGAAAGTCCAGAAATATTTCACAACAAGAGTTCTCTACTCGTTTTAGAATACCTTATGCCACCAGACTTGAAATTCTAGACCTAGACAACCTAGGACTATGTCACCTTCGGTCCGATCTAAGTATAGTACATAAAATTATATATTGCAATGTCCTGCCTGTCAATGAATTCTTCAGCTTCAACCATAACAATACAAGAGCACACAATAGATACAAACCCAAGGTCAACCGCACCAAACTTGATTGCAGGAAATACGACTTCAGCAACAGAGTGGTCAATGTCCGGAATAATCTACCTGACTCTGTAGTTTCTTCCCCAAACCCCAAAAACTTCAACCTTAGACTGTCTACTATTGACCTCACCCCTTTCCTAAGAGGTCTGTAGGGGGTGTGCATAAGCGCAGCAACGTGCCTAGTGTCCCTGTCCTATTGTTTCTTTTTTTTTTCTTATATGTATCCAATTCATGTATTCATAACCATGCTTATACTTATACCTGTTACCTTATAATCACTTGACAAAATAACATAAATAAAAAATATATATTCCAACACAGCACCATCCCCTCATTTCTATTTTCTTCATCCCCTCCATTTTAATTTATAGAGCAATTACAAAGTAATGCTACCTAGTGGCTCCTGAATCTTTGCTACTTCCAGGTCAAATGTACTTGGAGAGGGAGCAGTTTATAAATATTTTGTAGCTTCAGAACTTTTTTTTCCTTGAAGGATGTTAGTAAATGTGGTAAAACAGTTGTATAGTTTTATAAACATTACTGTTAATTTTGTTTTGTTTTTGTTTGATCTAAGGCTGGTTGCTTTGGCTACCCACTTAGTATCTTCTTCATAGTCATCAATGAATTCTGTGAAAGATTCTCCTACTATGGAATGCGAGGTGATTTTAAAAATTTATATTCTAAGTTGGAACTGCTATTAATGCAGATGCTCGCTGATTTTCCCATTAACTATTCTTGTTATTTTCTTCCTTTTTTTTAGCTGTGCTTGTCCTCTATTTCAAGTTTTTTCTCCACTGGGATGATAATCTGTCTACCGCTATTTATCACACATTTGTGGCTCTCTGCTATCTAACGCCTATCCTTGGAGCACTCATAGCTGACTCCTGGCTGGGAAAGTTCAAGTGAGTGTATATCAGTGGGAAAGCATACTTAGGAGATTCAAACTGTTCCCTGTGGCATTTGAAGGTGGGATTAATTTCCTTAATTCAGAATTGGATCAAATTCCATTGATCCATCAATATATAATACAGGATCCTATATAAAAGCTCAGAAGTTTGACTTAGAGAAATGCATATTTTCTTTAGGCATAATGGGTGCTTGGTGTACTCCAGTAAGTAGGTAGTAGCAGACCTAAAGGCAGAGAAATATTTTTTTTAATTTATTTATTTAAATATTTGATTTATTTAAAATAACTAATAAAATATTGCTATCATTCTGCTTCTGTCATATTAAAATTAAAATTCAGTGTTTTGAGGGCATATCTATTGATTGTAGGCCCCTTGTATGCACACCTTTAGTTTAACACTAAAGAAAGTACATTTTGCTGCAATTTTTCAATTCCTATCCAGGAAATAATATAATTTTCCTCTTAAAAGATTATGACAGTATAATTATCTGCCTTCTAAGGGGAAAAGTTGACTTTGACCATATACTATGCACACTTACTTCTTGCTAACTCTTAAGTTAGCTAACTTAAACACAGCTTCTCCCAGAAAGCAGGCGCAGGAATCCTGGAGAAAACATAGTTATTTCAAAAAGTTTCAGACAGGTATAACATTCCCTATATGCATGCCCTCATATATTTCCCTTCAATCCCAGAAACTACTGCCCTAATCAAGGTGCCTTGATGGAGGAATAGCTATTACATGCCTTCCACTTTTTGCTTCTGCAAAAGCCATTGATTGATAAAGTCAGTGTCAACTTAGACACCATGTAAACAGATTTTTCTAAGACAATTTGTGCCCAAGATGGAAAAAAAAAAGGTTACAAAGCCTAGGAAACATGTAATATTTTTATATTCCCCACAAATTTAAATTCCAGCTCATACTTTGTTTTGGTTATAAAATTCAGCTAAGCTATCCTGCTCAGAGAAAATAAAATTACAAAATTATGTCATAGATAATTTACTTGAAAGATCTTGTTAACTATTATAATGAGCATCAAGTAGGTTAATCACATCAATTAAAGAGATGTTTTGATTTCATGTTGCCATTCACTGTTAGTTTCTGTTTTCTATCAGGGTGTCACCTGGAAGTTATTCCCCACTTTGTTGCTCTGGGAATACTGGTTTCATGGGAAATCAGATACATGTGATATTTCATGTTCTTATTACTTCAACAGTGAAAAACTCAGTAAATTTCCTGTAACCATTTTCCAGTGTGGCTACTAACATGATCAGGAAATGTTTACATTCATTGATTGAGGAAGAACAAATATTTTATTTCTGAAAAGGCATGACTGAACTCATCAATGTATAAATCACATACAAAACAAATACAGTAAAGACTTTTGACTTCTAAACATAGTTATTTTCAACTCCAGATGTACATGCTAATAATACTTCCTTAAAGTATGTTAACATTCCTTAAAGGATGTTACTGTTTAACATCCCTAGAATTTTTTTTAGCGAAGATTGTTGAGTACAGCAGATATCCAATACCTAAAGAACAGAAAATAAGGTTTTTCAGAAGTCTTCTTCATTGGTAATACATGAGGTTTAAGCCACATTTATTTGAAAGTTTAATACAGTAATAGGTGTGCATATACACATACTGTGTCTGTGAAAGTGTATGTTTCTGTGAGTGAATACAGGATTATTTTCAAAGGGACCCAGTTTCAATTGATTTATTTTGCTTATTTTTCTACACTTCGAATTTAATTTGAAAGACAATAGCAAATCATATATTACTGCCAAGAAAACTTGCCAAGTCATGTCCCTAAAGTCCGCAGGAGACATATTCTATTTGGCAGTCTTTACTGTTTTACTGTTTTTTTCATTCCATTATCCATATTTGACAATTTCCCCTAAGAAGCTGCTAATACTGGCAAGCCAAATAAAAAAGCTATCGAATACTGAATAGCATTCACTAATATTTACACATGTGCAATTGAATATGCTCATTTTTTTATTATGGCACACTGTGTTAAACTGAGTGAACCAATGTAACATTTCTATATTTAAAAAACAGCGAGAGAGACATCATTTAAAATACATCTTCTGTTTGCTTCCTTCCTTACAGGACCATTATTTCCTTGTCCATTGTGTACACAATTGGGCAAGTAGTCTTGTCGATAAGTTCCATAAATGACTTGATGGATGGAAATCACGATGGTGCTCCAGATGACGTTAACATTCCAATGTAAGTTGCACTTATCTTTATCTTCTACATGAACACATATTGGGGCCTATTAGGCATTCAGTGTACCACAAATCTGTTTACTGTGCACTTAATTATTGTAGCCTTGGTTCCTCCCTTTCTATCACCCTATGATCCTATCATGTGGCAAAGTCCAAGGAGCTTTTTTCTGATGTAGCAACAGATTGCCGATGTGCTTTTTACAAAGTGCTTTCATTATATGATTGTGCTGTGAAAGACATTTGCAAGAGTTTGTTTGGTTTTTCAAAATGGAAACTTTGCCAACTTGCACTCTCCATTTACAAAGAAAATTACTAATTTTATAGCACATTGTTAAAGATTAATTGTTAGATGCAAGCTAATTTTTTAATTCTTGCCCTTCTAAGTTACTATATAGGAAACAATCCTCTCTCTGCCTGATACTAATGGCTAGTTGAGTTGCTTGTCCATTATAAAACTAACTTTTCAAAATTATACTTTATAATAGTAATAAATGTGTACAGGGGACAGGAAAACTAAGCG
This sequence comes from Laticauda colubrina, assembly GCA_015471245.1. Classification (NCBI taxonomy): domain Eukaryota; kingdom Metazoa; phylum Chordata; class Lepidosauria; order Squamata; family Elapidae; genus Laticauda; species Laticauda colubrina. The sequence continues at coordinate 29,981,821 of BLBF01000073.1, forward strand.
GTTCACAGAAACAAGATGGAAGAGTTATGGACGAACATTTTACATGTTTACAGATTATCCCAGAAAATTCTGTATATCCAGAAATATTTTTGTAATATTGCATTGCTTTTAAATTTGTCTAGCATAGCGGCATGTTTTCATTCTTGATCTATATTTTATTTAGGTCTTCATTGTTCTCCCAAGAATGCATATTTGCCATGCAGATGTTCCCGGGTCAGGGGTTTTCTTTCTTTATATGCTATCAGACTTCAGTTTAAAGAGCTCACCTTAGAATTTATTATTGTCATGGTTGGTTTTGAGTTTATTGGTCATGTACATATAATTTGGATCGGAAATGTATCACAACAGTCACTATTATGATGGTAAGTTAGGCATAAATCTATACCATATTAAAATATGCTTTGGGTAGGATATTAACCAACATGTATTTGTTTCATAAAGTATTTTTTTAAAGAATTTTTTATTGTTTTTTAAAACAAACATAAACAAACAAAACATAAAAACATCAAGCCATCTTCCATATATGTACATACAGTGTGTCGGTTGGTTTACAAATTTTTTTGTGCTTCCATTTGGTAGTCTTCAATTACAATTACATTATATATGATCTTGTATTTTCAATCCAATATTGAATGCATTAATATTATTAATCAATCATTTGACTATACTTATTATTCATTCATGCTTTAAGAAATAATCATATTTTACTCAATTTATTTTGTGACAATTCATATTATCATCCCAAATCTATCCTAAAATCATTTTGGAAATATAATAAGAAAAAAAATACATCTTTATATATTTAGTATTTTCTAAAAGTCTACATGTCTCGTTACTATATTTTATTATCTAACCATTGATAGAATAGATCCCAAATTTTATAAAATTGTTTTATCTTCTTGCTCTCTAATTTCAAATGTCAATCTACTCATTTGAACACATTCCAATATTTTCTTAATACAATCCTAGCCACTGTTAATACATTTACAATCAGGTATTTCAAGTCTTTACTATATATTTCAGGTAAAAATTCCCAAGAAAAATATCTCTGGTTTCAAATCTATATGTTTTTTTGTCATTTAGTCCAGTATTTTTTAGCATCCGCACAAGTCCACCACATATGGTGAGCTAGGTGTCTGATGACATTTCTAACATTTTTCAGATTTATTCTTGAACATTCTTGCTATTCTTGTTGAGGGAAAATGCCACATCTTTCATAAAACATCTTATACAAATTTTCTTTATATGCTGTTGACATTGTCATCTTATAAGTTTGAGGCCACAATTTTTGCCATTTCTCTAGGTCAATCCCATATCCAAAATTCTTCCCCCATAGTTTCTTTAACTTGTTCTTCTTCTAGTTTAATTTCTAATAAATATCCATACAATTTTTAAATCAACTTTTCATCAGTACCTGTCAAAATCTTATCTAAATCAGTGAGTTTATCATAAAAACCTTCTGTTTTGGAATCTTTATTATACCTTGAATGTATTTGCGCGTATGAAAACCAATTCATCTTTATACCTTGTTCCTCTAGTTTTTGTATAGATTTAAGTTCACTCTTTTCATTCAATATTTCACCGTGTCTAATTGTTTGTTTCTTTTTATATATTATAGGATAGGAAAATGCTTCAATAGTCGATAGCCAGACTGGAATTTTCAAATAACATTGTCTTTTAATCTTCTCCCATTTTAACCACAGAGACTCCCGTAATATAAAGTATTTTTTAATTACAATTTTCCAAATCCTATTTTCATAGTAGGTCATCTTCAGGGTGACTAGATATATTTTGTGCTGTGATTCTTTGGGGATTTTCAGAGACCCTATTATATGCCTAAGCTGTTTGCTCATGTAGCTCATTAGCAAGTACATCTCAATGCTCAAAGTAAAACATAGAAAAATACACATGAAAAGACCAGGGTACTCACCTATTATGGTTATTCTGTTGTTACAGAGCTTTCTCTATGATTGGTTTGATCCTTATTGCTCTGGGAACTGGTGGGATCAAACCATGTGTTGCAGCCTTTGGGGGAGATCAGTTTGAAGAAGACCAGGTATCAGTTTTATTTAATTACTTACAAATATTGTAAACTATCATCCTTTGGTTTAATTCTTGGTTGTATGACAGTATGTTGCCATATTGGGCCATAAGGAAGCAAATAGAGGATCATCTGAATTGTGTGTGTGTGTGAGAGAGAGACTATGGAGATTTCTGACATTCTATTTACAATATGCAATTTAAGATTCAATGTAAGTACAGAATTCACATCAACTCTGTCGAGAATCCTTGAAAAGCTTGTTCTTTGCCTTTTTCTCTCCTGCTTCACCAGTAGCTTATACTTTTCCAGTACTGCATCATTGCCACAGCTACAGTTTGGCTGAAATTTCCTTAGCCAAACTTACACTTGGCAACTTTCTCTTGAGGAACAAATGTAATCATTTGGGTCCCAGTAGTTGTCTGCTGCCTAACTTTCCATGTAGATTAAAACAATACAGGTAATACTTAATTTATGACAATTCATGATCAGAGTTTGCATTGTCAAAAAAGGCAGTTCCTTATCAAAAATATATGATTTTACTAACTATTTTGCTATGGTTATTAAGTGAATCACTGCAGTTGGTAAGTGAATCAAACAGTCATTAAGCAAACCCACTTTCGCCATTGATTTTGCTTGTCAGAAGCCAGCTGGGAAGGTCTCAAATGACTATCATATGACAGTGGGACAACCAATGAAAATACATGCCAGTTGCTAAGAGTTAAAATTTTTGATCATGTGACTGTGGGGATGCTGCTACAGTCCTACGTGCAAGTACCAATCATAAGTTCCTTTTTTAGTGCCTTTGTTTAGTGTCTATTCATTACTAAATGAATAGTTGTAAGGATTACTTGTAAACATTCTTTTATGAAACTTTTAAAAGCTATATGATAAATGATTTTGCAAAAACATATTTATTTATAGACACCTTAAACTTTTATATTAGAAGAATTCAAATACTAATTTATAATAAATTTCTTCTTTGTATTTCAGGAAAAACAAAGAAGCAGGTTCTTCTCTATATTTTATCTTTCTATTAATGCTGGAAGCCTTCTTTCTACTATCATCACTCCAATACTTAGAGGTAAATTTTTCTACATCAGATTGATAAGTTTGTCTTGATACAGGTATGGGTTTGCTAAACACATAAATATAAGGATAGCCATTTAGGAAGGGTCTGTATCGGTCTGTGCTTGTGATTAAACCAGTATGCTTCTGATTAGAAACAACCTATGATTGTTTTAATCTTCTGTTATCTACTCTTACAGTGACAAAATTAGTAGAGAGTGACAAAAATTAGTGGGCCAGCGAAATGCTATGGATACCATTTACTTGGACTTCAGTGATGCGTTTGATAAAGTAGACCAGAACCTACTACTTGACAAGATAGAAAAACATCACTATGGGATGGATTTGTAACTGGCTGACAAACCACATTCAATATGCAGCCCTTAATGGAACTGTATCTACATGGGGGAAGTGTGCAGTGGGGTACCCCATCTTAGTACTCTTCAATAACTTTATCAATGATTTAGATGAGGGGATAGAAGAGAAATTCATCAAATTTGCAGACAACACTAAGCTGACAGGAACAGCCAACACTCCAGAAGATAGGCTCATGATACAGAAGGATCTTGACAGGCTTGAACGCTATCTAACAAATGAGATTCAGTGGTGAGAAAAGTAAAGCTCAGCATTTGGGCAACAAAAACCAGTTGCATAGGTATAGAATAGATAGAACCTGGCTCAATAGTAATAACTGCAAGAAGGATCTTGGAGTCTTATGAACAATCATTTAAATATGAGCCATTTTATAATGCCATACTAAGATCATAATTTGGAATTTTGAATCCAGTTTTGGTCACCACAAGATAAAAAAAGATATTGAGACTCTAGAGGGAGTGCAGAGGGGAAGCAACAAAGATGATTGGGGGACCGTAGGCTAAAACATACTTGCAGGAATTGGGTTTGTCTAGTTTAATGAAGAGAAGGACTAGGAATGACATGATAGCAGTGTTCCAATATCTGAGGAGCTGCCACAAAGAAGAGGGTGGGACAAGAAGCAATGGATGAAATTGATCAAGGAGAGAAGCAACCTAGAATTAAGAAATGTCCAGAAGTGAAAACAATTGATCAGTAGAACAACTTGCCTCAAGAAGTTGTGGGTGATCCAACACTGGAGGTTTTTAAGAAGAGATAGGATAGCTATTTGTCTGAAATGGTATAGGGTCTCCTATTTGAGCAGAGGGATGGACTAGAAGACCTTCCAGGTGCTTTCTGATTCTGTATTCTGAAATACTCAGAAGCATAAATCCCAGCAAGTGAAACTACAGTAGACATAAATAGCCATTTTCTTTCCCTACTGCTTCTGACACAGGTCAAATGTCCTTTCTGATTTATATAAGGATTTGATTTATATAAGGACCATGTTTGGAATGCAAGCCACAGACTCTAGTAATAGTGGGGACATTATTAATAGCAACAGTTAAATTTGTTTATGCAAGTCAGAATACAAATGTTCTGGCTATAAAAACTTTGTGTGTATATACTGTATATGTGTGCATATATTTATATCTCTGCCTCTATCATCTCTGCCTCTATATCTATCTCTATCATCTTTATCTCTCCAGGAAGAGCTACCTAGAGGAAACAAATGAATATGGAATTATTTTCCCCAGGGTGGGTAGACACAGCAGCATGGGAACTGTCCAAAGGGAAATAATGAAAGTCCACTATGGAGGCTAAATATTTTTTCTGTATAGAGAGGATTTTCTTAGAATGGCTTAGTATCAAGATAGCATGAGATAGGACAGTAGAACAGTTAAAGAATGTACTATAGATATGCCCTAAGAAGTCAATAAATAATTACAAGCTGCCTATATTTCCAAATGAGACTCCCATGTATAAATGGTTGTTCAAATAGAATATGTAATTTTAGTTCACTGAATAATTGAGAGGGAACACTTATCCTTTCTGGCTACTGTTACAGAAAAAACACAACTATGCTTCCCACTTATTTTTTTTGTCCAGGAGTGGAATGTGGAATTCACGACAAACAAAAATGTTATCCTCTGGCATTTGGTGTTCCTGCTGCCCTAATGGCTATTGCACTGTGTAAGTCAGACAATCGATCAGATGTATTGCTTTTTTACTTCCATATGATTAATTTTGTTACAGTGATATAATTATATTTGTAGTCCTCAACTTAGGATAAGTTTGTTAAAGATATAATGGAAAAGGTGACTTACAACTGGTTCTTGAAGTTACAACCTTGTATACTCCCCCAAGTCATGTGATTACAATTTGGTCACTTGGCAATTGGTTTGCGTTTATAGTGGTTGCAATGGCTTGAGTTCATGTGATCATGATTTACAGCCTTCCCAGACAATTTCCAAAAAGCAAAGCAAAGCCAATTGGGGACACTAAATTTGCTTAACAACTATGTGATTTACTTAATGTCCACAGTAAAAGTGGTCATAAAATCAGGCCCAGCCATAAAACAACTCGCTGAATGACTGTATTGCTTAGAGACCAAAATTCCACTTCCAATTGTCATAACTACTTGTAATGTGTTCTGGTTCATTATGACAGTTTCCTGACTGTATTGATCAATTATGGATTATGCATGAGAGATAACTTTCAAAAGAATAATAGACTGTCAGAAAATATATAGATCTTAAATTTAATAGCAGATTTCCCCCTCTCCTTACTTGTTTAATTATTTAACTATAAATTGATTTGCTACCCATCCCTCCCTTGTTGGAATTTAATCTTTCTCAAAATTTGCTATCTGTTGGTTTCTCTCTGCAGTTGTGTTCATAATTGGAAGCAGAATGTACAAGAAAGTGAAACCAGAGGGCAACATCATGGTCCAAGTCGGTAAATGCATTTCGGTAAGCAATATATAAGACTAAGATTTTCAAGGAAAGTTTATTTTCTTGAACTTGACATTGAAATAAATCTGTATTCAGTGGTCTTCTTACTAGTTGTCTCAGGGTTCCTCTTTTTTTCTGAACTATATAAAAACCTTCATCTGGATAGCAGTTCTAGTTCCTTATCTAGAATTATTACAGTTTGGGATTTAGCTCTAGCCTGATTGTTTGCTGATCAGAAATATTCCTCTTTTTGATTCTTGCCTAAAATGTTTTTCATGATCTCTGAAGCCTAATCTGCATTTATGAAGGCAGAGTTGTTAATGAGGAGAAATAGTGTACAAATTGAAATCCAAGAAGAAAAGACTGCGCCTTGGATAGCAAAACTGGAATAAAATTTGTCCCTACCTTGTTCAACCAATTGAGCCAAATGTTTCCATGCAAATAGTTTTGGGAGCAGGGGAAAAGAAATATATGCAGAATTTTTAAAAATTAGTCAGCCTAGTCAAACAAGTGACTTATTACCTGGTTAAAAAAGTTTTTAGCTTTAAGTATTTTAAAGGCTGCATCTTGGCTCCCTGCTTGGATATTAGATGGCACTCTTGTTCTTGTTCTTTTTCTCTTTTATTGTTTCTTGAGGACTATATTTATCTTTTCTAGAAAATGGAGAATAAATGAACATTAATATAACTGGGGGAACTCATGCTAAATATTCCAGAAAATCAACAGCTATCCACTGACTGATTTATTCATCCTAAAGTCATTGTGGGAATATGGTTAAGGTGCAGAGCAGTTATGCCATAGGATTAAAAAGTTTAACGGGAAAAGTATTTTTGGAAAACAGAAACTGAACTCTATCTGGAATCAACCATACTTTGGAGGCACTACTATGCTGTTCCAAAATTTGACCCAGTTCTCGAATAAAAAGAAGGAAGCTTTCTATTTTGAATAAAGCATCTATTCCAAACTTAGCAATTTTAAGATGTGCAGCCTTTAACTCCCAGAATTCCCTAGCCAGCAGAAGTTGAACTCTGCACATCTTAAAGCTGCTGAGGTTGAGAAACACTGATTTATTGTGTCAGCTTTTCAATAACTGTTTGGGTTCCTTAAATTTATCTTCTTGCTGGAAGTTTTTGTCCCATTTCAGTTGTGGGATTCAGCTGGTTCTCACAGGTTCACACAAACTGGTTGTTAAATTACTCACCCACCCACCCCTGCTACCAAAGTGGATCCTGGGCGCTGCGCTGCAATAGAAGAATGGTCAATGGAACGGGCCAGTGTGAGGGAAGGAGAAGGCTGCTTTCCCTGCTCCTTCCTTCGTGCTGGCCACTCTGTTGACCATTTCTCTATTGCAGCACAATGCAGACCCAGGATCCACTTTGATGGGGGGAGTAATTTAACCACCGATTCATCCAGGGTCAAGTTAGTCATCACGGGACACTCGTCCCACATGTGCAGCAGAGCTGGAGGACGGGGATGGGCCATGCCTCCCAGGACAGCCAACCTGCCCCTGGATGAACCAATTATTAATTTATTTGAATCCCACCACTGCCCCATTTATATTTGTAAAAAAAAGTTTAAAAAATAGTCTTTCTCCAATTTCTTTAATCAAGAAATTGAAAGTGTTAGATTGGAACTCCTATCATTTCCATTTGAAAGGGGAATAAGAATGTTAGTCCAGTATATTTAAAGATCACCAGGGAGGATGTTCAAGGAGGTAGCTCAGATTGTCTTTGATTGTTCTGGAAGTAATATCCTAACCCTAACCCTTACTGTTTATTACTATAGTTAATATTGTCAGGAGTGAAGAATTAGGACCACATGTTAAGTTCCAGTTAAGAAGACTTTATTTTTCACACCTATATACAGGAACCTACAGAAGTTAACTAATTCTCAGCACTGAATTGGCACTAAAAAAGAGTTAACGGGTTTTTGGGGAGGGTGGACTTGGATCGCCTCTTGGATTGAAAACTTTGTTCACATCTAGTTTGCACCATTTCTATTCCCATAACTTTTGGTATTTTCAGGCAGTTAACTTGGGGTCATCCCCCCCCCAAATATTTATGAATGTACTTAAAAGAAAAATAGTATTCTAATTAAATTATTTTTTCCAGTTTGCTATTCGAAATAGATTTAAGCACCGCAGCAAACAATTTCCCAAGAGAGAACACTGGTTGGACTGGGCTACTGAAAAGTATGATGTAAGTTGTATTATTGGTCTATATTGAATTTTATTATATACTACTATAACAACAACATTGCTTTAGGTTTTACTTTTTGGATTGACCTGCTTTCATGAACTGATTGCTATCATTGTGCCATTGCCAAATGTCTAATTTTATTATCATCTTGGCAGCCTTAAAAATTTGCTTGCAACTTCAAAAAGATAAACACGACAGCACGTAGAATTAAAAAACAATAGGCGTGAAACCCCCAAACTTCAGAAATTTTAGCAAGTTTAAGTAAGATCAGATAAAGGTTAAAGCAGGGGTGGGATTCTACCAGTTCATACCTATTCGCTAGAATTGGTTGTTAACATTATAAGCAATTCGGAGAATCGGTTGTTAGAAGAAATTACTGGGCTAAACCTGTAAGGAAGTCAGGAGGGAAACATTCTGGTGTTGCTTACAGAAACTGCCTCTCCATTAACCCTTATTACATTCTTGGCAGGACTAAATTTTCTGTCTCAGGAACATGCCTGAGTTTTTTTTCCCTCCTTTGCTGATACTTTGCTTGTGTCGAGTGACCATTCAAAGTTACAATGGCACTGAAAAAAGTGACTTATGACAATTTTTCACACTTATGACTGTTGCAGCATCCCCACAGTCATGAGAGGCCAGGCGAGGAGATGCATGCCTTGATGTGAATGATACTGAGTTGGCCATGCCCACTCAGTCACATGACCACCAAGCCACGCCCACCACCTAAGCCACACCCACATAACCAGTTGTTAAAAATTTTGAATCCCCTGTGTCCTCTGTATCATTTGGACAGTAAGATTTAATATCAGTTTACTTTAAAAACACACATAAGATAGTTATAATAAGCAAACAAACACATGAGCAATGCTTTAATAATTTTTCAATAAGTCAATAGGCTGAGTAGGCTGATTAAAATAAAAGCAGTTTACCCAATTGTAGATATCTGCTGTATTTATCTGAATAAAAATGTCAATCTAATTAGTTTAACTTTCAGATTAACTTTTGGACAAATCTGGTTTTTTTTTAAACAGCATTCTGTTGTTTGTGGAGATCATGCATATCTTTTGTTTATATCAGGCAATGTACTACTCATTCTCAGTTACACAATTTTGAGATGTTAAAATAATCCCTGCATTGCTTCATCAATTATGTAATTATGACTCACTTATGTTTCAATTACAGGCATAAAAATAAAGCTTAATCCAATTTTGGTTGTATTTACACAATATGGTTGTGGAATTTATTTATTTCCTGACTTTGCTAAATTAACCAAATGGGGGTGGACTTACAAACATATTAAGCCATCTTGAGATAAGCAAACATAACACTTAGGATCTTGTGCAAATAAACATTTAATAGAGGCAGTATCGTTACAAATGGCAAGTAAGGTGTCTTATCATTAAGTAATGCCCGCTAAGTCAACACTGATGCAGAGAAAAAAACACTAGCTTTGATTAATGAAATAATATCTACCTGTCAGAATCAGCTTATTTCAGCCTCCATGAATTTACCTATTTCCCCTTCGCAGCAAACAAAGCAGATGGCAATATCCACTAAGAAGAGGAACTTCCTTTCCTGAAGGAAAGTGTTGATGGGCTGCCAGGTAGACCCTGGTTGATTACATGACTGCAGAGGTGCTGCATTGGTCATAACTTCAGGAGCCGTGCATCAGTACTGTTTCTTTAGCATTGCTGTAGCTTTGAATGGTCATTGAATGAATGGTTGTTAACCAAGAACTACCTTTATACTGTAGTCTTTATTGTGAGGGGTGGGTAAAACACCCCACCTTTATAATATGGTAATGAATAAAGTCCTCTTCCATACCTACTGCTGTTCTTCATCATACTCTCTTTATCTCTTATTACCTCTCAATAGATTAGATGCATTGTTGATGCTTATTTCAATCTGTATATGGAGATTGGCTTCGTTTTGCAGAATTTAAATATTTAATATCTGACACATAAACAAATGCAAATAAATAAGGAAGGTACCTATTTAACGTTTCTTGTTTTGTTCTTTTGTTATAGAAACAGCTTATTACTGAAATTAAGATGGTCTTGAAAGTTTTGTTCCTGTACATTCCTCTTCCTATGTTTTGGGCCCTTTTTGATCAGCAGGTAAATTGTGAGAAAAAAATGTTAGTCCTCCTGTGCATATGACCAAATTGTTAGACCATGCAGTGCTTTTGCTAGAATTATACATTAGGATTTAGCATTGGATGTAAACTTTAAAAACTCTATGTGAACATTTTTATTATGGTGGATAAAATACATAAAAGATAATCCAATGGACCACCAATGTAATTGTATATTAGAGATGGTATACCTCAGTTAAGTTAAGTCTTTTAATAAAAATTGCATCCATCTTTCCATACTCCCCATCATCCTACATAATTCCCTTTTGAGAAAAGTACTTTATACAAAGTGCAAAAAATGGGTATAAAGTAGTAAGCAAAAACAAAATTAGGAACAAGATAGATGACAAAATCTAATAAAAGACTATTCCCCTCCCCCATTGTTTTGTTACCTTTGCAAACCATTGTCACTTCCACTGAGACCATGCTTTACTGTTTCACACAGTACCTTTTGTTCTTTAAAATTCTTGCCTTTCTCTTTTTGAGGATACCATCAGCTCTACCCGATTATGACTGTCTCATCCTCTTGAGCCATTACTCTTCCTTCATATATTTGCTTTATAATTCAGTCCTCATCCATTGTCTCCATAGGATCAAACCATCTCAAAGTATTTATTTCATTTTGGTCATTCACTTTAGTATTCAGATCATATTTCATTCATTCCCTTTTCATTCCGGATCCTATATTTTTGGATTTTATCAAAGCTGCTTATGTGGCATTCAATGTACTTTTATATTTTCATGACATACTCACCTATCACTTCCAGATGACAATGTGGGCTCTTAATCTGTTTTACTTCTACTACTGACTTGTGTAACAGCAATATAAATGTTGTTAAAATAGTGCAGATTCTTAATGTACTATATATATTCTATTTAATATTTAATTAGGATTTTGGCTTAAAAACTTGTACTTTTTGTTCTGAAGGGATCTCGATGGACATTGCAAGCCACAACTATGGATGGAAATTTTGTAAGTTATTTCTTACTCATGTACCCTCAATCAAATTCTGAGTCTTTATTATGTATTTTTACCTAAAAAGTTATCCATAGGTTCTCACCCAGCAAGTGATAAGCATTCGATTGATAGATATCTGTGTATATTTTCCTTGCTATATTAAGGCACTGATATTTAAATTAAATCAAATTATTAAATTAATTTTTTATGGCTTTTTATAAGTGAAATGCATCCATTTCTTTTTTCTTTCCTTTTAGGGTTCGATTCAGATTCAGCCAGATCAGATGCAGGTACAGTAAGATTGATTTTTTATACTTTTTTGGGGGGATTGAGCTATTGTCAAATATCATTTTAATTTTTTCTGAACATTATTGATTTTCTTATTTTTTTTCTCTTATTAATAGACTGTAAACCCAATTCTCATTGTAGTCATGGTCCCCGTTGTAGATGTTATTATTTATCCTTTAATTAAAAAGTGTCACATAAATTTCACGTAAGTAAATATGGATTTTTAAAAATTGTAAGTAGAAAATTGTATCAAATTCTAATGCATGAAATTTAACTGTATCCTAAAGTGATGGTTACATGAACAACTTGGGTTACTTTACAAATCAAACTATAAAGAAGACACAACTATTAAAAATACTTTTATATGAAAAATAACTACCTTTCTTCTAATGGTAGGGCACAAACATAACTAAGCAGTAGATAGAAAACAAGCATCATTCAACGTAATTTTCACTAATAATTAAAGCACTGTAATTTTATAAAGAAACAATCTTAATTTAGTATTTGTCAGGTGAGAAGGATGTAAGATGTGCTCAATGTACCCATATGAGAAAACCTGTTCCTGTTAATATCAATATTTGAATTAACTTTTACATATAACAACTTGATCATGCTAGAATCTTTAATAATAAGTTAATATTACATCTCAGAATTATTTGTCTTGTGTCAAATGATAACATTAGTGTCAGGTTTCCAAATGATGAAATTCATTTAAAAAGAAAAGAACAAAGTCTTATCTTCCAAAACAATTTCTTTTATTTAGGAAAGCATCAAATTGGCAAAGTCCATGGTAATTCTGGATCTGACACAACCTGGAATTACCCCACAATATTAAAAGTTAAGAACAACCCCCAAAAGTCACATTCTCCAAGAGAAGTAATTCAACGTTTCTTGATGTCATAAATCTCCACCTCAAGAAGCCCAAGCACAGACAGCTTGTTTCCCATGGAAAGAAGAATCACCCAGCCAAAACAATCTCTTTATCTCCATTCCTCCCCCCTTAGGAATGTGGCAAGCCTGAAGCCCTTCCCCCCATGACTGCCACAGAGAAAGTAAGAAAAAGAATATATACTAAGCCTAACTCAAATGGCTAAACATATGTCAATTTTGGGCTTGACCGGCTGTCTTCCCTCATTTGAAAAGAAACCCCTGCAACGACATCAAATACACAAAGACTGAAATTAGGTTAAACACTTATCATACAATGAAGCCCGAACTTGATAATTAGATTAGGCATCTTGCTAAATTTCTTTCAATATTCAGTTGTAAGATCTGTATTGTTCTAATAGTGGATAAAGAAAAAACATGTATCAGTTCAAAATGATTTGGCTCTAATTCCTCTAATTTGGCTTTGATCTCAGAAGTTATTACCATTGTATTCTAACTTGCTTGAAAGGCACCAGTTTTGGAAACCTGTTCTAAGTCTTTCGGTATTGCAAAGTGACATTTTAGATTACATATGTACATCCTCAACATTGCAACATACTGTGCTGCGATGAGGGATTTGAGGGATTGCACAAAGACCCAACAACAATGGAAATATGTTTTTAGGGAGATAAGATGTATACATCACTACTTATTGTGACAGTAAACATATCAGGGCAGTGATGGAGTCCTGACACATGTGATATGCCACAATGTTTTGGGTGACACGCCAGCATTCACCAACACCCAACAACTATTCCCCAAAGAACCCCTGTTCTCACAGAATTTTTTGTGGCTATGGAGAATGGTAATGCGCTTAATGCAAGTTAAAAATTGGAGCTTAGTAAATGTACAAAAAAGAAAATTTGAATATAAAAATAATGTAATAAAAACATGAACAGAATGCTGGCAAGAAAAAGCTTTATATGGTCAATTTCTACAAAAGGGGAAGTTAACAATGATAAAAACTGACAATGGTTTATAACTGGAACATTAAAAAAAGAAACTAAAAAAAAAGAAACAGGCAGGAAAAAATTTTGGCTGCAAAAAAGCAAGCTGTTAGAACCAATGCAATCAAGGGTACGATTGAAAAAAATAAAATGATTCAAAATGCAAACAGTGCTAAGAAGCAGAAGAAATCATTTATATATTATTGATCATATCCTCAGCTCAGACAAGAAGATTGTACAAATTCATTATAAATAATGACATAAAACACTCACTAAATCCACCTGAATATCTTAAAAAGTTAACATGTATCAGTAATGAAAAATTGTTGGGAATACATAGTTGAAATTCAGCAGGTTAAAATATTGTGGGATTTTTTGAATACAGACTGATAAAATCTAGGCTCATAACACATAAAATATCATAGCACATAAAATATAGGCTCATAACACATAAAATATCACTGTGGTTGAAAAGATAACAGTGTGAATAATTGAGGTGGGGATACTATCTAGGGGATAATAGAATAAAAGACAAAGAATTGGAGAAGACCACAAAAATAAAGATCTGAAAATCAAAATGGAACTATTGTGGCATAAACCAGCCATGGCAGTCCTGAAATGGTTACTAGCACACTGGGTGCAATACCAAAAAATCATTAGAAAATCTGCACATTGATAAAATTTCCATCTGTTAACTGCTTGTTCCACAGATCTACTATGTTGGAAAGAATTTGATGTGTATGAAGACCAACATCAGCAAAAGAACTGACAATAATAGTAGTAATTCTTAGGTCTTTGATTAAGACTTGAATTAAGTTTCCACCAGTCTTGGGCTGTAAAAATAAGTATGGACTACCTACACATAATCTGCCTATTTCAAGTGCTTGGGAAAGATTTGATAGGTGGACAAAAATGCCAAATCTAAATATATGACATTTTGTTCTTAAAACTAATTTAGAAAAGTTTACTTTGATTTGCTAAAAGCTTATAGAATCAATTAGAGGATTTTTATCTCAATAGTGAAGTAGGTTGAATGAAAGGGAGAATTTAAAGAAGATATAAATTAGTTATGTATAATGGTATATTCTTTTTAATATAATAATTTGAAGCCTATCATTTTTATTTTAATACTGTTTTAGTGTTTGTAGTATTTATTTTAAAGTGTTCCTGAATAGCTCCTTGTGCTTCATTCTATTCCAGGCCTCTGAGAAAGATGACGGTTGGCATGTTACTGGCAGCTTTGGCTTTTGTTGTTGCTGCTGTGGTACAAATTGGAATTGATGTAAGTAAAAATAGAGACAAATTCTGTCCAGGGGTGTTTTAAATTATAAGACTTAAAATTTTGAAGTGGTGGGCACTGTCTATTCATGAATCTCTTAAGTGATTTCAAATCGTGATTTTGGAAGTGCTACATAGAATAGTTTATGATTAACTGCCCTGTTTAGCAACTGTTCAAAGTTACAAGAGCATCCTCACAGTCACACAATCACAATTCAGGCGCTTAGCAATTGGTGCGCATTGACCACTATCGCTGTATCCTGTGGTCGTATAGTTTCCCTTTGCAACTTCACAATCAGTTTCTGACGAGCAAAGTCAGTGAAGATGTTGGCATTAAAATGGAAGGTCGTGGTCATATGATGTTTCGCTTCATGACCATGTTGCTTAGCAATGAAGTTTGAAAAGTGGAGAGAGACTGCAGAGACAAAGAGTTGGTTTGATTATTAAGAAACAGGAGGAGTTTAGTTCTTTCCTGTCATTTGCACTCTAGTTACATTTAAGACAGAAGTAAGGAACGATTTGTTTTATTGATGACTTTTTAAAAATTCAGCCTTGCAGATGAGTAACATAATATTGGTTGGTGTGTCTTCTCCCTTGTCTAGCAAAATTACATCCAGAAGACTTACCCAGTTTTTAGTCTTCTCTGGAGATGGATGGTCCCAGTGTGAGTACAGAGCAAGATGCTGGGACTGCCCACAGCTGCAGGTTGCTACCCCTGTGTTAGACCATGAATTTCATAGGAAGTTTCCTTCAGAATTGGATGGGGGAATAGTGTAATAACAATGTAAACTGCCATTAGTAATGCAAAACCACATTTTGTGGATGTATATACGTTACTAGCTCACAATATGCTTTCAAAGTGAAGTTTGGCATAATAGCACTTCCTATTTATTACTGTCTACCACAGAAAACTCTTCCAGTTTTTCCTGCAGAAAGCCAGTTTCAAGTCAAAATAATAAATCTGGGAGACACTAAAGCAACAATTGCGACTGCTGGAGAGAACATTCCCTTGAGTCCATTTAGTGCGGTATGTTTTAAGATTTCATTTAAGTTTTATTCCAGTTTTAAAACATGCATTTTAATGGGATAAAATTTCTCAGCATTAATTAGAAATTAGCGAATATGCTATTAGTCAAAATAAAATTTGCCTCTTGAAAAAGCACCTTTGGGACATCATCCCTCTGGAGATGTTTTTAGCACGCCTAAACTTGCCTGTTTTTAAATTGGAACTTGGAATGAAAATTAGTATCTTTTGGAGTCTAGAAACATTATCTCATCAATATTGAAATCAGTATTTCAATAGTATTAAATAGTATTTATAACTATTGTACTACTTTGCACATCTTTCATTTCCTTCTTATGTCGAACAAAATTTAGAATTAGTAATTTTTAGAAGAACACCACTCTGTGTCCCCATTCATATTATCCTCTTTCAGTAATTAGTCTTGCATGGTGCTTTATAAAGTAGCTCCACTTTCAGTTTCTTACAAAGTTATAAAGTTCTCTCATGCCTTAATGTAAGGCATCTCAAGGCAGCATTTTCTATGTTTTCTTTGTCTTTGATCATTCATCCATAGTTGGGTGAGCCCTATTGTACACATCCTAGGAAAGCAAACAGAAGATTTCACTTCTTGTCAGCATCACACATCACAGAAGGGAAATGAAACCAGTTATTCAGAGGTTGAATGTCATGTGTACAGCTGAAATGGTTGGGGAGATACAATGTTACAAGGAAATTAATAGCAATAAAATCTGATCATATTTCAACAATTTTAATTGATCAGATGCAGGATTTTTTTTGACTAGGTATCAAAACCATAAAATAGGAAATATAATTAATATTATTACTAATTGACACACATGAAAACTATTCAGTTACATGAAAGGAAAGCCAGTTTTATTGTTTTTTATTTTTATTTACAGACGGAATATATCACATATGAAATGAAGATATCAAACAATATTGACATATCATATCTAAATGGATCTCTAACAGAAAAAATGATTAATATGGGGAAACAACGATACACTCTTGTAACAAAAAATAACCCAAAAATTGAAGCAAATCTGGTAAATTTATTTAAGGATTATTTGTTCTGTTTAGATCATTTATTATCTGTTAAAAATTAGTACTGGATGTATGAGTTACAAAATGTATAAATATGATAGAGGCTATAATAGGACTGTTGCTGTTGAGTATACACAAAATTTGGGCATAGTGATAGTATAATTATCTGTACACAATATTTAATTAAATATTAATGGTATTAAGATATAAGCATGTTTGTGAATAAAAATCATGAAAGTGCCCATGGTGTAAAGAAATATAACTGTTATGTGTGGATTTTATTATCATATTCAAGTTATTTCTCCTCTTAGTTTATAGATGACATCACAGAAAAACCAGAACAAGGCAATAATATGATCAGGTAATAAAAATTAATTGTGTGGATTTATTATTTTATTGTGGTTAATGCTTAATTTTATTAAGCTATAAGATAAGAGTCTGGAACTAAATATTGTGGCAGGAATTAGTTGCTTTGACACTGAAGACAGTCCTGGAAGGCTCTACTATCACTAAACTACAACAGTTCATTTAGTGACCGTAGAGAGAGTAGTATTGTCATTATGTGATGATACACCTCAAACCACAAGTTTTGTCTCCAGGCCACACTCTCTTAGCTAAAAACCCACACCAGTCTCCCTTGTAATAACTTGCCATCTGTAAAAACAAGACAAAAGAAGTTTTTGCCACCTGTAAAAGCAAGACAAAAGAAGTTGATATAGAGCCTTGGTGGTGCAGTGGTTAGAGTTCAGTACCGCAAACTACTTCTGCTGCCTGCAATAGGGCAGATTGAATCCCACCAGGCTCAAGGTTCACTCAGCCTTCCATCCTTCTGAGGTGGGTAAAATGAGGACCCAGATTATTGGGGGCAATATGCTGATTCTGCAAACCGCTTAGAGAGAGAAAGTCTCTAAGTGGAGTCTAAGTACTATTTCTATATCATGTACTGTATGTAGAGTACCTCAAGATTGTACGTGGGAGAGTGGATGGAGCACTGTACTATTTTAAGGCAACAGCACTTTAGATTTTTAGATTTAGCTGTTCAATTAAATTTTGTATCTTGTCACAGAATTTTTGGAGTAAGAAAGCTTTGACTATAATATTACTAAACAATTGCAAATCTCTGTTAATAATACTTAAGAATGAAATGCCAGTACAGGTAGTCCTTGACTTACAACAGTTTAGTGACCATTCAAAGTTGCAGCAGCACTTAAAAATTCGACTTACGACCGTTTTTAACATTTATGACCTTTGCACAATCCCCATTATCATGTGACCAAAATTCAGATGCTGGGCAATTGGTTCATATTTATGATCATTGTCCTCGGGTTATATGATCCCCCTTTGTTACCTTCTGACAAGCAAAGTCAATAGGAAAGCCAGATTCATTTAACATCCATGTTACTAACATCAACTGCAGTGATTCACTTAACAGTTGAGGCACGAAAGGTTGTAAAATGGGGCAAAATTCACTTAACAGATGTCTCACTTAACAACAGAAATGTTGGGCTTATTTGTGGTTGTAAGTTACCTGAAGACTACCTGTACTAAGGAAATACCAGTTAATGATAACAAATGGCTAACGTGCCTTTCAATTTTTTTTAATGCAACTTTTTAATTTTTTAAAGATTTATAAACAGTTTGGATTCAGACATTAATGTCATTATGGGTGATGTCGTCTTTGGAGAGTTGAGGAATTTTTCAGTCACCAACTACACTGCTTTTCCAAGTGGATCGTAAGTATTCTTTAACATTACGATAGAACAGCTTTCCTCCAACTAGTGCTATTAGATGCGTTGGGACTTCAGCTCTCAAAACTAACAGTTGCAACTGCAATATTTCTGGAGGGTATTAGTATGGGAAAGTAAGCTGGTAAGATGGAGTTGATAGGAAATGAACATTGGTCCATAAAAAATAGGTACAATTAATGTGTACATCTCACATAATAGACTAGTAAGTTTACCTGTAATAAAGTTTATAATTTAAGTTATGATCTACTGGTTGATTGACAACTGTGCTGAAGAGTTCATGTCATATTTTTCTTATCTACACTGGATTCTAAAATTATTCTTAGCCTGGGTGAGAAAATGACATCTTAAGGAATCTAACCTTTGATTTAGATAATCATCAAGGTCTAGGCATTCTGGGTTAGCACAGTGGCAATTCCCCCAAAACATGGTGGCTGCCATTTTTCTCATCTTGGCCTGCAGTGTTTCAGTGTGCATCAGACATGAGTTGGTAAAATTCCTATGAGTGTCACAGGTGAAAGAAAAATAGTTTAAAAAACAGGAGAAAGCAAATATGACAATGATGAATAATGAAACTAATGGACCTTTGAGAAACAAGTTCCAGGACAGTCAAAAGTGGGAAAAGGAAAGGGAAAAAAAGTAGGAATGGAGAGAGACAATAACTCCTTTTTAATTTTCTTACCTATGCCCATTACCTCTTTTCATCATTGGGTGAAGTGGTGAATCCTGAATACCAGACAAAGATTTTTTTTTT
>BLBF01000073.1:30001040-30031138 GCA_015471245.1 Laticauda colubrina
ACACCTAGACCTACATATACATACATACATACATACATACATACATACATACATACATAGTATTCAGCTTTGTTTGGGTATTTTCCCACATCATTATAATTGAGTTTTTAAAGTTGTAGCAATGTTTTACACACACACACACGCACATGCACACACACACTAGTTCAGGGGTGTCAAACTCAATTTCATTGTGGGCCGCATCAGGGTTGTGTTTGACCTTGGGGAGCTGGGGGCACATAGCCAGGGTAGGTGTTGTTTTTGCTGGCAGAGGCACTGTGCACCAATCCTTCACTCTCTCCAGGGCGGCCCCATGGGCCAGACCTAAGCATCCTGCAGACCAGATTTGGCCCGTGGACCTTGAGTTTGTCACCCCTGAAATAGTTGAACTGTGACAAATTTCTTGATTATGACATAATTTGTTTCTGCTTATTTTCCTTTTTTATTTTTTTTCTTTTCTGTGGATATATGGCTGATTATATTCCAGTTGGAAGTACAGTAGATACTTTCCAAATTTATTAGATTTAGTAGGATTCTTTTATAGGTATACCTCGCTTAATGACTACTCTGTTTAGTGATGGTTGGAAGTTATGATAGTCCTGAAAAAGTACCTTTTGCAATCAGTCCTCATATCAGGGGTGGGATGCCACTGGTTCGGCCCTATAGAATATATACCGGTTCTGTAGAACTGGTAGCTCCGAAGAGCAGCTGCCACCAAACCGGTTCGCTGCAGTGAGGTTCCGGTCTGCTATTTGACCCACCCACCCGCACGCCCGGGCTCCCATACTCACCTTTATCCTCTATTTTTGAAATGCAGCTGCTTTGCACAGCACAGTAGAGTTGCTGCGCGGCAGTTGCTGAAGCGACTGGGAGAGTGCAGGCTTGCAAACGGTGAGGTAAGGTAGAACACCTCTGCACCTGCGCAAACTCTTCTGCATCTGTGCAAAATGTGTGCATGTGCGCAAAGCGCGTCCACCAAGACATGCCCACCAAACTGGTGGCAAAATGGTTTGAATCCCACCCTGCCTCACATTTATGACTGCTTCAGGGTCCTGGAGTAGTTTGATTGCTCTTTGTGTACTTCACAACCAGCTTCTAACAAGTCAATGGAGAAGCCAACAGTAAAATCACAAGTAATGAAATCCTTAAAAAAAAGAAGCTAAAATTGTATATGATTCATGCATAAAGACTATAATTTTTAAGTCTACAGCTCTCTATCTGTATATTACATTTTACTGTAATGTAGAAAAATACAGAAATGTAAAAATACGTTGTTTAGACTGATCAGGTCTTTTGTAGTGGTTTGTATGCAGTAATAATGTAGATAAAATTCAAAGTTTGACTAAGAATCCAGTTTAACAAATTGACTGGTTTTACTAATAAACATTCAGATGGATATTACTTTCCTATCACATTGAAGCTATTTGTGTTACAGCTTCCTTTTTAATCTCCCAACTGTAAGTTATGTTAGAGCTTGTTCTGCTAAATATATTCTTCATTGTTAAGATGTGCATTTTCCCTTGTGGTTGACCTTGTGGCTGAGTGGAAAATTAAATATGACAGACCTTTCTTGCAAGGATATTTTATATAGCTAGCACTAAGGATTAGCATTCAGATGATAAATTGGAAGTTGATCTATATTACCCTTCAAAGAGATACCAATAATCTGAAGGCAACTGATCATCATGTTACCCGGGGTTTAAATAATAATAAAGATTAAAGCTTTCTCAAGGGTATTGTTAGGTAAAATAATAAAACATAGATAAGCTTTTTCAGTTTCCAAACCCTTTTAAAGTTTAAAGTTATTGCACAATTATTGGCAAACTTAATTCAGTTATAAAGAAAAAGAGGTTTTTCATATCAAGTTATTAAAGGACAATACTGGCACTTGGATTTGAAGGAAAACAGCTTTCGCATTTGGCATTAATTCTTGATGTCTTGCTGAATCACCTTATCAGAACTGAGAAGATCTCATAAATGCTTGCTGTTCCCTTTTTTCCTGCTCTGTTTGACCTCATTGCAGCTTCAACAGCAACTGAACAAACACAGGTGTTACTTGTTCTTCTGGCAAAACAGGCTCTTCTCTGCAGATGCTTACATTTCTGTGGATTTTTAAGATTCTATTTTGAGTTTATTATTAGGAGAAACAGTTCCTGCTTTCGAAACACAAATCCACTTTTTGTAATCCAAAATATTTCTTAATGAAATCTGCATTTTGTTTTTGTAAAAAATGTTACATTTGCCCTCAGTCAAAAAAATTCATAAATTGAGAATAGAGATTAAGGTGAAAGGATATGTATCTGATACACACAAATATGCATATATCTAATACTAATGCTAAAGTTGTTCTAGGGGAAGCCAAATATTAAATTTCTATGAAATCTTTACTTTGGTAGCTGTGTTACTCAGAAAAGTTTTGTCACACATCCTTTGTTGTGGAAGCGCACAACCACACAGCCAAATGTATTTGTATCACTGTTTCTAAGAACTGCAGTGCAGGCCCTCTTTTTTGAAAAAAATGGGTGAACCCCCTCCTATCTTTAAAATGTGGAGTATGCTCTAGGAAGCTGTGTTTTGGAGACTGAAGAAGAGATTTTAGGATTGCGTGCAGGTTATTATTTATTTATATGACTGCCCATCTCACACAGATGCCTCGCATACAAGATTTAAAAACTGGAAAACCATAAGCCCAGTGCCCAAGGATGAACAGTGTCCCTGTTCATAAAAAAACTACATCAGTTACAACAGAATTCCTGATCCAAAAAATGAGGAAAACTTCCAGGTTTTTCATGCCTTGTGAAAGGCTAATAGGATCATCAGTATCTGAATCTCTAGGAATGGGATGTCATGAATCTCTAGGGCAGGGATGTCAAACTTGCAATGGCACGTTATCACATAACATATCACGACTTTTCCCCTTTATTTAGTGAATTGAGTATGCAGACATTTTAAGTCATTACAAATGTCACCTTGAAGAAAAAGAATTATGTCCAGCACTGTAGCTCCTTTTAATTTTGGTACTGAATACCCTTGAACTGAGATGTGGAAGTGTCCTTAGGCTGCTTTTGGCTGTAGCTTAATGGACTAAGTCAATTTGAAAGAGTTCAGTTAAAGTTTGTTGGACATGTTCTTTAGTGCAGAATAGGCTAAAATAAATTTGAATGTACCGGTATATTTTTGGCCAATTACTGTAGATTGGTGAGAATTTCCAGATCAGTGATTTAGCTGTGCAGAAGAATAGAGAAAAAACATTACCTTCCTGATTCAGATTGTAAAAATCAAGAAATCTGAAGTGAGAGTAGAGGGACAACTAAATCTATGTAAGGCTTTCAGTTGTAATGTCAAAACAAAAACAAAAAAAAAACCAACCCAGAATTAACCATGACCTTAGCCACTGAGTTTTTGTATTGTCAAATTACTAAAGATCTAGAGATTTTTGTAAAACAATACAATAGCAAACAAAACAAAACACCTGATCTTAAAAATTCAAGTGGGTTAGGCAGTGTGGTCTCAGTTCTTAGGTTCAATAGTTTTTCTCTAATAATTTTCTCTCTGAAAAACTGGACTCATTTCTTGCATGGGTTTAAATCCTTTCAATAAAAACAAAACAAGGAGTCTTGGGGCATCTTATTTTGTGGTTCATGTCCTCTTCTTTAGATGTATAAAGTCCTGTGAGAGAGATGTTAGTACATATAGATGAAGGGGAAGAAAATAGTCAGAATAAGTCCATCTTCTCGGTCTTCCCTCCTGTGTTTCTGAAGCCATAGTCAACAGGCTCTAAAGATAATTTGCTTTTTTCCTCTAAATTATACCTCTAGCAATGCAAGAACTCTGAACAGTCTTCACTCATATAATTCTCTGTAAGAAAATAAGCAAGAATTACTTGATCTCTTGGCATTGGAATGATAGTTTATTGCAGCTTTGTACTGATTTGGATCCCTTCCAGTTTCTTATTTGCTTTATATTAGCCTGCACATATTTTAATGGCATAATTCCATTTTATCATTTGCAGAATAAGTGGCATTTCATTGAATTTTTCAACTTTGAAACCCAACCAATGAGCCATTTCTAAGGAATACCATTTTTTTTATTGTAACAAGCAGTCCAATGAATGGCTGTTTTGTAGATAAATAAAGCAATATAGTTGCTGAGTAGGTTGCATCCTTTTTCTTTCCTGCTGTTAAAAAACGATAAATGATTTTCCTTAATAAATGTAAGAGATTCCCCTAGTGCAGGGATGTCAACTCAAGGCCTGCAGGCTGGATGCGGCCTGTGGGATACTTAGATTTGGCCCACAGGGCTGCCCTGAAAACAATGAAGGACTGGCCCACAGGGCATCTGCCAGCGGAAACGGAGCTCGGGAAGGTCACGTGCAGGGTCACATACAGCTCCGTTTTCTCTGGCAGAGGGTTGCAGGAGGTTGTTGCAACCAAAACCGAAGCTTTGCGAGGGTTTCATGCGCCCCCCCAAGTTCCTTTTTGGCTGGCAGAAGGTTGCAGGAGACCATCACAGCCAAAAATGGAGCCCAGGAGCTAGTTTTCGCTGGCAGAGCTCTTGGGCCAGCACAGGCACCCCAACACAAGTGTCGTCAAGCTGGCCATGCCCACCCTGGCCACGAACCCCCCCGCCCCGGAGGTCAAACACAAACGTGATGCAGCCCTCAATGAAATTGAATTTGACACCCTTGCCCTAGTGCTGTGATGGTGAACCTATGGCAAACATGCCACAAATGTCACGCAGAGGCATTTGTGCTGGCACGTGAGAGCAGGCAAACTTACCTCACTGCATTTGCGCATGCCTCACAACTGATTTTTTTTCAGTTGGTTTGAGGCCTTTTTTGGCAAGTTTTTTCAGGCCAAATTATAGGCCCTGTAATACCGGAAGTGACGAAATGGTCCTATAATTCATCCTAAAAAGCCTTGCAGAGGCTTTTTCCAAGCCTCTGGGAGGCTGAAAAAGGCCTCAAACCAGCCGAAAAATCAGCTGTGAGGCACAGTGCAGATAAGGGGGGGGGGATTGTGCGCGCATGCACAGGGGGCGTGGGGAGGGGGGTGCACATTGCATTCTGGGTGCTGGCACGTGAGTGTGTGTACGTTGGTGCATGCACAGTTTTTGGCACAGGAGCCCAAAAAGGTTAGCTACCACTGCCCTGGTGCATGCTTACTGGTAGCATATGGCTCAACGTAAACTCTCATCAAAAATACAGATTTGCAGAAATGAACCATGTTCATGCCCATCCCTAAGTTCCTCCGACTCAGTCAGCTTATCCCTTCCCTGCACTGTCTTGCCTTTTCTCCAGCCTGCCTGGTTCCTTTCCTCCTTTGTCTGCCTGGCCTCCTGCTGGTCTGTCCTGATCTGAGACCGAAGGCATTCTGGCAAGTGAAGGGCCAAGGCCAGAGAATGAGATGACAGGGCAGCTTGCTTTTTCACACCAAGGCTTCTTTGTTGCATAAAATACTCATCCTTTAAAAAAGCAGTTTCAAGGGCATTTCCTGTCCAAAGTGTGGTTGCATCTCATCTCTTAAATTAGGACTTTCAGCTAAAACTATTTGGCAGAAGGTAAAAATTTCTGTGCTTTTGAAATCCGGTTTTCTTTTAGTTGCTTCTGTTATATAGTAAAACTCCTTTTAATAACTCAAAATTATTTTTAAGCGCTTATTATAAGTTCCAAATTTTTCCTTTAATTCTATAAGACCTGCTAGGCTTATCCAAAATTATTGCGGCAGTGAAAATTGTTATTTTTGACTGGTCCTTGCACTTACTGACTGACCTTCACAGCCTTATGATCAAAATTCAGGCCTTTGTTATGTGGCATGGATTTTATAATGGTTGCAGTATCCCAAGGTCATTGATTATCATTTGCAGTCTTCCCAGTTCGCTTCCAAAAAAGCAAAATCAATGGTAGAAGCTGGATATGATTGACCACGTGCTTCACTAAACAATCAAGCTGAAGCAGAGGTGTGAAACTCAATTTCATTGAGGCCGCATTGAGATTGGGTGGGTGTGGCCGACTGGGTGGGTGTGGCTGACTGGGTGGGCGTGGCCAGCTTGATGCCACTCTCCAAACTACTGGCATGTTTCCTCTTTGCACTGGGTAGACTGGACTAAAGCCATGCTGGCCTGATATTTCCTCTTCTCATTGGGTAGAAAGGGCCAGACGGCCGGATCTGACCATATCACGGACCTTGTTTTTGACACCCCTGTGTTGAACCATGACAAAAATGATTGTGAAATCAGGCACAACTCAATTAACATCCATTTTGGTTAACAATGGAAGCTCCAATCGCAGCTGTGGTCATATGTTGAAGACTACCTATAACTGGTATATCCATGTATTTATTTTACAATGACAGATAAGCCATTATTTATCATGGCAAATCATACTTATTTTGTCATTCTCTATGTGCTTTCTTTAACTTGTTAAGTACAGACACAGTAAGAAGCAGGCATAATGTACTAAATACTTAAAATTATGATGACATTAATTTTTTCATTATTTGAATATCATTTTGTATACATTAACAGGACACAAAATTATGGATAATAATGGAATACCTTGGTGGTGGATCTGCCCTTGACCTTGTAAGTAACCAGTTTTTATTACGATTTCTATAATTCATCTGAATTTTTAAACATTGTCTTGCAGCTTTTATGTCTTACATACATCATAAAAATACATCTACGGCCACTGAACTGTAAACATCATAATTTTTAATTATTCATGTTAGCAAGGAAGAATTATATGTGCATTGCTGAAAAAAATCTTGGTTGAATAATTTTGCAAACGTATTTGAAAGTGCATTTAAAGCTTATGGGTGTCCAATTACAGCTTTTATATTTCTTATCAAAAGTGCAGATGGATCTCCAAACCATACCTTGCAACTATTCATGGATGGGCCTCATAGAAACTTGTGTGTTTGCTATCCCCCAAAATAAATATTTAAGGGATTAACATGTTAAATCTGAAGGACCTAAATTCAAGTATATTCTCAGCCAAGAATGCTTCTGGGTGACATTGTGTTGGTTGATATTTCTGGACCTGACAGAATTGTTGAGCATTATATAACAAGTATAAATAAAATTAGAGTAAATAAAAATGTACTTTATTGGACTTCAGTGTTATTATTATTGATTATTTTTCATTATTTTTTTGGCCTTTTGTCCTGAAAACAATGTATTTTTTTCTAGTTAGAACCAGGTTCGCTTGATGAAATCCAGATTGCTACAATATTAAGAGAGATTCTGAAAGGACTGGATTATTTGCATTCAGAAAAGAAAATTCATAGAGATATTAAAGGTAAAAAAAAACACCATAGGGGCTCTGCTAGAATTTTAACAATTTAAACTTAATTTTTCCAATTACAAATTTCTTCTAAACTATTTTCTAGCTGCTAATGTGCTCCTCTCAGAACAAGGGGAAGTCAAGCTAGCAGACTTTGGTGTAGCTGGACAATTAACTGATACACAAATAAAGAGAAATACATTTGTGGGCACACCATTTTGGATGGCACCAGAAGTAATAAAGCAATCCGCTTATGATTCAAAGGTAAGATTCATGTGCTACTTAATATTTCCAGGAATTGCTCAGAGAGAAACATATTTTGCACTGTGAGGTGTACAAGTGTGCATTTGGTAACTCATCTGTGGGAATTTTTATGGCCATTCCCTGGTTTCTAATTGTAATTTCCACATGTGGAATGATATGGGAATGCTGGAAAAGATGTGCATTTTCCATGCATTTGCATTCTGATTACAGTCACATTCCAAAATACTTTAGAAACTAAACCCGAGTGGCAGAAAATTATAGGAGTTTGAGAGCTGGTCCATGTAAGAGAACAGTGGATGATCTTTACAGAAGAGGTCTGTAGATTCCAATACATTTTCATTTGGAATAAAGACCATGATTAAAAATGGAGAAAGTATGTAAAACATTGCTGCAGGGCTCCCTTCTTTCTTATCATCTCCATTGATTTTACTTGGTGTCTCATGAGAACCATCCCTAATATCTTAAAATTCTTCATTTTGAATAGGTTGCTCGGTGCTCTTGTGAATAATAACAGTGGAAGCTGTAGGCAGGCTCTTCAGAAGGATGGATGACATGAATAAAGGCTTGATGATGGTTTAAAATTTGAAATGAAAATAAACAGATTTCTTTGGTTCTTGTTAACTGTGTTCTGGAAGCTTGCTTGTTTTCTTGCAGACATTTCATTATCCTAACTAGGTAATATCATCAGAGCACCAACAATGTTACCTCGTTAGGATAATGAAACATCTGCAAGAAAATAAGCTCGCAGAGCACCAAGGACTCATTTCAACCCTTGAGTTACAAATATTCTCCTTTATTGTTAACTGCTACTTTTTGCACCAGCTACAGTAATGCAGCTTTTACATCACCTGATAGGAGGCTGTTGACAAAAATTCTTTTGTGGCTGCCATTTATGTAGGTTGCTCATTGTTAAAAAAAAAAAGTCCTGGAGAACAGTTGATCCTTTTCTAGAAGGGACTACCGTATAAGATGTGAGGGCCAAGTCTATTAAGAGAAGTAAATTTGGCCTCAATGAAATGTATATATTAATCCATTTCTACGCTTGTCTTCAAACTCTTTTTCATCTTTTTCACTAATATGATGTTCCTTGACTGAGTCTAATGTAAAAGGCAAGCTCACTTTGCTCAAGCTTGCAACCCTGATCATTTCATTCTGCTTTTGTAGCTAAAGTTAAGAAGCAGAGAGGAAAATAGGTACATTTGGAAACAAATAGTTGGTAAAAAGATAGGAAACATGTAAATGATTTCACTTTTTCATTTCCATCAAATTATAAACTCATCCCTCTTTTAACAGGCAGACATATGGTCCCTGGGCATAACGGCCATAGAACTTGCAAAAGGAGAACCACCACATTCCGAACTACATCCAATGAAAGTTTTATTTCTGATCCCAAAGAACAATCCACCAACGTTAGAAGGAAACTACAGCAAACCTTTAAAGGAGTTCGTTGAGGCCTGCTTGAACAAAGACCCCAGCTTTGTAAGTTACCAGATCTTGTTAACTGTCTCTTCATGTTGTAGCAGCAGAAGAGCCAATTCCATGTTTGTTTTTCAGAGTGCTAGGAAAGAACCTACATGAATGTTCATTCTATTTAACATTTATTTAAAAAAATAAAAAGTACACTATTATCTAAGAGTTAACTCTAAACATGCTTTATGTTCCTTACTCAAAAACAAGAATGGAGTACTACCTTCTTTTCATTTGAAGAAGTATACATTTCATACTTGAGTCCAGTGTTTCTGAGCTTGGCAGACCCATTCTGTCAATGGCATTTGTAGCTTGCTTCAAGTTTTACTTCTGTCCTACCGGTCAGGTTCTGTATAAAATAGTGAGGATATTTGGAATTGTCCCATAATTGAAAACTTGTGGAAAGTTTGAAACAGTGTAAGTCTGAAATAAAAACATTTTTATTTTTTTCTAGTTTCAGATATCCTCCTTCCCCAAAACCTGGAAGTTAAAATAAGGATTATGAAATATTAATATTTTATTTTTAATGATACATGAGGAAATTAAGACATGAAATAAATATACCAACTCAAGAAATAAACTGGGGAAAGATGGAGAAATCTGTTCAAATATATTTGCATAGATACAGTTTAAGCAAAAGTGACATTTATAGAAATTCATGAAAATGAAATAATAATAAAGAATGAGAAGTAGTAAGTGCTGGTAAAGATAACATTTCAGATTCATTACATGAGATAAATTGGACTGTTTCACTTGGAAAATATGTATTCTTTTCTACATTTTCTATAGAGCTTTCTGTAATGTCTGATCAATTGTAAAGAAAAAAATATCCAAAAATACCCTGTCTTAATTTACAGCATTGATAGTTTTTTATTCCACATATTAAACAAAGAGAGAAGCTCCTAGGTTTATCTGCTTAATTTGTCACAAGAAAGAAAACATTATAATGTAATTATAATGTATAATTACTGTTTGAATAAATGGTACTTTTCTATTACATGAAAAATATACTTTTAGTAATATTATACATAATTTATTCTATAAAGAGCAGTTGCAGAACAATTTTTATTTTACAAATATATGAGGTTCTGAGGCATGGATAAATGGATGGAGGTGAGATCAATAAGATTGGTAAGAACAGCTATACAAATAATATCTCTTTTATTTTCATTGATTTTTAACCCCCATTGCTTCAAAATTTGTGGAAACTCTTACCATGCTTACCAAGGATAGCGGCCAATAAATTTTATAAGCAAACAAATAAATGTAGCCATATTGTAACTGACCTCAGTTTAGTAAAGAAACTTACCTTCTATTTTAAAGAGACCAACAGCCAAAGAACTCCTGAAGCACAAATTTATAATACGAAATGCAAAGAAAACTTCCTACTTGACAGATCTCATTGACAGACATAAAAGATGGAAGGCCGAGCAGAATCATGATAATTCCAGTTCTGAAGATTCAGATGGGTGAGTGTGAGCCCAAAAGTTATCAATTTGGTGTTTGAGGATGAAGGAATACTTCAGATATGATGGACGAGATTCACAGTGAGGTTCAGAAGTGTATTCTTAGATGTGTTCTGAATCAGTCTCTTAAAAAGTAGCAGATTTGTGTGTACTTGAAAATTATGGTCAAGTAAATATATGCATTCTAAGAATGGAAGTTTTGGAGAAATCTAGAACATCTCATGCCTTATGACTGCCTGGGGAATCTGGGAATTGACATCCACACATCTTAAGAGTTGTGAAGGCTGAGAAATGCTGCTTTATTTGAACATCGTAATTAAGCCATTGTAAGGGTTGTTTGACATTTTTGGGGGAAATTAATCCCCTGAAACATTTAGTGGAATTCATATAAAACTCAATTCTATTGCCACTTTATGTACAGGAATTAAAAACCGAATTATTACCCATCATCCTTGATTTTGAAAGGTGTCTTCAAGATCTTGAAAGTTTGCCTGAATTTCTCTTAGAGACTTTCTTTATAACCTTGTCTTTCTACTGGCTGTATCCAATTCCCTTTCTTATTGATTCTCACAAGCAAATGGGTCTTATAATTTGAGAATTAAATATAGGGAATAAATAAATATTCTATAGTGGGAAGGAAAAAAACAGATAAATGTTAGGTTATTCTGTATTGTATATTGATTCTATTTAAATGAACGTACTGATTGTTACATATTTGGGTACCGAACATGTATTCGCAAATATGATACATAGAACATAAAACAACAGAGTTGGAAGGGACCTTGGAGGTGATCTAGTCCAACTCCCTGCACAAGCAGGAGTATTTATACCATTTCAGATAAGTGGCTGTCCAGTTTCTTGTAGAAAACCTCCAGTGATGAGGCACAACTTCTTAAGGCAATACATTCGGCTGATTGATTGTTCTTACCATAAGGAAATTTCTCCTTAGTTCTACATTGCTTCTCTCCTTGATTAGTTTCCATCCATTGTTCTTGTCTTGCCTTCTGGTGCTTTGGAAAATAGTTTGACCCCTCACTTTTGTGAAAGCCCCTCAAATGCTACTATCATATTTCCCCTAGACCTTTTTTTTAAACTAAATTAGACAACTTCTGCAACCGTTTATCTTTGTTGCTCTGTTCTGCACTCTTTCCAGAGTCTCAGCATCTTATTGTCTATTGCGGTCTATTGAACGCAGTATTCCAAATGTGTCCATACTAAGGCTTTATAAAGTGCTACTGATACTTCACATGAGCTTGATTCTATCCCTCTATTAATGCTACCTAGGATTGCATTGGTGTTTTTGGCTGCTGCTGTACACTGTTGGATCATATTGAAGTGATTGTCCACTTGGACTCCAAGATCCCGGTCATAGTTGCTGGCATTGAGCCAAGTTTGACTATACAATTGGTTTTTCTTGTCTAAGTGTAAAATTTAGCTTTTCTCTACATTGAATTTCATTTTGTTGTACAGAGCCCAGTATTCTAGTCTGTCGAGATTCATCTGGATCTTGATTCTATCTTTTAGGGTCTTGACTATTCCTGCCAGCTTAGTGTATCTGCAAATTTGATCAGTGCCCCTTTTATTCCCTTATCTAAGTCATTTATAAAGATACTGAAGAGTACTGGGCCTAAACTGAACCTTCGGGTACCCCCACTTCCCTCCATGTGGATCTACACGTTGAGTATGGTTTATAAATCCACTGGGTGGTGATGCTGTCTATCCCACATTTTTCTAGCTTACCAAGAAGCAGTTTGTGATCTGCTTTGTCAAATTTTGTCAAATACAAAATTTGACAAAGTAAATACAAATCCATTTGGTAGGATTTTGACTTGCCATTAAAATATTTTTCCTTCTGCTCACAGACTTCCACAAATGACTTATTTTAATTTGAACAAGCATTTACATTTTAAGCAAGACAAATAATGGTGGGATA
Organism: Laticauda colubrina; assembly: GCA_015471245.1. Classification (NCBI taxonomy): domain Eukaryota; kingdom Metazoa; phylum Chordata; class Lepidosauria; order Squamata; family Elapidae; genus Laticauda; species Laticauda colubrina. Next base: position 30,013,450 of record BLBF01000073.1, read on the forward strand.
AATGTATGCATTGCTTGCTTGCTTTGATTTGCTTCCTCCAAGTTTCCAAGAGATATAAAAATTGTCATCTGAGCTAAATTAGTAAAAGCATCTCTCACATCATTTTTATTACTAATATAATTTAGATTTTTGTTGTTGCCTTGAAATATGATTGAATCTGCCAGTTTTGTACTGTCATCAGGTCATCATAAATAACAAGACATCTTGTAAATGTCAGAAATGTATTTGTGTTAAAGTGAAACAGATGAGCAGGCATCAGGTGGCAGTGACTCGGGTGACTGGATATTCACGATCCGAGAAAAAGATCCCAAGAATCTGGAGAACGGAGCAACCCAACTCCACGAGTGGGAAAGAAACAAGGTATTTTGCTATTATTAATGTTGTGGGACATTAATGTAGCATTTTAAACAGTAATGCCTGTTTTGATGGCTGCCTTATTTTGAGGTCTCTTCTAAATTGTGAGGATCTATGTAGATTGAAAACTCAAATGTAATACCCTTGTACTGTTTACCAGTGCTCTTGTTTCCTTGAGACAAATGGTTTCTCAACAGCGGTTGGTAGCTCAGCAGTGGGATCCTACCTGTTCCACTACTGGTTCAATGATAGTTCATGTGCGTACGCACCTAAAGTGCACAGACCTAAAGTGTGCACGCAGCTTTCCACACACCAGCAGAGGCTTGCAGCGCCAATCAGCTGAGAGGATAAAGAAGAGAAAAGCGCAAGGGCAGGTGGGAGGGCCAATTCTGCGTTTTTCTCTTCTTTCTCCTCTCAGCTGAGGGGGAGGCTTTTTTTCCTCCTCTCAGCTAACCATGGGAGGCTTTTTTTTACTACCGTTCGGCAGAACCGGTAGAATTTTTTGCTACTGGTTCCGCCTAACTGGGCCGAACCAGTAGCATACCACCACTGTGGCGGCTGCAAAGCAGCATGAAATACAGTATGAATTACTGTTTGATTATCTGTAAGCTCTTATGTGTTCTCTATCCTGCAAGTTGGACAGTTATCATTTTATTTAGAGTCAGTTGAAAGGGCAACAGCGGCTGAAATCCAAAGAACTGGGAAGTCTGCTTTTGTTCTCCAAAACACCATGAGCCCAGTTGTCTCCATATCTTTGTTTTTTGCAGTCCCTAAAACAGTGGTTTTCAAATTTGGCAAGTTTAAGGTGTGTGGACTTCAATTCTGGGAATTGATGTCTACACACCTTAAACTTGCAGTTTGCCTTGAAGTTGAATCGCACATCTTAAACTTGCCAAATTTGAAAAACACTGCAACAAAGCATCCTTAGATTGCTGCCTCTGCAATTTAGCAGCCAAGTCTTTCCCTCCCAAAGAGTATGTTGAAAAGTTAGCAAAAGTTTTCAGCAGCAGTGTTTTTCTCTTTTTGAGGGCCAAAATAAAGGTTGCACGTTTATCAACCTCAAATTCCACCCAGCGTCCCCTCCTCCCAAGAAATGGAAATGCTGGCCCTGCTTACTCTTCTGAAACTCTCAGATCTGATTTGAGAACAGTTGACCACCCATTCCAATGAAAAGCTTGAGATGCAGTTCAAAAGAATCCTTGATGAAGCGTCTGAAGAACTATTGTTGGAGAGGGAAAAAAAACCAGTTGTTCAATCAGGGTGTGAACCCATGTTCTTTTATATTCCCTTCTCTTATTTTGTTTCTCTTTCTGACAGGAAATCAGCTCATTCCAAAGTTCCATCAGATATATGCTTTTTGCTACATTTAATTTTTCGTTTAGGGTTTGAAAGCATTGTTCAATTCCAACAGGCTCCTTGCCATGTACATAATTTGATGTGTATCTATTATCTTTTTTGTAACGTAAGAACTTAATAAGCAATTGTGCAGGCAATCTGGCTTATTACAAGTCTTTATATTCTATTTTAACTAATTTGCAATGTATTTTTTTCTGAAAGGAAAATACCATTCAAAGGCGCCCTGCATCTCGAAGCTTATCTACAATTATATCGCCATTATTCACAGAGGTAATATCATTGGATTAATCATTTCTTCTCCCATTTAGTGATTGTATGAAAAAGTTAGAGAAAATAAGGGAAAATTGATGCAGCCAGAATTGGCCTAATAAGCGTATCTTTCAAGTATGTTGAAAGAGAAGCTGCTCAACTCTTGTGATGCATAGGGAGAGCATTTAACAAACGATTGCATGTTGGAAGCTTAACTTAGTGCCAAGTTTTTAATGCTTATGATTTTGAAAGATTTTGGTATAGTTTTTATGCTTTTTTTCCCCCATTATTTTAATTTTTGATTAGAAGCCATCCAGATTTTGATATCAAATGGACAATTATATAAAAGTTTAAATAGACATATAAATAAAAAGGATTTTGATGTATTTGGAAAGGACATAACTTACATTTTTTAGAGCAGCTGGGAATCCTGGATAGGGGTTATTTTACAGGGCCATCCACATTATTGACTCCATGATTGCTTCAAGGTGTAAGGTGAGGGGGGAATATACACTGATTTTGATGTGATGGTTGTCATAGCAAAATCGTGGCAAATGCCACATGTTGGAGTGACATCATGTATTTGTTTCAGTTTAATTATATTTATTTCAGTGTATATAGCTGCCCACTCAAAATAATTCTGGGCAGTTTACAACATTAAATCAGTAAAGAAATAAAAACAAGTAAGAATCCAGGAAAATGTATAATATTAAAGAGCATATAGACATACACATAAACTTATAGTGCTGAGGTCAAAGTTAATTTTGCATCAATATCAACACTTTAATGGTTCATGCAGGTTCCTGGCCCTGAATCCAAAGGAAGAGCCATGTCATTCTAAAAACCAGCATGGTTGGAAGCCTCCTCCAGATCTTGGGGCAATGATAGACTTTCCAAAACCCAACCTGCTGCACTGTTTAATAAATGGGATCCAAACTTGTTGAGTGGGCAGCAACACTTGGAGATAGACTGTCCCTTAAATATCCTCTGGTTGTACCATGGAGGAGTTTATGCATGATAGATAACCAGTACCTTGTTTTATAACCAAAAACTTTCTGGGGCTTATGCATGCCCATAATTACCTTCACTGCTGAACTGTGGACTCTTCAAAGGGAGTCCCATCTAGAATGCCTCATAGTACTCCAGTAAAGAAGTCACTAAGGCATGACTGTCCAACAGCCAGGCCTCCCAATGTAGGCATGATAATCATAGACATGCAAGATGGATTTAGGCAAAAGCCCTTCTTGCCAAGACTTCCATCTGCCCTGGAAGCATAAGTTGCAAGACCAGGAGTATCTCCAGATTGCAAAACATTTGTGTCTGGGGCAGCCCAGTCCCCTCTACAGAAAAAGATAGAAGATCTCCACGCTCTTGTTGTCCTAAATTGCACAGCACTTGATGTTGCTAGGGGTGAGCCTGAGCCATTTCTCCATCCATACCCCTCACAGCATTAAAAATGGAGATGGAGCCTTGAAGACAATACTTGGGTGAAACAGGAGCCAAGTAATCTGTGTCACCAGATAACCTCCCTCATCAGCTTCATGCGAATGTTAAGTAGCAGAGAGGAGGTTGTCAAACTCTGAGACATCTGACATGCAGGGACAGGATTTCTGACTTCTAACTGGAATTGATTCTTAAGAAAGAAGAACCACCTTCTTTTCCATGGCTTAAAAGTCAACAGAGAGCAGGGTGGATGGAGAAACCACCAACTTTAGTCTGGGAGCAGCAGCAGTGGGAGAACCTGGCACCTTTGTGATGCTACAAGGGGGAAAATAATTCCCAGCGAAGGACGTGGATTGTCCTATGTGAAGTTGTTCCACATAGACTTAACTAGGCATTTAGTGATGCAGTTCCTAATTTGCTGTTTCTTAAACTGTTATCCATGCCGAGTCTTACACATCAGTAAGATCTTCTTTTTAAAAAAGGCAATAAAATTTTACTTTTTCGTCTTGTACCAGAGGAAATTCACTTCCCTAGAATAAAGACAGTTTCAAATGATAGTAGGATTTGAAATGATGTGTAAATGATGAGGTGTAATAAATCATTATTTTTTAAAAACCTCAGCCTCATTTGTGTTAGTTTCTCTTCTACTTATAAAAAGGATTTCTAATCTAGGGAAAGAGGAGTGGAAAAGAGCAAGAGGAGTAATTGTGATCAAAATACCAGAAATGGTCCTATCTTGTGTTTGTGGTGAACCATCTGGATTACGGCCCTTATGTAAATTGACAGTTGCTAATTTAAAGCTTGTTTCCTTCCTCGAGTTTCATAGAAAATGTGCATTTTCTAATTTGCATTGATTTAAGGCTTATTCAGATTCTATAAAATGATTTATATGCACCCTGTATGATTCCACACAATCTGTAGACAAAGCATCGAGCTCTGTTGTTATTTTTTTATCCATACGCATTTATTTTGCAAACATTTCAGGTGCTTATAACTAATCCTCTTCTGATTTGTAGTTGAAAGAGAGAAGCCAAGCTTGTGGGGGAAACATGGGCTCCATAGAAGAACTGAGAGAGGCTATTTATTTAGCTGAAGAAGCTTGCCCGGGAATTTCAGATACAATGGTGTCTGAACTAGTACAGCGGCTTCAGAGGTAATTAATTACAATAAAGATAATAACATTACAGGAGCCTCGATGGCGCGGTGGTTAGAGTGCAGTATTGCAAGCTACTTCTGCATCCAGCTGCCTGCAGTTTGGCTTCAAATCCCACCAAGGCTCAAGGTTGACTCAGCCTTCCATCCTTCCGAGGTGGGTAGAATGAGGACCCAGATTGTTGGGGGCAACAGGCTGACTCTAAACCGCTTAGAGAGGGCTGTAAAGCACTATAAAGCGGTATATAAGTTGAAGTGCTATTGCTATTGCTATTCCATTTGGACAGAGTTACGACACACATTTCCTATTTTTGTTATTCATATTAAAATCATTGGAGCTTTTTTTTTCGTTCTTTATATAAAGGATGATAATGAAATTTTTAGAAAGTTTAGAACTCTTATTCGCGTATCAAAAACAGCAATATCAACTTAAAAGCAGTTTTAATTTTTTATTGGACTGTTCCTATTTTTTATTGGACTGTTCGTATAGCAAATATTAGCTTCTATCAGAATAGGGCTCACATGTATTTTCCTGATGGAAATATTTGCCTTTTTGTTTTAATATTGGTGAAGTTAAACAAGCTTCTCTGCTGAAAGTCATAGATCCTTCCAGAATTGCAAATATGTTTTGGCCATCTCCATTTCAGATAATATAAAATCAGAAAAAAATGTGCTAAGTTCATAATGTTCTTTGATAGTGAAATTGTTTTATATTCTGTGTATTCATGTCATGGTTATTTGTACTGAATATTTAGAAAATCAGTAGTTTTCTAAAAAAACCCTTTCTATAAGAAAGGTAACTTTGGAAAGCTGGTTCTCAACTTCTGACTCAAGACTCTGCTTTTAAGTGCAGGAGTATATTTTTCTAAAAGAGTGCATCTGAGATACATTTATTTTTATTTGCTGTTTAAAACATTTTGTTTACTTCTTTTGCTTTAACAACTTGCTTTTTCCCTTCCCAGGTACTCAGTAGCTGGAGGGAGCAGCTCATCCCACTGAAGTCTGACCCCATGACCACTTTTGCTACTTCACTGGGGCTCCTGCAGGCACCTGTTCTCAGGTTGATCTTCCACAATTGGCAGGCAATCACATGGACATTTTGAAAGTGCATCAACAGAAGAAGGTGTTTTAGCAAGAGCACTATTTTTCAACTCTGTATAGGTTTGTTTTTTTTAAAATAGTGCACATATTCAAAGGAGGTATCTTAATACATTTCTGAGCTGTAAATTTAGGATTTCAGTTAGGAACTAAAGCTATTGTGAAATCTCAGGTATCTTGTGTTAAGTCATTGGCCTTCAGCTCAAGGATCCATAGGTGGGTGGCATTTCAATCTGAAACGTGTGCACTCGTGGCACTGCCGCCATTTTCTTTGTTTTAAGGTTTTGTTTTAAGAAAGAAATGGAAGTCAGGAGTTCAATCCAATGTTCCATGTTCACATTTAACATGGATTTGGGATTTGAAAGAGTTGAAGGCAACTGCTTTAAGTAAAAAAAAATATATCTGTGAATTGGATGTATTATTGGCTCTGTGTACAAATTTGTATATAGTCACTTTTTTTACTGAAATCTGCTTGACATGCATACGAATTCCTCTGTACAAATTGCCAAGTGCTTCTGTAGATGATATTAGTGAGATAAATATCAACTTATTATAGGCTTGTTGTCTTTGTTTTTATGAAAATTTTAAATTGTATTATAGCAGGTTTTGCTTGACCTTTGTTTATAGGTCAGAAATAATTCCATGCTATAAAAATCCGGTTTATACCTCAGATGCAGATTTTTTTTTGTTACACAGTAACATTTCTTGTTTCTAATCATGGTACGAAATTGATTGTTTTAATTTAGGATATCATATTCTCTGGAGTTCTCTAGTTTTGCTTATCTTCATGGTTTTATATCTTGTTTAAAATTGTGCCAATCCAAAGTTTAAATTTGTTTTTAATAATTTTCTTTTGGAATTAATCTTAACATATCACTGAAAAAGGCACTTTTTATATGCTTCCTAGATTTATCCTGGATAATGAGTTTTGCAAAATGCTGGCTATAAACAGAATTTTAAAAAATGTGAGCAACTTTAGTTACAATCATTGAAATCAAAATTGGGTCTGTTTTGTATCTGAAATTCATTGTGTGGTAGAGGATGATATATGAAATTTCACTAAGATCTAAAATAGTAAACTGCAGTTCATTAGGTAAGAACTGGTACAGTATAACTCGACTAACTTGACTATTGTTAAAATAAATACATGATCAAAATCCCATCTGAATTTTTATTTTGAGGTATTTGGAGAAAAGTGGAATAAAAATGTAGTTAAAAAGGTGTGATTTGTCAATAATTTTAGAAGGGGCTTGCTCTTTGTTGATTTACAATTTAAAATAATGCTTTCAATATTATTACACTGTTTTGGTTTCAACACGAACTCTGTATTGTAATCTTTAAAAAACAAAACAAAACACAGTCACTCTAAGACAACTTGCTGTAGAAGATTTAACCCTATGACCAAGCCTTGGGTGAAAATCTCCATTCTAATTTGTTTTGAGAAAAGCAAAATAATGGAATAAAGGACAGGCACATTGTGTCAATGGAAATAAACTCACTGCATGTTTAGAACTTGTAATATTCCTCTTATCAATGTAAAGATTGAACATTTTACTAAATTGAATGGAAATAATATTTTACTGCCTTGTTTGAGTCAGCCATGCTGCCATCCCATGAGAGTGGGCGTGATATTAATTGGATGGATTTTGTATTAGTCTCCACCCCAGTGTTTACAGTCTGTGAAATGTAGCATGATGTAAACTACACATTGAATTAGGATAAGATAGGTGAGAGATCTCTCGAGTTTTCAGCTAAGCTTGTATGCAGTCCCAAATCTGGTAACCTTTTAAGACTCTTGATTGCAACAATGTTGATTGAAAGATTTTGTTAAATGGAAACCAAAAAAAACCTCAGTGATTTGCTCTTTAAAATTAGTAAATTAATATTTTGTCAGAGCTAAGTTCTTTCACAGATATGGTTTTTCCAACATTGTTTATTTTAAACCAGTTAAAAGATTACTATTTTGCAGTTTGCTGTTTGAGCCAGTGCAGTTTATTTAAATATCAGTTTAATTGACTTAATCCCATATAAATTGTAAATATGCACAGATTTTCAAAATGACATCTTGTTTGATATACATGAAACAACTTGGTGACAGCAAATTGTCTTTGCGTTATATTGTAATCAAATTTAAGCTCCAAAACACTCTTTGGTGTTTCAAATCCATTTTTACTCTGACTGTTTAACTTTACAGTATTGTTTATTGATCCTTTAAATATTGTTTTAGAACTGCCCTAAACAAACCCAGCATTGCAGTGTTATATGTATTCAGGATTATTCTTTGGAGGTTGATAGCGGTTTCCTGCGTATTAAATAAGGTACTATTTCTGTTGTTTTACTAAAGGGCACCAAAATGTGTTGGTGTAGAGTGGAGAAATTTCCCATTTTTCATAATGAAATTGCTGAGCAATCTAAAAGTAAGCCAAGTCTTTCAAACTGCAAAGGTTTTCTATCTGGGTCTGTTGGGCCATTTTTTAACTATTAATTAGAATATATATTTCCATTATAGCCACACACTTGTAAATGAACTTTTGAGACCACTGGTTTTTCTTGTGAAATTGTGAGAAATTGTTCCTGTTTACTAACAATCATTTAGGTGCCACCCTCCACCTGTCGTCCCCCCCCCCCCCCCCGCTCTGGAGTTCATTGCACTATATTTTGTTTGGTTCTTCATCCGTATATAAAACATTTTGTACGTTACATAATTTTCAGTATTGATATTTTTGTAATAGTTTTGAACTTATTGAAGTTGCTTTTGAATAGTGGAATTTTGCAGCCATTCGTGCAAATGGGGGTGTATTGTATATGGCTTATATATGTATCAATGGATGGAAGAATTTAATTTTGCAGTTGAAAGATAACAAGTATATTGGGATACAAAGTACTGAAATCAATTTCCATCCTCATATATAGGCAGTGAGCCGAAGCACAAACATAAAACTAGACTTCATTGTATCCTTGTCAATCTACTGAATTGAAGTCGTAAATACATAAAATGGCAAAGCAAGTTATTTTGGCATTTTAAAGGCTTACTGAAATACTATTATATAAATGTTCATGGACAGGAGTCCATTTTATCACATGAATAAAATTTTATTAGTCAGCAATTATTTATTGTGGGTTTGGAATGCTGTGAAATATACCTGTAGAATGCAAACAACTGAAATTTGCAGTTACATGTAGAATTTTGTGGTTTTTGCATCTATTTGTTTTCCCCTTTGGCACTCATAATGTATATGGACATATACATTATGACACTTGTGTACCTGACAAAGTGGAAGGTTAGTCCAGCAATGTGGAAAGGATATGTTCCTTTCATTTCCAAATTTATAAAATGAATTAGTAATGTAGCTTATGGCTCTTTCATTATGTCCAAACAAGTAATTCCACCCGGGGTGGGAGGTAGAAGCTATTCTAGCAAAGATATGTGCATATATGATGCATAGAACATTGAAAATGCTTAAATTAGCATATAAAATCCTCCTTTCCATTACATACACAACATAAAGAGTATATAACACTGTACACTAGAATACTTGTAATATTTCAGAAAATTTACACTAAGTATCCCAGAATATTTCCTGGATATTTTTCAATTTAAACACTGTAGTACATCAATCTCATCTCTAATCCAATTCATGGCATAATAAATTGGTTAAGATATCACAAGACTTTATTTTTGCTTTTTTAGGTTAGCATAGTTATTGTTGTACATTATGGTGAACTAGAAATGTTCTTAATTAGAGATGTTTAATTGTTAAGAGCCATAAATCTAAAGGTCTTCAGATTTAAAATTATTGATACCAGAAAGAGAGCAGTAATTGTATATTTCTGTCATCTAACAACTTTTAGTAGAGTCTGCATATTCAAAACATCTACATACTTGAGTAATTCATAGTAGCTGGATAAAATGTTCAAAGTATGAACTGGATGCTTTTTTAAGAGAAGCATAAAACTATGATTTCCTTGTTGAATTATGGCAAAGTTGTAACTCTGGTGAACAGTTGCTTTTGGGAAATGCACAACATAGTGGGTTAATATTTGGCTTATTTTTTTTTTCATAAGCATCTGGGAATGCCTCTTTATCTCTATCCACGGAGGTCCTATTTTTAGCCATCATGTGACATATGCAGTGAAGATCTATTCTTTGATCAGGCTCTTAACTTCTGTAATTCTGCTGTTTATAAACTGTATACAGTATATTTGCCTATGTCAGATATCAACCTATTTTCAAAACCTTGTATGTTTCATGACACAGAAATAAAGAAATACAACCATTTTGATATCTCATTGAGCAGCGTATTTATATCACATACTTTACAAGGAAGTACACTTCAGAATTTAGTGACACTCAAAAGGAAAAACAGAATTATAAGCTATTGTGTGATTGCAAGTCCAAATACTATTACGGCTGCAATGTTTTGGAAAAACGGATGTAAATATTCTTATCAAACTGTTAGGTTGTGTACAGGTGGAAATATTGCCGAAGAATTTTGAGTGTTTTTCCCCCTCAGTCATGGTTAGACTAAAACAACTGCAAGAGAGGTGTATACTTTTTTAAATCAGTTTCAGTGTAAGAAGTGTCATGCATATATGACTAAACCTGCACTACATATGTGCTTATCAGTTTTGCAGTCAGTAAAATTTTCACACGGTATCTTGCCGAACTGATGAGGATGGCTTGTGTTAGTAAAGGGTTGTTTAATTCCTTTAGTTATTCCAATCTCTTCCCCCCCTTACCCTCTCTCTTACACACACACATCTATCTATCATCTATATCTATCTAATCATGGAAATGTCAGCGCAATTGGCATAAACTCTTTGTTTCAGTTAATTACTTAATTAGCTTTAATTATTTGAAACCAAACATAGAAGTACATAAACCATATCGTAATCTGAAAGGTATAGCTTTGGAATAAAATGGGGAAAACTTTTATGTCCACTTTTGTTGCTGTTTTATTTGAGAACATTGTTCAAAAAAAGGCAGCGTGATTATTAAATTTTATATGAAATTTTTATAGCAACAGCTGAAAGAAAAAATAAACTGTTATAAAGCAATGTTCCTGCAAGAGGTCTCTGATAGGTAATAGAAAACACTGAATAAGTGATTCGAGCTCATGTTATTTATACCTTGAGGAACAGACAACAGTGGCAAAAGCTGAAAACTTTTGCCACATTTAGCATTACAATACTGTGACTTCCCAGGAAGCAAATCCAGCTGCTAAGACCAAACTGTTGCAAACCTTGCTGAACAGAAAAGGAATAAGCTAAAAGCTGCAGTAGTAAATAAGGAACATGGGCATAAGTTTGCATGATGATTTTATATGACCCTCAAAATTATATGCAAAACCGTCTCTAAATATAGTTCCAGCTGTTTTGCTTTTACTTTCTTCTCCCAATCTATTTGTAGCTGTTTACTTCTCAAACAAAAGAAGCTGGGGAGGTTTCAAAGAGACATAATGAGGTCAACAGCAACCTAGTTGACATGGTTCATCTTCTTTCCACCACTTAAAAACAAAACAACAGTTAAAAAGGAGTGGCTCTTTTTTACAGCAACAAGAGTCTAACAACCTTCTAGGATTCTGCTTCAATCTCATGGTTTAGCTGGAAAAAATCAAGCCACAACTTGGGGGAGGGTGGGGAGGTATGGGAGAGAAAAACTTTTGAACCAACCCTGAATTGCAAGAATGCATGTTGGGATACGTAGACCAAAGAAAGTGTGACTGGACAACTTTTCATGCGCTCATTTTGATGAACTTTGTTGCCTAAATCAGTTGCACACACATAAATTATGTGATATCAATTATGCACATTCAAAATAATTTTTGTAAATGGCAAGAAACATCATCAAAGGAAACCCTCAAAGCTATACAGTGTTTAAAGCTGTTGAGGTATTTTATTCCCTTTTCAGTAAGCAAATCTTAAAACATGTTTATACAACAGAGCCTCTATATTTGGCAAACCTGCTCTGAAAACAAGAGATTGACTGATACGGTGGTAACCATTTCTCTTAAAATGTGTGACAAATGATGTGGGATTCATATTACATCTAATAATACACAATAAATCTATTTTAACTGCTGGAAAGTGTATATTCTCAGTCAAATCTTTAGAACAGCCTTTCTCAACTTGTGTTCCATGAGAGGTCATTATTATGTTTTAAAAAATACTATTTTTTTAACCTTGTGTGCCATGCAATGCCAACACTCTCAAAGGTGGGAATTTTTACATGCTGCAACCCAGCTTTCTAATCATAGTGATGTACCGTGAGCTTTAGATAGAACAATTTTTATGCAACAGTTTTCTGAGCCCTGAAAATTATTTCAAGGCTTCCTCCAGGGGAAAAATGGTTGAGAAAGGCTGTTTTGGACTTTTGAGTGGGCTGGACATTGATTAAATGAACATATTTAATTTCTAATTGCTTCCCAATTTGTACAGACAAAATATGAATTGATTTATAGTACCACTTATAAAGGTGCAGAAGCACAGGATATATTGGGACAAAACATTACAGAAACAAATGTTTCCTTTGAAAAGATGCACCTGCACCTGTTCTTCTTGAAACACCAATTTTCTGACAAAAAATTAATGCCACAATCCTTGTAGAACACAGATATTGACATTTTGTTACACAAAATATTATACCATCTTAAACTTCCTAACACATTGTTACGAGTATTTCATGGGGTAAAATATGTAAACTGTTTCTCAGGCATGATTTTCTATCTCAATATGAATTTTCATTAGAAAAAAAAGCAGGCAAACCCATCTGACAGTATTGGAAGGAAATATTTCCAACTTCAAAAAATGAGATGAATTGAACAAACTACATATTTGGCTGCCAGTTTTAATTCTTACAAGCAAACTCTGTAGAAACATCAAAAATAAAAACTTTACTTTGAAGATTTATATTGAGGTGGTGAAGTGAATAGAAGATAAGAAACCAAAACAAAAATCAGTCCAAAACTCATTTTGAGGGTCTGTATATTAAAGAAGAGGCCTTTTGTTTTCAAGGAAATACAAAAAAAATGAACTTGCTACAAAATTGGTCTATATATTTCTGGTGCAAATTTTTTCAGGCAAAGAAATATCTTTTGGCATTTGGCACTCCAAGGGACAATATTTTAATACTGGCACAAGCTAAAAAAACCACAGCAAAGAACAAATACAAGACATGAAACCCTCATGTGGCTGATAATAATAAAAAAAACCTGCTGAGGCATTATTTCAAAAGCTGATCCAAAATATTTTTAACAGATATTTGTTTTACTAAATCTTAAAAGGGGGGAAATAAATTCAAATATCCTCTAAAAAAGCAGCAGTTGCTGGAATGAACCATTTGGAGTTCAGCCATCAATAAACATGGGATTCTTCATGACTTAATACACGGACACGTGAGGCTGGGCCTGTGGCACTTCGGATTACCTCCATCCACCTAAGCAAGAAGAAAGACAAGCATCAGGACTTGCTAGACTGCACAGGTGGGAAGCTTTTCTGTTGTGGATGTGGCTTCACATAGGTAAACGTATCAGGTGAGTTTGGGAGAGCTCAGTCGGGTGGCAAAAGGGAAGGAGTAGAATGGGTCTCCTGTCTGCAGGACATGTTCTTTCCCAATTCTATTCCAGCCTGTTTTTTCAACAGCTGATCTGGTTGGCCAGAATGGGATGGAATTGGGGAAGAACAATGGAGATAACTCTTCCCATAGGCTGTTCTAAAGACACAGGTTGCCTTTTCCATCCTAATAAGCTTTGCTAAACATTAAGAGGACCACAGTGGGATACAGTAAAAAAAAAAGTGAATTTGGAACACCAGTCTTTGTTTCACCCATTTCAAGTTCAATTCTCCGGGACAATCAACTAGGCATGGGAATTCTGATGGGACCTTGTATGAAAAGAGCTTAAAACCTCCACTGTGAACAATGTGATGGCAGAGGGAAAACAGGAGTAGTGTTTCCGTGCAAGAGATTTTTCCACCTCAGCAGGTTTAGGATGTGCTTCAACTCCCAGAATTCCCCAGCCAGCATTAAGTCTACAAATTCTAAAGTTGGAATTTGAGAAATCCTGCATTCAACCACCATTTGTAAACTAAACTTTACCTATATTATGGGGGAAGACACATTTATTTAAATGCATTTTGCTACAGAATATTTAGGTTTCACAGGAGAAAGTTTGAAAATTTATGAGGCCAGTACCACATTTTTCACTTTCTTTTTAGATGGAAATGATTATTCAGATTGCTAATGTTCTTGGTTGTTTCTTAAGGCTAGGTCCCACTGGCCGACGGACGCAAAACGTATGCATAAAGGACACAGTGGATGAGCAAAATTTCGGGGGTGGCTCCATCCATTGTCATCCGTTCCAAAAAGTGGCGAAAATTTGCATAAGCAGAACAGAAAAGAACGGACGTGGGTAGTATGTAGCGGGGATGTTAAACGGATGTTCATAGGAAGCCTAGCGGATGTATATCGGATGCAAACCGTTCACTGCGCATCCTTTCTATTTCCGTGCTACGAATGCTATGTGGACGTTCCGTGTACTTTTTGTTTCCTCCTTTCCGTTTTCAGCTGCAGCGGATGTGAGTTGCGAGGATGCCCAGAGGATGCAGAGAGGATACAGCGGACATTTCACGGATGATAAACGGACATAGAATGTTTGTTGCTCGGATGTCGCGGATTTACATCATACACGGCGGAAAGTTCATCCGTTCACAAAGTTTTGTGCAGCTCAAAACTTCTTGCGCGGATGAAATCGCAGTGGACGGATGCTTGACGGATAGAGCGTATGAAACACGTATGCAATGAGTACACAACGGATGCATTGCGTTTTCCAATGGATGGCAAGCTTTTTTTTACGTTTTACATCCTCTTTGCATCCGTAAGTGCAGTGGGACAGGAGCTTTACTCTTACCTACCAATCCCATCCCAAATAATTTCTGTCCAGCTCAATTACATTTCAGTCTGTACATGTAAGTAAACAATCTAGGGCTATTCGATCTAAGTCATGCACAGAACATTTCATTCACCTCTAGTATGAATTATAACTATAACTTTTATTTCTCAACAAAAATGAACACCTTGTGAGGTATGAGAGGCCTTATACAATCTTCTCTCCTGGGTGAATAATTCTGCACACATTGCAAACTTGATCAATTATTTATATCAAATAATTAGTATTCTCATAAAGAACTATCAAAATATTTGGTGATTTTTAAAAAATTATAATCCTTACTCCCCCTTTCAAAACTTTAGATACTTCAGATTTCAGTTTCACAACATTTTGATATTCTTTCACAAGATATTGCCAGATTTTGGTGCTTTTTAAAATGCTTATGACATCTTGTGTTAAGACTGATACAAGATTTTGGAAATGATGCAGGAGATAAGCAAAATATGTGATTTAATGATCTTGAGAGATTCTTGGTTCTGGACTCGAAAAGTCTGCACCCAACACATTTTGTAGGAAACAAGCAATTTGACATTTTAGCTGCTTAATAGAACTCCTGTTGCTTTACTTAAATTGGCTGGATCATAACAATACTTATTACCCATCCATTTTAATGATACAATTTAACAGCATCATATCTAGTAAAATCATAATAAACAAACATACCTTTCAAATGTATATTCACTCTCCGCCCTAAAATAGTACACATGGGATTTGAAGTGTAGCTTGAAGACATAGTCTTTATTAATGTTCTCAGATTCAGAAGGAATGGTAAGAGAATAGCCCAGCAGAGGAAGGCTAGCCAAGGGATGATTGTCCTAAAAATAAAAGGCAAAAGAGGTTGTGGCAAAAAGCAAAGGTCTTGCTTCACAGACTGACAAAACTGCATGCAAAGAGCTTCAAAACTACCTATCATCAAATCCCAGTATGTTTCAAAGACAAAACCCAGTAAGGTCCTCCCCAAAAGACATTGGCTTCTTAACTTGCCATTGTACACATGCTTATGGGTTGGAATTTGCTCAAGATTCTCCTCCCTTAGAATTTTTTATCACAACTTTGATATACAACTCAAGACAGCTAACATGCCAATTCCCCTTCCTATTTCCCTGTTTGGTGAGTGAAGAATGAGTGCCTGGACCAAAGCTACCCAGCTGTTTTTTCATGCACAAGGTGGGACTAGAACTCACTGTCTCCTGGTTTCTTGGCCAGTGCTGTCACCACTACACTCAGAGCCCAGTGAGTGAATTTACATGATTTATATGACTGCTCATCTGTGACTCTGAGCAGCACCCAAAGATAAAACAAAAACTCTGCTCATAAAAATCAACCACAGCAGAGTTTACCTAACCACCTAAATCAAATGCCCAGGGAAACAACAGAGTCTTTAATGCTTTACAAAAAGTGGATTCTCTGTGCAGAAGTCAGTCTCTTCCCCATATTCTGTATCTCACTGGAACTGAGAGGAATTTCTGTGAAAGGGACCCCACACAAATTGCATCTAAATGTGAATCACTACTAAGACAATTGCTACACTCCCTATAACGTAGCTGGAAACACAGGTGTTCATGTTCCTGTTGTCTACTATATTTATTTTTGACCAGATGTGCAAAGAGAAAGGTTCCTCATCATTTTGCGGCATTCAAGTAGTTATTTGTGAGTGATATGGACTCTGACATGGAAAGGGTGGTCAGAATATTCTATGGTTCATGGTAGACTTGGACCTTCATCCATTGTGCATGATCACCGGCAACTCTCTTCCTTATTTCAGTTTCTTGAGCTGATGCAACCAAATGTCCACAGTACATACGGGTGGTCCTTGCTTATCAATAATCACTCAGCAACCATTCAAAGTTACAAAGTTCTGAGGAAACAATTATATGACCAATTGATGACTATTTATTACCTTTGCAGTATCCCTCAATTCTATCCAATCTCTTTGCTCTGCAAAGGACAGCAGAGCAGAGAGATCAAAGAGGAAGAGATTGAGAGAAAACTGTTAGCTCTTCTATACATGAAAAATAATGTGATGTGCAAGTTAAAAGGAAAATAGTCATGTAACTGCAATTTCTGATGTTCCCTACTAGCTTCCCAAAAAGCAAAGTCAATGAGGAAGCAAGAAGGAAGTTGGAAGTCTCAGTCACACGATGTCCTCCCTTAATGACAAGCAGGACTGCAGGAACTGCCATTGCTAAATGGCACAGATATGCAATTTTGAACTTTATTACCATGTTGCTTAAGGATGGGGATTCTGGACTAGTTTTACTAGCTTTGGTGGGCTTGCTTCATGAAATTTGGACTATTAAGAAAAGCCCACTACATGTATAGTTTCCACAAGAAATCACTGTCCAAGGGAAGTAACTAACTACATTATTTTAAACCCTTGTGGCACAGTATCTTAAAGACCATAAGACAGGAAGCGCATCAAAACCATGGCAATGAGAAATAGGGAGAGGGCCAGCTTCTTCTTGAACCTCCTCCTTAGCTGACATCAAAAGTATATTTGAAGGTAGCTGAATAAGGATTTTTTCAAGAAAAAGCCCACAGTTCAAGTGATTGTCCTGATCTTCAAGATAACGATGCTAGCAAAGACTTAAATTGCCATTGGACAGTGCAATAGATGAAAGAGGACTAAAATGTCTAACGTGAGGGGGTTTTGTAGCTTACACTCTTACATGTGATGCACAGAGTCCATAAAGAAACCACTGGATGGAACAAGAAGGCAAGAAGCAGAAAGAACAAGGCTGCATTACTTATTTCATTCCCTCAATGATTTTCTGTGCTCCATCTGCTTCCAATCTGTTCAGTTCCTCTGTTTTCTACACACAGCCATATTTGTGCCAATGTAAATCTGGACACCACATTTCAACTGCTACTTTCTTACTATAAATTTAACCTCTTCTAGTCGCAAAATACCCTACCAAGAATAACCTTCTCTTTTGGGGGCAGGCAGGAATGTACCTTAATATATGCCTAACCAACACATATTTCATATACAAAGGACAAAGATACAAGCAAATTGAAGGAGCCCCTATGGGATCACCACTGTCACCCGTCATTGCAAACCTGTTCATGGAAGAATTCGAATCCAGAGCCCT
>BLBF01000073.1:30031538-30065485 GCA_015471245.1 Laticauda colubrina
CTAGGCATATACGAAATTCCCTGTACATCATGCCCGGCCACATACATTGGACAGACCAATAGAAGAATAAGTACCCGCCTAGATGAACACAAAAATGCAGTAAAAAAGCTGGAACACACCTCCTCACTAGTCCAACACATGAAAACCACAGGTCACAACATCAACTTCAATGGCACTAAAACCCTGGCCACTATAGAAAACCCCAGCCACAGAATCATCAGAGAAGCCATAGAGATTGAAAAAAGATCTGAAAGCATGAATAGAAGAGATGATTCCAGCAGACTGTCAATCATTTGGAAGCCTGCACTCTCAAACAGAAAAATCTCCACGCCACAAAACAGACAAACACCTGAGCACAGTCTCCCTCTGATGCCTCCAACTCAAACATCCCCCCACCAGGCACCCAGGTGAAACCTAGCTTCCTAATGGATAGCAGCCGTCTTTTCACACGAAGCCAAGCTGCACTGAAAGCCTCCAACACAGGAACAGAGTGTGGCCAGCCAATCAAAGCCACAAAACAGACAGAAGAAACCAGAAACACCAATTAATCAAACTCCAAGTCCAGTGAACACAGACCTAGACTCCTAGCCAATCAGAATAGACCAGCCTCGAATTTGAAACCAGAAGCTGTGAGACCCACATCCATAGAGAAGCCTGATGATGGCAGATGAGATTCTGCTGAAACGTTGCTACAAGTTTAACAGCACTACAATGACGTGGGATAATACCCGAGGGAAGATGAACAGCACACATGTAAGTACCCGCGATAACTTAAAAATATATATATATATATATATATATATGTTTTCGTGGGTACTTACATAAATGCAGTTCAGCTTCCTTCGGGTATTATCCTACGTCATTGTAGTGCTTTTAAAGTTGTAGCAACGTTTCAGCAGAATCTCATCTGCCATCATCAGGCTTCTTCATACAAACTCAATACAGAAGCCTGATGATGGCAGATGAGATTCTGCTGAAACGTTGCTACAACTTTAACAGAACTACAATGACGTGGGATAATACCCGAAGGAAGCTGAACAGCACACATGTAAGTACCCGCGAAAACTTAAAAAAAACAAATATATATGAACAACACACACACACACACACACACACACAAACACACACACACACAGGCTCCTAGCCAATCAGAATGGACCAGCCTCGAATTTGAAACCAAAAGCTGTGAGACACACATCCATACAGAAGCCTGATGATGGCAGATATATATATATATATGCAAGTTACGTAGAAGTTTGGACAGCAGATTTCTGTTGTGGTGCAGACTTCTGCAGATAAAAATTAGATTAGTTATTCATGCACTTCCACTTAATCACGATGAGTGGATCATGATTAGTTAATCATGCACTTCCACTTAATCACGCCTCTGAAATCCTGAAGCATTCAGGATTCTCAGAAATCCACCAAGTGCCTTTGGAAAAAAACTGTAGAATTCAATGCTGATTTTTCTCTCCGTTGTTTATCCATAATTAATTGTCCCTGAAGCTAATCCATTTTCTTTAATTTCTTTCATATTAATTAAACTCAAATATCCTTGAGTGTACCCTTCCCCAGAGAAATGAAATGTATGATCCAAAGCCACCACTGAATAGCAGCTTTCAAACAGCACTCATGAAAGTGCACAATTTCAATGCAGAAATTTTTAATACAGACTGTCCTTGACTTATGACTATTGAAACAACCTGATCAAACCATTCAACCATTCATTCAGCTAAGAGCCAGTCTGGTCTAGTCGGTAAGGCACTAGATGAGAAACCAGAAGGCTATGAGTTCTAGTCTGGCCTTGGTCATGGAAGATGGATGAGTGACTTTGGAGCAGTCACTCTCTCCCACCTGACCCCACCCCACTGCATTGGGAAAGAAGGACTATTAGGTATGTTTGCCACCTTGAGTTACTTATAAACAATAATGAAAGCAGGATTAAAATGTAGTAAATAAATCAGCAACAAAGTTACAGTGACACTGAACAAATGGTGGTTAGAGCCAGTCCTTGGGAGTTCCAGCAGTCCTAACAACCCTATGGTCATGTGATCATAATCTGAGTGTTTGTAAACCCCACTTGCACTTATGATCGGTTGCCAATCGCAGTGCAATTATGCACTTGTCATTTTGCAACCTTCCCTGCTGGCTTCCTAAGAACGTCTATGGAGAAGCCAGCAGGAAGGCCGCCAGTCACTTGAGGTAAGTCTTCCCATTGGTACACCCTCCTTCAGATCCTCTGCAATTGCACTGCGTCAGCCACTTGTGTATCCTGCATATCGTCCTCAACCCACATTGCCCCCACGCACAGTCTCCAATTTGGGTGGCACCTCTTGCACACCCCTTGCACTCTTTCTGATTCTCATTACATCTCTTGTGCACCCTCTTACATAGTCCCTTATTCTTCCTGACCTACATAACAGCTCTCATGGACCCTCTCATATCCTCCCCAAGCCATACAAAGCCTCTCGTGCATCCCCTCACACTCTGCCTGACCCAATGCACTCCCTTCCACTCTCCCCGACCCACACCATACTTCTCACTCATCTTCTCGCATCCCCCATCATCTTTTTCGATCCACACAGCCCTTCTTGCTTTTCACAACCCATGTGCCACCTCTTGCACAATCCCTTGCACTGTCACACACACTCTCTCTCCGACCCTTCCCCATACACTCTTGTTCCATCCCTCACCTGGCAACAGCCACTCACCTGCCCATGAGTGACTTACAATTTTCTGCCCACTTTCCCAAGATTGTTGGATGTGGGAAGCTGGCAAGAATTTGACTCATCTAATGAGTGTAATAACCAGGACTATACGGATTGTTCAGTGATCCAGTTGTGCTTTACAACTACATTACTTAGCAATGGAAATTCTTATCCCAATTGCTGTTGTAAGTCAAGGACTATCTATACTAGGTCTCCTGAGGCTAATCAAGCTGCATTTCAATCCTCTAATGCAAACAACTTAACATAAAGATTATTTTCTGCTTTCAGAAGAATTAAATTACCTGGTGAGATTTGTAGAAAAACATGCAGAAGTTGGTGAACACTACCCAAAGCTTCTGCCACCCATTGCTGTTTTTGAATTTCCGCAAGAGGTTTCCAGAAAGTTGGTTCTGAAAGAAGGAGGGAAATAGTACAACAAACAAAATAAAATGCACGGAAATGGTAAACAAGATGATGGAAAGCAGGCAAGGTTCATGTAGAATGGCATTTCCTCCCCCCAGCTTAAATTGGAAGGGTTTATTTTTGTCTGTTGAAAATGGTAATAGATTGCACTTCAAGTTTTTGAACTGTTTCAATCAGTGAGGTCGGCTTGTAAGTTGATTCTAGCAAGAAATAAATTATCTGCTGTTACCTTATTAGAAGCTCTACTCAAAACTGAGGTGGTATTGACAGACATGCAATTTTCTTGACAAAGTTACTAAGTGTTTTGCCCTTGCCTTTTTTCTCTTGACTTCCCAGCTTATGTTCTAGGCCTGAAATTCCTGGCAAACCTGGGCTAGTTTGCTAGTTACCAGGGCTGCTTTGCTCCTGAGATCAGCCAAGACTAGCTAAATCCATATACTTGCTGAAGCAGATTTGCTATATTTATTTTAAGGGCGTGTGGCTAGAAGACAATTTTACTTTGATTCTAAATTACAATTCTTTGTGCTGGTGAGGAAATTTATAAAGAATATTTTGCCCAACACCACTATTTAAAAGGATCCAGAAAATAAATGTGTTTCTTTTAAATCATATTTAGAAAGGTAGCTTAATCACAATAACTTAAGCCCCACTGATTTTAATAGGTAAAATGTATGTAAATTGTAAACTTGCATAAATGAGAGATTTTGCTTGGAATTAAATTTTTGAAAACTTTTTTTCTTGTGAAATAGTTAAATTAAGGTGCTTTGGATTAAATGTTTGCCTAGCATATATTTGAAAGAAGCTAGATGCCAAATATCAAACACATCCAATGATTATGACAAAGGGGAGATAAACCCACACTTTAGCTTAAAATTAATCAGTTTTGCTGAATTTTTGCTCTCTTTGTGGAAGTTTTATGATCATTTTTTTGTTCTGCTTGAGGTTTAGCAGCATAATGAACTACACTCTTATCAAAACAGTTAAAAGGAAACACTATTGCCTTCCAAATTGTCAACAGGGCTCACAAGCATTTTACTGTATTTTGAAAGCTTTCATTTTGACCCATTCCAGTTTCAAAAAAAAAAACCAGACAGGGTGTGTGTGTACTGAGCTACAATAACACACATGTAGTCCTAATTCTCTACTTTTTGATTTTGGTTACCTCATTTTCTGAAGGGTATCATAAAAGGACAGGCTTTGCATTCGGTACCAGCAGACATATGAAATGGAAACAGGCCGCTGATCACTGATCAGTCCAACAGGTGGGGAAGGACAGTCACTGACAGTGAGAGGGTCTTCTACCACAAGAAAAAGAGAAAGAAGGAGGGAAAGAAGGAAAGACACAGAGAGAAAGCATAAACTATAATGCTGATGTGACATTAAACACAGAATTAGGAAAGTATGACTATAACTTGCTGGTCATGGGAAAAGCTGTGGAACTAAAGACAGATGTGTGAGTGTACATGGATCTGCTTCTAGGTTGTTTGATGTGATAAACTCTAAGTATGTGAGGATGATCCGGCTGTGACATTTGATCTCTAGAGGTGAAGGACTAGGATGATTCTGATAGAACATACAACACACACTCCCAGAAGTAAGAATCAAATGTATTTACAACTAGGTATGTCTGAATCCAAGGGAAACATTTAGTTCTTTAAAATTTTTATTTTTAAAGCTATAGATCCTTTTATTCTATAAAACTAAGGCATGTATATTCAATGTGTTCCCTGTAGCCAAAACAACCTAGAGGCATTCCTTTGGAAATGGGTGTCTGCAGGTACCTTAAAGAAGCTAAACCAATTTCTAATTTAAATGAAATTCTATGTTTTTTTTTCCCACTTGAACTCAATTTTATAGAAAATGTATGTGCTTCAGAAGAACTGTTTCCTTCTACTTGTCAACAGAGTTGAACTGAGTATGATCTCTACAAATATCCCCTTTTACCTTTGATAAAATCAAACACTGAAGATCCACATAAGAGATCACATGAGTTGATATGAAAATGCAATACTTTACATGCAAATTTCACTGATCTAAGATGAGAATGTTTTGGATTCTATATCTCGTTAATCTGTGTCAAATTGGTTTAGCTATAGTCAGAATGCATCTTTAAAAATACACAGAGAGATTTCCTTTGATAAAGAAACATGAGAGAGGCAGATGAGGCTGAGAGGAGAATATTGTAAGGCTCCAGACAATAATAAGACGGCAGAAAATAAAACAAGTTGCATAGAAATACACACTTCAGACTGCAGCGGATAGACAGACTTATTGCCCTTTCCAAATACCCTGAGGATTTTTAAAAAAAATACTCAGAAGCACCCCTCTTGATATCAATATATGGAAATTAATTTAGAAGTATGAAAGGTATGGAAATTCAAATTATTCATAAATTGCCTGTAAAATCTTATCTTTTGAATGGACTCAATAGTTTCCAATTAACCAAGAGGGCACCAACTGGAAAGGAAATGGCGCCTGAGGAAGATGGCTCTTTCGAGCTACAGTCCAAGCCATTTTGAGCCAGATACCTCCACCGCAATACTAAAGTCGACCATGGAGACACTGGTATTTCTGTGCCAGCAGACGTGCACCGTAGTGTTGCCACGGTGAGGAGCTTGACGTTCAAGCGAGGTGCGGGATGCATTGAGATCGTCTTCCGATTCCTGGTCTACAATGGGCTCCTCAGGGGACTCTATGAAATGCAGGGAAAAAGCCTCTTTTTTCCCCCCTTGTATACGGAGCATGAAATCATAAGCAAAAGACT
This sequence comes from Laticauda colubrina, assembly GCA_015471245.1. Classification (NCBI taxonomy): domain Eukaryota; kingdom Metazoa; phylum Chordata; class Lepidosauria; order Squamata; family Elapidae; genus Laticauda; species Laticauda colubrina. Next base: position 30,037,434 of record BLBF01000073.1, read on the forward strand.
GTCTCTGATACAGGGAAATCTCCAAAATGGTAAAGAAGTCATATTAATGGCTTGTCTGTTTTGAGTTGGTTGTATAGAGAAAATATGAAAACAGAGAGAAATATATTTTTCCCTGAGGAAAGCATCCCAATAAGAAATTAATTGCCAACTGAATAATTAATAATCCAATACGGTATTGTGCACAGGAACATTATTATTTACAACAGTGTTTTTCAATTGTAGCAAGTTTAAGATGTGTGGACTTCAACTCCCAGAATTCCCCAGTCCGCATGGACCATGTTGGCTGGGGAATATTGGGAGCTGAAGTCTTAAATTTGCCAAGGTTCAGAAACACTGATTTATAATGTGGGCCCTTAATAATTCTCTGTTGTAAATACAATGACTTCATACACACTTCAGTGAAACATGAATTATTGTTTTGGGACACAGAAGGCATTCTTTAATTTCAGTATTATTTCATTTAGCACTTTGCATACTATTCCATTTACTGCTATTAAATACATTTCTCAAATTCTTAAAAGGGAATAAAAAATAGGATTTGATACCCATAAATCAATTGCCATATAATCTATCTCGGGCCTGTCAAACCCATGGGCTGCATGCATCACACACAGGCCACGCCCACCCCAACTACGCAAAGGCAAAAATCTTCACTGATTTTGACACTCGTGATTTATCTGAACTGAAATTAGATAAGAAAAGACCATACCTGCAACATGTACTGTATGTATAATGATACTTTGGAACTCCAGAATTGACCCCACCTTTCATGGTTCTGGACTTACTTGTGTCAGGAGGGCTATTTCCATGGAATTCAGAAGCAGGATCATTACAGTTCTCTGCCAAGTCAATGGCCATCTGTATGTCCTCAGTCCACTTGTCCATTTCAATGCGATTACTAGGAAAACAATAGAGGATTATTGTTTATTTACATATAACGATTCTCGGCAGCTCACACAATACATAAAAGCAAAGATAAAAACAGAAGTACCCTTTCCTCATGATGCCTCGCTGCTCTATCCCCATCCTAGCCCAATACTTTGGGGAAGAGGTCTTCACAGCAATGATGGGATTCAGCCAGTTTGCTCCACGTTGGGAGAACCGGTTGTTAAGTTTCTGAGCAGTTTTGTGAACTGGTTGTTGAAAGAAATCATTAGGGCAGAGAACCAGTTGTTAAATTATTTGAATCCCACCATTGCTTCACAGCCTCCTATGAATTGTGAAAGGGTAGTTCTTGCTTTTTTTTCCAGAGCTTCAGAAGTTGGGCAAAATTAAGCCAAATCCTGCTTTCATACTATTTTTGGGCAGGTGGGGTGGGGTGGGGTGGAGGGATAAACATCTTTGCAAAAAGGCCAGATAAAGTTATAGAAAGCATACTATTGTCTCTTGCTCTGCAAGCTTACTTTACTTTGTATTAGCTACTGCTTGTTTACCGCAAAAGGATATTCAAATGAATTCAGAATGACCATCGTGACTAGCTACCCACAACAATCCAAAGCATATATTCTGTAGGGCAGGCATCACTGTCTCAAATCTCTACATAGACATTATAGAAGCATATGGTTCAAGGCAATTACCTCGCAGCAACAACAATGGATTGGTGTTGACTTCTAAGTGTAAAGCAGTGAGGAACCCCCCATTCTTCTTCACTCTCTTCTATCTGAGAAAATAAAAATATAGGCATCATTATATAAATGGAAAAGAAATTTTCAAACACATGTAGACTGTAATTTACAAAAAATCAAGCTACCACAGTTTGATTGTTTTTCACTAAGAATGCAACAATGGCTTTCTTTTTACCAATATGGAAATTCTGAAAAGAAATAATTATAGCTGTTACTATGTAACAGCTACTATTTAGTACTGACAAACAAAAAGCTAACAGAGCACATCTATGAACGCTTAGCTCCAATCAGAAGAGTGAACGAAAATGCCTTACTTTCATAACTCATGAAGAGACCCAACCATAGTTTCAACTGGGAAACTGTGAGCATCCTAGACTGGAGGCTTGACTTTCAGACAAATCAGCCATAAATCAGACTCGTAGAGATATACCACGCTTAATACACCATTTAAAAGAGACAATTAAAAAGTTAAGAAGGTAGCATAAAATGCAGAACACATCCCTTTAAGCAGCCGAAATCCAGATATGTAGGGCCCAGACAAACAATCAAGCAGAAAACAATACCCTCATCATGGAACTACCAAGGAGAAAACAACATCCCCAACACTGGGCAGGGCAAGCTATTGTACAGAAACAGGGAGCCTACCCCACAATCACTAGCACTGATGAGTCTACCTAGTTGGGGAAGTAAATAACTAAGCTCACAGAGCACAAAGGTTTCCGCAATCATAGCTATTTAAAGCCTGCTGCTCCAAGGTTACTAGCCATTCCTGGTAATATGCAGAGTTAGTGGATGAAATAAAATGCAAAACTATTTAGGGGTGGGAAAACACGTAGCTGCAGACAATACTCTAGTTAGATCTGAAGTGTGTCCATATGCATTAAAAGCCACAACAAAAAATAAATCAATCGAAAAGAGAATATAGGCATCAGAATCATATACACCACCTCCTTAGCATAGGACAGGCCAACTTCACGGTTGAAATACAGGCAGCTGTTTTATTTTTTATGGTAGATGTCAAATTAAGGGCAAATGTTCTGAATATTTTCAAAGGGTGCATTTCTCAAAAATGCTGGAGCTTGGCAGGTGGCATAGTAGAAACTGTGGGTCATCTATGCCTGCTGCCATTCTTATGTATGCAGCATCCTATCAAGTTCATTCTTTCTAGCAAAGAAAATGTGGCTTCACATTGTTGCTGCCAATAGAAGCAACAGGGCAATGATCTCTATCCTTTTACTGCTCTTCTCCATTGTGTGGAAGGGACCAGCCTTGCTGATTAACAAGAGAGCTCAAAAATCTCCGGGGACTTGCAGTGAGGTCACAGTGAGTTTCCTCCCACTCTCTTGGAAGAGAGACATTAATTTTCTGGCTTGTCTTCTGTCAGCAAAGGGGTTACAAATCACTGTGACAAATTGGAATTTCATTTCCCTCCACATCTCCATCTGTGCACAAATCCTGTGCATCTCTTGTGTGTTAACTTCTGAATAAATTTATATTGGTAGGAGGTGATGTTCAGGTGTAAATATGCACAAATAAATATTCACATAAACTCTCCTATGCAAGCCTCCAAAGGACTGATTGAGAACCTAATGGATCTTTAGATCTGAAAAGATAAACCAAAGCTGCGCTATAGAGCAAGGTGCCCCCCCATCAATTCCTGCAATCTGAAAAGATAGCTATGATTGAAGTTAAATCCATTAAAAGTTTTCAAATTTTCAGTTTTGTCCCAGCTGCATTTATTCCTTCAAATTTCTAACTTTCTATTCAGAGTACAGTAACTGAGAAGGCTTATGTTTCTAAACAGTGGATATGATCCACAGCCTTTTACATTTTAAGGGATTCAACAGAAACCAATCCAGTCTCAACTCAGCATTTACTTACCATCATGCCATACAGTGGAAGCCGCCCATGAACTTTGAACTGATTTGATGCTGTTAGGCCCCGACTTGTGTACAGCAAGACATCATTGAACTGAAACGTACCAGGCATGAATTTAGTCAGAACAGAAAGAACAGAGAACTCTAAATACTTCTAATATTCTATATATGATTTAATGAACATGGCATTATTGGCATTTACAGCTCTGTTGTTATTTAGATCTAATAAGTAAGTTATGTTTTTTGCAGAATAACATGCATGAATTTGAGACTGCTATCCCAGTATGTCTACTTTTACCCAGAGGATCCGTCAACTAAACTAGCCCTTAAGAACATGGGAGAAAACCATCCAATCACTATTTTGAGAATTTTTTCATCCAGTACCTACAATAATACAATAGTTTCCCATTTTCTTCAAAACTATTTAAATACCTCACCACTGTTCCCTAGAGATGTAGGAGCTTTTCCTCAAAAAAGTATAATATATGCTGGTATTTTAGAAGCTAGCTATGTTTCCTTGAGATAAAACATGCAGATCCTTCTTTTGTATGGGAGATTTAAGTTGAATGACAAAGAACTACCTCATATTGTAAGCTTTTAATAAAGTCAGGATTTCGTGGCCAAATTCAGACAGTGCCTGGTTTGACTCTTGGGAGGAGTTAACTCATTCTCCTACTCTCTACATTGTATTTAGATTTCTTCTCTATGTAGAACAAATACTTTCATGTTATATATTCCAACTAGCTGACCTCTGATCAGAAGTCATGGTAGAGCCTAAATTGCCAAAACAAACTTTATCACATCCTACACTTTCAAGTCCAAGTCAACAATTCTGTCAGGCCTGCCATCTCACAACATAGGCCTTGCTTAGCTAGATGACAGGCTGTCCTTAGTAAAAGGGGGGAGAGGGGAGAGCAGTGGGGTGGGAGAATGGGGGAAGGGAGGAAGAAATGAGAAAAAGAAAGTGAAACCCTGGGCACTATTCCCATGGAAGCTGAGGCCTGTTCCAGGGTCACCCAATGGAATGCAACGCTTTCAAGCCCAGGGAGCTGGGAACCGGTACCAAATAAATTTACTATCTGAAAGTGATTGGTTACTCAATGATAAGAGGGGAGGGGAAAGAATCCCAGGGGAAAAGTTAATTGCTTTGTTTGGGCTCAAAAAGCGACATTTGGCGTTAGTACTCTGTGACCATTGGGCATCAGTAAAGTATACTTTTACTGCTGTGGCTGTGAGAGTCTTTCTTTCTGATTGATCAAGTTGGGATGGCTGACAGTTTCTGTATTCGATTAATTCTAGTTGCAGCATTTTCTGAAATCTCTGTATTGGCCTGCATATATTTCATAATTCACAGGAAGATCAGAAAAAATGCACAAAGTGTGAATGTAGATTTTGATTTCCTATGAATCACTCTGTATTTATGCCATCTATTGCTTGTTTATTTAACATTTGTCTGAGCTTCCTTTCACCCTGGAGAACAGAAACCTGCAGGTCTCATCTTAGATTATTCCACAGTTTGCATCTTACTGTTTCTGTGAATTTCCTCCCCCTTCCTTTTCCCTTGGCATTTGTTGCACAATTATATTTAATTGCATTCATTCTAAGCAGTTCCTGTCACTTACCAAGAAGAACATCCGCTGCTGTAAGCCTTTTCCAGACAGTTTGCTGAGACTACCCAACCTAATAAATTCCTGTGGAGGAATAGACACAAATAGAAAACATCAAACCTCAGGCTGAATATTGGCATAGGTGGTAATAATTAAGGCTGGCAGCATTTGAAATTGAGTTCTCCAAAAAGTGCTGTGGAAGATACAGAGTACAGCACCTATGCCTTTTCCCAAAACCCTTCAGCTGTCCTGTGATCCATGGTTTAAAGCATTTTTGGAGAGAGTTTTTCCCCCCGTTTGTTTGTGCCTCCTCCCCCCTGTGTTCCAAAGCATATTTTTGGAAATAGATTGATTGATTGATTTTGGAAAATTTATATAGCTGCCTAGTCACCCACAGTGACTCTAGGTGGCTTACATAAAATAAAAACACAACATAGAAGGAATAAAAATAATAATAATAAAATATAACAAAATAATAACCATGCACCCTCAGCGATAACATATGCTCATATCAGTTATTTAATAGGATCCATCCCACTCTGGGTTCCCCAGGCCTGCTGCGGAAACCACGTCTTCAGGGCCTTCCGAGAGAGGGTAAGTGGAAACCAATCTAGTTTCTGGAGGGATGATATTCCAAAGGGAGGGAGCCACCACAGAGAAGGCCCTTTTTCTGGGTTCCACTATATATACCTCCTTAGGGAACAGGACCCACATTATTCCTTGCCTCCCCGCTCTAATGGGTAGGGAAATGAATATAAATATAAATCTTTCCCAGATCCATTCACTAATGCTGTATCACTGACTTAATAATATGATGACATGTAGGAGAGATACATAAGTGAAAAGTACCCGATGTATGTATAATTTGCACATTCAAAAAAAAGAAAGAGAGAGAGATATATTAATTGAGTGCCTTCTGTCTGTCTACTTTTTCCTCTCTAGACAGGACATTTCAAAACTATCACAGACTGAAAACCTATGAAGGTACAGAAGGGCTGTCCTACCAGATAGCCATTTGAAAGCTGCTCCGAGAGTGAGCTTTAAGTGTAATGAATAAATAAATCACAATCACTGGCATGCGGTAGACAAGAGTATTAGATTTGATTTAATTGATTCCACACAGCCATAATAGGACATTAAAGGAAGAGTAATGAAAAATATCAGGGAATGAAAGCAGTAAATGGAATTGCCAACACTTCACACAGGCATTGGAGATGAAAGGAAACTCTATAGTAGAAGAAAGTACAGTATGCAATTAAAACAATACAGTAGAAAGCAATAAATAGAAATAAGACTAAGTTACTAGTACTCTACCACTTCCATGCCAGTAGACCAGTATATATTCAAATATAATCGTTTAATTTTAAGTAAGTTTAACTTTAAGTAAGTTTAAGTAAGTTTAACGATTACTACTAGTATGCTACAGTACTACTACTACTATGACGACAACTGCAGCTAGTTTTGCCATCAATGCTGGCAAAGAATAAAGAGCTGTAGGGCAATACAAACAAAGGGAAAGAGTTGGAAAAGACCACTCATTTTAGTCCTTTTTTAGAGTATAAAATACAATTGAGAACATTTTTATGAGGCTATATAAACAGATTTTCTTCTTTTGGATTTCGCTGTACAGATTTAAGTGGCCTGGATTGTTTCTATGAGCTAATCAGAAAAAAAAAATCCATCCAGGTTAATGTTAGTGGAGATCTCAGTGACTTTTGATACTGTTGGTGGAAAATATATTTCGGCTTTATTCTTCCTATCTGCTGTAATTGTACTATATGAATTGATTTCCCTTGACCACTGGCTGGGGTGGGGTTGGTGTCTCTCAGGAGTCTAGTCTTTTGGTAGGGGCAGTCACCTGGGGTATGGACCACCAAAGAATCAATGAAAAGAAAAAGCTACTTCTTTTTGTCAGATATCAAGGAAACTGAAAAAATATCCTGTATCAGTTTTGGATAGAAAAGTGAATGGAAAGTAGGCGGATAATGTGAAGTTAATTTAGAGAAGAGAGTTACTACTAACCAACAGAAATATTAATGAGAAAATGATATGTCATCTGTTCTGGACATGCTAACCTTAAGCACAGGTTCAATCGATGGATTTTCTCAAATCTAACATGGTTAAAAATTTAATTTGGTAGGTTCTAGAGAAAACATACCCACAGCCCACAGCAATACGAGATACAATTTCATTCTGACTAGAATCCTACAACTGCTCTTTGCTTCAGCCAAATATTTTATTTCAAATACCATGGGGATAACTACCCTTCCTGGAGTCACCAGATTGTCCATAGCTAACAAGTCCTTTTTCAGTTCATGCAGTTTTTGGAAGTTTTCCATTTTTAGCATACTGCTATGGAGCTGGGCCATCATCTCTGAAATTTCTGCCAGAGCAGCTGTGAAAGGAGGAAAAAATAACAAACAAAGAAATTGTGCCGTCAAGAAGAGCTACTCTATTAGAAGTTTGAAGAACGAATATGCAATATTTAACATTTTGTGAACAATGAAATAGAATCTATAGCCACAAGACTTCCAGTTTCAAATTGAATCTGCCCTCTCAAAATATTCCTGAATTTCACTTGGAGATGATGAGTTTCCATGGATGTTTGCTAGTGAACTAATATAAATCATTTAATTTGGTCCCTGAAACAATGTGATTTTTTTTTTAAAATCTCACTTTTATAGCTGCACTTAAATTTTTTGTTTGATCATGGCATAATTGGCCTTTGAAGCCAAGGCATAATGTATTTGTATTCTAGAACAAATTACTAGACATATTTACCACCTTTATGCATTTATCAAGATTCTATCAATCATGCACATACACCTGAAAACAAATCTACTCTGGTTATAGATATCTAGATTTTTCTTGTATAGTCCTTAATTATTTCCTCACTCTGCCTGCTCTTTTCTGTGAGATTGCTAATCTCAAGGAATTTTTACTGTCTGACTCTCTGCCTAATGTTGCTAACTAGAGCTAGGCTTTGCCTGCCCTCCTCCTACTTCACGTGTGATTGTTATTATTATTTTATTAAATTTATAACGCTGCCAAAATGAAAATACTCAGGACTGACAACTAAAACATAAAGAAACAATAAAGCAAATACAAAAAATAAACAATAATACAGGAAGCATATTTTAATTCCTTGTAACAAGTATTTTTTCTGTTAAAGATGCAAAGTATTTATTGTTACCCAGGTTAGATTCCTGCTCTCCAAAAAAACAGTCAAGTTACTTTCTCCAAAATTTAAAATTAAGAGAATTACTAAAGGAAGAGTTCATTTACCTCTGGAGTCCCGGAAATCCCCATGATTGGGTGGATAATGTTTGCAGAGCCTTTCCATTATCTGCTTGTAGTGCATCAGCCTATGCAGTGGCCTGAGAAGGAAGATATTGAGGGGAAGGTAGCAGACTTTCTGCATCTCAAAATCTCTGCAAAAGGCTTCTAGCCTGCGAGAGTTCTTGATTCCATTTTCCAGTTCTAGGAGAATTTCACTATGCTTTCGCAAATGAACAGTTAGTTGCTAGAGGAGAGAGGGAGAGAGAGAGTGAGAGAGAGAGAGAGAGAGAGAGAAGAGGGTAAGTCCCTGTAGGAAAAAAATTATTTATTTAGGTTTATTTTCACATTATACCAGCTCTGATGCAATTTTTGGTTAAAAAAAAAAAACACAATAAAAGCCACTCTGTAATACAACATGGCAATGAATGAAACATAGAAGATATTAGAGTAATTTCCAAAGGGGTTCAACAAGTATTAGAAGTCAGAGAAGGGTTTTGTCCACTGTTGAAACAAGGTGAGATAAAAGCCTAGGCAAGCCTTCACAGGAAGATTCCAGAAATGTATATATGGGAGAACTACTGAGAAGGATCTATCTTTGGTTGTCCCTTCATAGTCATTCCAAAGTGATGCCCCTGGAACTATACTTTTAATTAAAATTGGGATGGTGGGCAAAGTTCAGTTTTAAGATGCAAAAAGAGTGGGAACCTGTCAGTGGTGGGATTCAAATGTTTTTACTACCGGTTCTGTGGGCATGGCTTGGTGGGTGTGGCAGGGAAGGATACTGTGAAATCTCCAGTCAGAGGTGGCATTTGCCGATTCTCTGAACTACTCAAAATTTCCGCTACCGGTTCTCCAGAACTGGCCAGAACCTGCTGAATACCCCCTCTGGACCCTGTTGCTTTTCTAACAAAGAGTTCCCAGGATAGATAGAAGGCCAACCAACTCACAGAAGTGATCTAGACCTAGAATCTTTTACATGACTTCTCCCTCACAGTACACATATTATTGGAATCAAAATCCCATCAGCCCCAGATAAGTAATCGGTGGCCAGGAACCATGATTATAATAATCCAACCATATTAAGAGAGCCACAAATTTTTCACTCCTGCTCTATCTATCTTCTTTTTTACACACTCTTGAAGTCTGATTGCTTTAAAAATGTGATGGCCATCACAAAGAGCAGAATCAGCCTAAAGGCATCTTCTTCCCAATGCAATGCTCCATTCCCAACAAGCTTAATACAATTTGACTGTTTGGATTAATTTTCTGTGGGAACTCAACCACTATGTGTTTTTTTTTTTCATTTGATCATGATTCAAACAAATCATGAATCAATATGTGGGTTCAGCTATCATAGGATGACAGAGCACAGTTAAGAATAAGAAGGTCTTGGGGAGATAGTGTGTAGGAAAAAGACACTCAGTGCTTGTGTTGGATCATAAATCAGTCTGGAATGGAGCAAATTGAAGAAGTGCTTTCACACAGACAGATTTGTTATCTCTTCAGACCAAATGTTCAGAAATACATTGAGTTGTTTAAATTTCAGTGAGCAAATAGAGCAGAAGCTCATGCATGATTATCATTCCAAGAAACAGCTAGCACATAAATCACATCTATTTCATACCTTCATACTCTGAATATTCTTGAGCATAACATCTCCAATTTTTTGGAAATCTCTTTTCAAGTGAGCATTAGATCGCCCTTCCCTGCCAGAAATAGAATTATCCATGTCAGCCTTAGAAAATCATCTATGTAACGAACAGAACAGAGATAGTAAATAATAAGGCAATGTTGGAAGCAGGGAATACATGGGAAATGGGAAGAAAAAAAAGGCAAGATGGCAACTGCAACGGTATGTGTGAGACCTGACCCCTCTTTGACAACTGACTATAAGTAGCAGATGCCACCAAAATGGGCTGTCATTTGTGATACAATGGAGGAAAAAAGAGTTTGAAAAAAAAAGCCCAGAAAGTAAAGATTCTCATAGCAGGTCTGTCTCCCTCTCCCTCTCCCTCTCCCTCTCCCTCTCTCTCTCTCTCTCTATATATATATATAATGTTTAATAACTGATTTTAACATGTGCACTATAATAAACTTGAAGTAGTAAAGAATCATGGCTGATTTCTCCTCTTTCCCTCAACTCATGCATATAAAGTTAAACGTATCAATTTGTTTCCCAAGTCAATTAGAGTTGTTCAGGAAATAAAAGATCCCTTCCTTCTGCCAAGCAATCTTGGGAGAGGACCAATGTCTGAAGAAGAAGAGAGAAGCTCCTTTTTTTGTTCCTTCTACCCTGCAGTCCGTCCACATACAACTTCTACATGCAAAGAGTGTGGCAGTGGAACATGTGCTATTCCTAAGAAGCACATCAAATTCTGCTTTAAACATATCAAAACAATGGAAGCAAAGGGAGAAAGCAGAGGGGAAGTTATCCTTCCCTTTCCCTACTTTTCCTGCATGTGGATCCAAATAAAGAAGCAAACAGATATTACTTCTTCCTTTAGAGGATCCTTTGAAGGCTAGCACTTTTTTGAGACATCCTGGACAATATTTGTACGTTATAATTACTGACTCAGGTAAATGTTCTAGCCCCAAAGGCCAGACCCAAATTTTGTTAACAGCAGGTGGCAGTCTGAAACTGGCTGATCTTGAAAAAGCTAAGTAGGGTGGGACCTAGAAAGTGCTGAAATGGGCAGCCTTAAGGACCCAAGTTAGACTGGGAACTTTAAAAAAAATCCCAAAGGCAGGCAGTAATAAGTAATTTATATATCATTGCCAAGAATACTAGATAAACATGTTAATGGGGTCACCAAGAATTGAACTTGAATCCTGTGGATCCAAAATATCTCTAACTATAGTGTGGAGAATGTTTCCCAAAACAACTCCATGGACTCAGAGCATGGATCAGATCATTTTGTTAGAGCCTTTTTAAAAACACTTTTCCCACCAACTGCATTAAGGTCTCCAAACACCTGAAATTCCTGAAAAATAGAATAGAGTAGAGTAGGGTAAGGTAGGGTAGAGTAGAATAGAATTCTTTATTGGCCAAGTGTGATTGGACACAGCAGGAATTTGTCTCCAATGCATAAGCTCTCAATGTACATACAAAATAGATCATAATCATAGTTACAATCATTAATCATAAGAAACCAATAGGAAAAGATAGTAGGAAAGATGAGATGAAAAATATGAGAAGAATAATAGCAATACAACCTATATTTTTAGGCTGTGGAAGTTAGGTGTTCAGCAGAATGATCAAAGCAGTCAAACATCATGTGTTCAGAGTTTATAAATCTTTTCCAAAACATACTCGTAATGAATATTTGCAAACCTAGATGAGCAGAGCACAGGAAACTTTCACTGATTTAATGAAGCTTGAGATTGGACTTATTTCCACTTGTAAACATCTGAGGGAGCAACATCTCAATCACTTGGGGAATATCTTGCTTTGGACAGGGATTTATTAAAGATTTCTTTTGCAAAGGAAAGCAAAGATTCCCTGAAAATTAATTGCCCTCACTTACCGGAATATTTTCTCTTTTGCCTCTATCATTTTCTCCCAGGGATACATTGTACAATATAAGAAGAGATAGGTTTTCAAACTAACATACATACTCTAAAATAATAATAATTTACAATGAGTCTCTAAAGGTAAATCTTTTTTGTATGTCAAAGACCACATTTAATTCCAATATTTACGACTCCATGATTGTGAAACAAAACTTGGATTTCCTTCCTGTTGCCAAGGCTTTTTGTTAACTTCTGCCAAAAGAAAGAAAAATCCTACTTAGAAAATAACAAGAAATAGCTCTACACAGGAACAGTAAACTTGGACAGAGCTGATTTTTAATATATTCTTGGCCAAAACACTACCAAGCACAGAAAAATAACCTTGTGAAATAACCCTATTTTTGCTGTGAGCATATTGCTATATATATTCACATATAAGGTCTCCATCTTTTGAAACCAGGGGTGGTTTACTGCACATAGCAGGTGGACTCTTTTGAAACTATGAAAAACTACTCCAAAACTCCACTCTATTTCTCAAACACGGTCATCATTCTAGATCTTTAATGCCAATGGGATTATAATGGAAGAATAGCAAAACACAAATACTTTGCTACTGTTTGTTGTTGTTGCAAACATGAACTATCGCTTCACTGAAATCAGTAAACCAGCCAACTTGGTATCAACCATGAGAATAGTCAATCTTTGGATAAATAAAATTGAACTATCCGGAGAAACATGTGGTAATATTTATTCAACTGCATGCTGGAAGATAATAATGCTTGACTCTAGTGTGAGTGAGCTGCTGGCATGGCATTGACGCCTGATCTGCATACATTTGAGATTGCAAGAAACAAGAAAAATAGGAGATTTAAACATATCCCCAGAGAAATATAAAATGTCTCAAATTTTTAAAAATATGAGATTATAGAAAGTCAACGTGATGTACGGTGGTACAGTAGAGTCCTCATTTAGTGGTTGCCTCAATTAGCAAGCATTCTTAGTTACACCAATAATAAAAAATAACTTTACAACGTATTTGTACTTACAACCTTTGTGGATCTGAAAAGCAAAGAAAAGCCGAAGGGAATTATATACCCAATGGTGGTTTTACTTAACTACTGCTTCACTTAATGACCAAATTGCCAGTCCCAAGTTGCTTGTTCCTTCATGAAAATATTTAATATTGAAATAAGAGACAATAAGTCTGGATTAATTCTAATCTTTAAGTAGTCAGAAAGATGGTGTCCCAGGTAGTATCTATTATTAAGAGCTTCCTCTAAAATAAATTTTTAATTTGCTCTTTTGCTTTTACAGGTAATCCTCGACTTATAACAGTTTGTTTAGTGACTGTTTGAAATTAAAATAGCATTGAAAAATGTGACTTAAGACTGTTTTTTCACAGTTACTATCTTTGCAGCATCCCCACGATCATGTGATCAAAATTCAGACGCTTGGCAGCTGGTTCATTTTTATGACCTTTGCTGTGTGTTCCCCTTTTTGTGACCTTCTGACAAGCAAACTCAATGGGGAAACTCGTTTTACTTAACAACGAGGTTACTAACATATCAACTGCAGTGATTCAATTAGCAAGTGGCAAGAAAGGTTGTAAAATGGGGCAAAACTCTCTTAACAAATGTCTCACCTAACAACAGAAATTTTGGGCTTGGTTGTGGTTGTAGGTTAAGGACTACCTGTATTTTATTTTCATTCTTGTTCTACTGGAGTTTTGGGCATATTCTGAGATCAAAGTAAAGATCTATATTTGTACTATGAGGAAAATAAAAAAGAGCAGCGGTCGTATTCTGCTTTCCAAACTTCACTTAAGTTTACCAAACAGCTCAAAAGTTGACAGATACCTAAAAGCAAACAACTACTTGCTGTAAGTAACCAGCACCTCCCAGAGGTGGTATTCACCAGGTTCTGACCAGTTCTGGAGAACCGGTAGTGGAAATTTTTAGTAGTTCAGAGAACCGGCAAATGCCACCTCTGACTGGTCCCGCCCCCATCTATTCTCTGACTCCCAAGTCTCAGCTGATTGGCTGGGTCTTCTTTTGTTGCCCTGCACAGGAGAATGGAGCTGGAAAGCAGGTTAGTGGGATGGGGAGGGAATGTGGATTTTGCAGTAACCTGCTCCCAGGAGTAGGGAGGGAATGGAGATTTTACAGTATCCTTCCCCTGCGAAGCCCACCAAGCCATGCCCACAGAATTGGTAATAAATTTTTTGGGGGATCCCACTACTGGTGCCTCCTCTCTTTACTCTTTCTGACAGCCTCTCTGAAAGACATCACCCTATTATGTGGGATCTACAAACGGAGTTGCTCCCAATTTTTAGATCCTTCCATTTCCATGTCAGATGAAACTCCCTGCCTGAGGATCATAGTCATTTGTCCAGCTGCTGCAAGGCTGATACCCCAGGGGGATGAGAACTTAAAAAAGAAAAATGTTGCTGATTTTATAGCCAGACAATGCCTATTGGCAGCACAAACTGTATTCTCAAATTTTGAGATTCTAACTGCATTTAATAGCAAAGTGAAAACTCTAAATAAACCTTTATTTAGCTTACAGCCAGTCAATTCAACTGCTGAGACAGTCAAAACTAGCACATCCAGTGACAACCATGTCTCAAAAGCAGGAATCATGGTGGAAAGGTGGAATGTAAAAAGATAGTAAGGAATAATTTAAGAGCTCTAAAGCGACATTCAGAAGAGCGTGGGAGGGAAACCTCAATTTCCCAGGAAGTATTGGATGAAAGGCAAATAAATCATAACTGTCACTTACAGTCAAAATGAGATCACTCTACAAATCCAAAATAACAGTGAATAAAGGAAAATGGGGATCCACAACTACAGCCATTCTATGGTAAAAAAAAAATTATAAAAATAGCCCACATGTTTAAAATCTGGAATGTTTTACTTGTGTCGCTAAGGGAATATTGGCTCAATTAGAATTCTGTTTCCTCAGTTGAAATCATTGCTGCCTTACAAACAAAAATCTAAGAAATGGTCCAAGTGTTGCTTTCAGACACTGTCACTAACAAAATTCATCTGCTTTACTCACCATGAACAGACCATGATCTCAGGGGTGAGATTCAATTTTTTAAACAACCGGTTCTGTGGGTGTGGCTTAGTTGATGGGCGTGGCTTGGTGGTCATATTATTTATTGGCTGGGCGTGGCCAACTCAATATCATTCACATTGAGGCACGCATCTCCTCGCCTGGCCTCTCATGACTGTGGGGATGCTGCAACAGTTTTAAGTGTGAAAAATGGTCATAAGTCACTTTTTTCAATGCCATTGTAACTTTGAATGGTCACTCTCTACACAAGCAAAGTACCAGCAAAGGAAGGAAAAAAAAACTCCAGAGAAGTTCCTGAGACAGGAAGTCTAGTCCTGCCAAGAATGTAATAAGGGTTAATGGAGACACAGTTTCTGTAAGCAACACCAGAATGTTTCCTTCCTGCCTTCCTTACAGGATTAGGCCAGTAATTTCTTCCAACAACCGGTTCTCCGAACTGCTTGGAATGTTAACAGCCAGTTGTAGTGAATAGGTGCAAACTGGTAGAATCCCACCCCTGCATGATCTATAGCCAACAAGCAGGGAATCAGAGTTCCCTCATTGCTAAAGAGGGTATGGGAAACCTGGGGAAAGATTGCTGTAACAGGATGAAAAACTATGTCTAAAGATCATAGTTCCCTTTGACCAAAACAGTCTGAAGAAAAATCTCTAGTCAAACATATGTCTATGAGTAATAGGTAACTGAAGGAGTGATAATAGATGCACACGCTATTGGTGAGCTCATAGGCTTAAAATGTATCATATAATAAATAATAGCATCCTACTGTTTCATTTCCTTGTTTGGATTTATTTGGAAGAGATGATTAAAGCCCAGTGAATTAGACAAGTTTCTTTTCCTCTGCAATCTACGGTCATTCTGACTGCAAGATTATTGTTCTTTTATATCACTATTGGCTTCAGGAATGAAAATAAACAACCTCTCCTAATCCATGGAGATGAAAGAATAAAGAGATTCTTATTAAAAGCAATGGAATTCTAAATGTGCTTTGCTAATTGATTAAAGAAGGTCTCTTTTGATAAATATTTATTACAAATAAAATGTCTCGCTAGACTAGTAAGATTTTATTACTGCTATCTTTCTTTTAATCAATACAACAAAGCAATCAAAATACGTTTTAGATACTAATTTGAAAACTTGTAACAACTCTTTTGTTTATTAGCAATGCAATCAAATCAAATACAGAAAATAATTTGAGAATACAGACAACAAAAATAAAAATAATTTAGAAAGATTCCGGTACCTACACTGTGCAATCTGTTCTTTTGAATAATTTTAATTAAAGCTCTTGGCCCTTTCTGCAGTGCCATTGTAATATTTATTAAAATCTAATATTCCACTCATATTCCATTAACTTCAGTGGAAGAATTATTTAAAAAGAAAATGCTTCTATAGGTAGTCCTCAACTTATGACCACAATAGAACCCAAAATACCCTTTGCAAAGTAAGGCAGTTATGAAATGAGTTTGGCCCCATTTTATGACCTTTCTTGCCACAGTTGTTAAGTGAATCACTGCAGCTAAATTTGTAACATGCTTGTTAAGTGAATTTGGCTTCCCCATTGACTTTGCTTGTCACAGGGTCGCAAAAGGTGACCTCAGGACACTGCAACAGTCATGCCAGTGGCCAAGTGTCCAAATTCTGATCACCTGATCGTGGGGATGCTGCAATGGTCATAAGTGTGAAAAACAGTCATACACTTTTTTTCAGTGCCATTAGCAGTTCATAAGGTCACTAAACCAATAGGTATACACTGAGGATTGCGTATATTATTCAGACTAGACTTCATTATCTGGTATCATTTTTAAGTCATAATATGGGATCTGCTGAACAAATACTTAGTTTCACATTGCAGTGAATATACCTCCCTCTCCCTCCCTCCCTCCCTCTTCTCTCCCTCTCATTTTAGGTGAGGCATACTCCCTTCTATATTTATTTAGCTGGGAAAGAAAGCTCCCCAGAGTCACTCTTGTTAGCAAGACTGGGGGGGGGGGGGGGATACAAATTAAATTAAAAAAGAAAAGAAAGAAGGAAGTGGATAAAACCAAATTAAATGTTAACACCTGATGGGATGAAATCAAAGTAGATTCTAATTTGGACTATTGTTCCAGAACTTGAAATTAAGTATATGGTGTGTGCTAAAGAGAAGGAAACCAATTTACGAAGATACTTTAAAAATGTATAATTGTGTTTTGCAAATGTCAAGCAAAAGCTTCTTAATAGTCCAAACAACAATATCTTGACATAAGTGTCTACCGAAATTGAAATTCTTCTAATTTAACTGATTAAAAGTAAATAAATGTCTAAGAACAATTGTCAGTCATACAGGAATCTGCTGCAATTTTAAAAGAATTTATAGTCTTAAGATGATGATTTATGGTTATTGTATTTTATGATTACGATCATGATTTATCACTTGTTGCTTGTATATACACTGACAGCTTATGCACCAGAGACAAATTCCTCATGTGTCCAATCACACTTCTATTCTATTATGTTGTGTTCTGTTCTGTCTTTTCATCAAGATGAAACGGACAGTATATCCATTCTGGATTGGACATGGTAGAATAGAATGTAAAATATTTAGCATCAAAATGTCATCTTATTAAAATAACTGCTGGAATTCTTACCACAGAGCAATTCGCTGTTCTACCTCCTTTAAAAAGTTGGTGTGAAATTTGTGCAAAGGTTGAAAGTTCGAAAAGATGAGACTCTTTAGTGCTTCTGGCATGCAGTCATCTTTACTTACTGTGCTCTGGAGCCACTAGAAAAACCAAGCATAGTAATCAGAGGAACTCTTGGCACAGACATTTCCTGGTTAGGGTATGTATATAGGGGAATCAGACAGTTCTTGTTTAGTGGTAATAGCCTTACCAATAAATTAGTATTATAACATTGAAGTTAGGTTTTTTGAGCTTATTGCCAATGGGACAGCTTCTTTTATTTAAGAAGCATGCTTCTAATTTGATATACCCCAAGCTAAAGTTCTCCTGACCAAAAATAAGTGGAAAATATTTAACCTCATTGTTCTATCTGAGCAATTGTTCTATCTTTGATAGGTTTGTGTAAGTTAATGCATAAAACATTAAATTTCTTGAGTTGTTATCCAAAGTTATCCAGAACCAACAGAAGAATCACCAAAACTATCTGTAGTTTTCTGTTTAGGTATTGAAACTATTCAGTGAGATAGTTTCATATTGTATTTGGAAAAGGAAAGATTTCTAAAGATGTTGTTGAGAATACCCCCATTTGGTGCTCTTCATGGTATATCTAAGCATATCCCAAGGCAGAGCCTTGAGTTTAAATATCCAGGAAGGCTGTAAAGTTCACAATCTATAGGAAAATACTTGTAAAAAAAATTTCACTTTAAGATTCTATTGGAAAGGAGCAGCTGAGCATTATTTCAGCTAATTTGGTGTTTTTACTCCATTTAGCAAGAAGATGTAGACAGAACTGACAAGGCTATAGAATCCCAGATTAAATATTATCTGTACAGCCTCTGTTGAATTCAATTGTAGAAAGCTAAACATATCCACTCCAGGAACTCAGACAGATTGGGATACTGTTTGCTTAATCAATTCTTCTGCTTATTAAGCAGGCATCCTTTGATTTTCTCCCATTTTAAAGTATTGCTGAAAGGGATGGAACAGTAATGACAAATGACAACAGGGATCCAAAATACAAAGCATTAAAATTACAACAAAGAGAACAAAACTATCAGAAATTAAATGATCCATCTGTGCAAACCCGTCCACAAGTAATTTTTTATCTTCTGCTATGGAATTTAGATGAAATTCCAATCTCATCAGATACATTTTGTGATTAAATATGTCTATGATAAAATATTATGTTGATGGAGATAGTGGGAGATGGAGTAAAAGACAGGAAGAAGGATATTTAGGGGATGATGGGCTTCATAATTTTTAATTTAAGGGGAAAAAGAAGAAACATACCGATGTGATGACTTCAAGATCTTTCAGGTAAGTCCGTTCTGTAGTGGCAACTTCTTTCGTAATGAAATATGCCTTGTCAGTTGGAAACTTCTGAAATTAGTCAGAAGACAAAATGACTTTAATCTGTACTCAAATGACAATGATAGGACTCTTATAGTTAGCTTTGGGTATTAAAAGAGTTGGATGCTGCAAAATTACAGAGAATTAAGGAAAAATGCCCAAGATCAGCAAACAGGAATAGCTTTATTCCAAAAATATAAAATTTACAAAACAGTTCTATATTCAGAAGTGACATGTATGCATATAAATAGAGGCAACTCTCTCACCACTTCTAAGCCCTGCTGCTTAGTAAGATGGTGAGTGATGTGACCATTTTTTTCAGCATGGAAGTTTTTAAAACAGCCATCCATTGAAAACAAAGAAAAATTGCTAAATGTCCATTGTATACCTAATAGGTAGAGCCAACATCAGTACCTTTCTCCTGACCTCCTCTTCATCATCAGCGCGGACTCTAGTTTGATCATTCAGCAAGGGACTGACCAATGGAGAAGCTTGCCTATTATCAGGACTCAAATTAGGAGACAAAGTTGCATTTGCTATGGCTGGTCCACCTTGAGAATTGATTGACAGTTCTGAAAGGTGAGGGCTGCCAGCAAGAGAGCCTGCTGAAGGAACAATACAATAAATTCAGAAAACTTTGAGTATAGATGAAGATTAAATCCCCTCAACCCATTTAAGTGGTAGGGTATCATAAGATTTAGAGGAGTTATTGGTGTTTAAATGGCTACAATCTTTTTGGCAGGGTTCTCTAAGTAGTAACATAATCTGTTCTTAATACCGACAACTGGTTGGAATAAGTTTCACATCGCTTGTAATAGTGGGAAATATTTTTTCTTAGCCTCTATTGAATTGAATGTAATCAGCTCTAGGCATCATGAATAGTTATGGAAGATTTATAACTCTTTCTTAGATCTCACACAACTATTGTAAACAGTGAAGGTGCTACACTTGACCTCAAACACTTATCCTATTGTGTTCCTTCTTCATGCACAGCAGGAAAAAAATAAGGCATCTAATTATGGTTTTGAACAAACTAGTTTTAATTATGCCTAAATAAAACAATTGGTATGTTCAATGTCCAACCCAAGATTAATCCAAATTTTCCTGTCATGGTTTGTCAACTAATTAAAATGAGATGAAGGGGCTGAAATATCCCATTTAATCTAACTATGGACTTCCCTAATCATATGACTTAACTTATATAACCAAATACCATGGAAACTCAAAACCACAGTGAGGCAATTTGCACTACACCTCCTTTGATTTATTTATTTTTAAAGGAGGAAGATGAACTTTTGCACTGTTTATGCTTACTTACCTGCAATTAAAGTATCGAAAAAAATCATTTATAAGTAACAAAAGTCAAATTTCTCTACAAATATGATTACTATGACCATCAGTTAATAATTACTACCTAATTTATATCATTGAGAGAAACAACTATTGTGATTTACTCATCCCACCCCATCCCACATGCGTTACCATAGGAGCAGGTAACCCTCCAGAAGTGGTATTCAGCAGGTTCTGACTAGTTCTGGAGAACCTGTAGTGGAAATTTTGAGTAGTTCGGAGAACTGGCAAATACCACTTCTGACTGGAAATTTTACAGTATCCTTCCCCTGCCATGCCCACATAACTGGAAGTAATTTTTTTTTTAATCCCACCACTGTAACCCTCCATCTTCTCCACACATTTCCCTTATCACTTGACCCATTCCTTGAAAAGTGGGTGAGTGCGTGAAGTCATATGATTAGAAAAGTCCATATTTAGATTAAATGGGGTATTTAATTTCAACCCCTATTTCTCATAATTCCTAGAGGCAACCTAGGCTCGGGATGCGTGAACAGTTTTGTGAGGGGACAGAATCACATCCAAAGAAGATCTTGCTATTTATTTTTTCACACTTTTTTCTTAAGTTTTTAATATCTCAAATAACCATCACATTACTGCGATTTTCAACCCTCCCTCCCCAGCTTGTCAATTTTACTGCATAAAGTGCTAAAGAAATGATAGGAAAAAGTCACATCTAGAATAAATGAAGTAAACTATTTCAGGCCCTGTGACTACATCCAAGAAAATTAGTACAGTATACCTTGATGAGTTGCTCCTTTGATTGTTTGGGATAGAAATGCTATATTGCAATAATAGAAGAGGGATTATTTCAAAGCTTGCAAAAAGGACAGTTTCAAATATGCTGAGTTATGTTAAATACCTGACAGTACACATTTACTGCTATGTGAAACACAATAGTGAAAAAAGTTTCAGTTCCCTTTTCTTAGAAGGGAAATGGGTTACAGATTTTGGAAAGACATAGCGTAAAAATCTATGGAGGCTTTTATAATGATTCCAGCAATTTCTTTACGTCTTTATGGTTGCAAACTTTCCACAGGACTTTAATTTAGAAAAATGGATATGCAGTCAGCTAAGTTGTTATTAAGACCCAAAGCTAAAATGCAAGTGAAATTCTGCAATGTTTCACACTCATAAATATTTTTTTCTTTGTTGAAAATAAAGTTAGAATTTTAATTTGCACCTGAGAAGGAAATACTAGGAAAATGTGACATAAGAGCAGGATCAGGGAGTAATTTATTTTTCAGTAATATGTATAATTAATACGGCTTTAAATAAATCCCCAAAATTCATTCATATTCATCCCATTATCTTTTCCAGCACCAAATCAAACCCCAAATTACAATGAGAGATTTGCTTGCATTAAAGATTTTTGTTCTTGATATGCTAAAAATCTGACAGAAAAGTCACAGCATGTTAACACAATGTCAATTTTATTGACACTAGTACACAACCTTATACAATATTTTCATAATAAAGTGTTCACATATAAGAAAAAGGAGAGGAAAGGATTTATATCCATGAAAAGATACCTTCTAAGTTTATAACTGGTACATATTCAAACTACATTTACTACGGAAACGAAGGTGTCGTTTTAAATATGAAAGTAAAAAGACAGGAATTCTGGTGCTATACTGGTCTCACTACAGGATGAAAACAAATTTCATTGGAAAATATCTAAACTACCCAAATTAAACATAGTCCAAATCTCAAAGTTTATAGACTTGCCAGAGAAAAATTTAAACAATGGCAAATACACATCATTTTCTGTTTATCTGGGAAGTGCTTAAAAAAGGAAAAAGCTGTACCCCAAAGTTGTTCTCGTACCACATGATATCCACTATAGTAGGGGGTTCCAACCTCTGGTCCATGGACTGGCACCAGGCTGCTGCATGGCAACTAGGCCGTGCAAACAAGCAAAGTCCTATTTGCGGGATGCAGGCAGCACATCAAACCACACCCCTTCCGGTTCACAGAAAAACCTCTCTCCACAGACACAATCTCTGGTGCCCAAAAGGTTGGGGGGGGATTTGCTATATAGAGTTTTGGGGAACTTTCAATTCACCATCTTGCTGGGGCTGCACAGAAGCCTCACTTCCAGGAATCCAAACTGCTCTAAGGAGTTAAGGAACTCATCAACCTAGACTAAGTGTAGTAAAAATTGGCATTAAGCACTTAACTGGATTAAGTTGACGGGATGGGGACCGTGTAGTAATTGAGCAGTAAAGGCTCAACTTAATGGATGAATCCAAATGTACCTGGATTCCATTCCTAGAGGTTTTATTCAATATTGAGCACTTATCAAAATATCTGGGAATCAAGAAATGGTGAGTAAAATATATTCTAATTAAAAAGAAAACAACTGTAACAACATTTTTAGGTCTAAATGTTTTCTTTTCTAAATATGTATTTCTAACAAAATTAATATTTTGTACCTTGCATGCCAAATAAATGGATTAATTTGTATTTATCAAAATGATCATTCATATCAATATGTTTTACACTTTGTTTCTAAGAAAAATATTTCAAAGAGAGAAAGTTCCTATATTTAACAACAGTTGGGATTCTTTTTGTTTTGAATAGCTCTTTCAAGCACTGTAAAAAAACTGATAACGCAAAACATTATTATGCTATTATAAACTGAAAGTATGAAAAGCTTGCTATGCTCAGCATATTTTCATGCACAAATATAAAATTCTATTAAAAACAAATGACATTTTAGTGCCCCCAAGAATCACACCTCAAGTTTAAATTGATATCATGTGCATTATTTTCCCTGTGAGCAATGTAGAGAACTTATTGTTAATACATTATTACATTCATATTTCTGCTGTAAAACTTCGCCACAGTAGTAAAAATGGCACTAATTCCTTTGAGGGGCTGCATATAAATTAACATTTAACCTTTTACTTTACTCACAGGACTGAAGCTGTTTCATTGCTTGATGCCTGTACAAGGCTTTTCCCAAAATCAGATATCCAGAAAAATATAGCAGATAATGGGCAACACATTCCCTAAAAGAATTCTTAGCAAGTGTATGAAAGATTAAGCTTTCCTTTAAGACTTCTATACATAATTAAATCATGATATTTCTGAGCATTCCTACACTATGTTACTACAACTCATAAATATTTATTATTTCAAATTTTGCTTGATATGAATTCAAGAGAGAAATGGAAATGCATTTCACATTCATGTTTATAAATAGCCAATGAAGTAATTTGTTGCCAATCAAAAGCTTATTGGTGCTGTGATCTGAAAATAAGCTGTGTTTTTACGATGCTGCATATCACCATCAGTATTTTCTTTTCTCCAATCAATAATTGAAACTTCTGTTTGAGAAGGTAAAATCATGATTATACTGATTTAACCATTATGGCTTTGGAAAGCATTAGAAAGAGATTAAAATAGCAACACAATTGTGTATGGCAAAATTTCATAAACTACATGTACACAAAGTGTGGTGTTTTAACAACTGGAACAAAAATGCTTTAATTCTGCTAAAAAAATCTTTTTAATAGACTTTGTACAAATCTCTTAAGTTGAGCTATTTTCAGCTGACAAACAATCAGAACTAAAACTTTGGTTTACTGTTCCAAACAGACATCTTCAAAGATGAATAAAAAGCAGACACATTCAACAAAGTATCTATTTAAAAAATGCAGATGCAAAATCAGAGCTCAAAGGCTGGCATCCTTGATCGTTCTGATTATAAGCCTGTGGTAAATTCTGAGTGCGGTATTGTTATTATTACTGAATCTCTTCCTAATTCAATCATACAAGGAAGTTGCATGGATGGATAAAAAGGGCCATAGAGTTTAAGAAATCAATATTTGTTTTATGCCCCTGAATCAGAATGACATAATATATCTTCCCATGAAGAAAAAAATATAATGTTAGAGGAGGTAGGGAACATTGCTCATGTTTTCTTTTTACCATCTCAAAAAGAAATTCAGTTTGGGAAAATATTATACTGATAAAGGAATAGAATACATTTTTCTGACTTTATTATTATTAATAACAATTGCTGCTCTGGAAATGATGTAGTTATTAGCCACAGGGGAAAAAGGGAAGGAAGAAAAAAAAGCTGGATTCCTAAGCTTAAAAGGGATAACCATGATAATGGTGATGGTGAATGATACTATGCGTAAATTTGGAAAATCATACTAAGAACATAGACCCAAATGTTAAGCAATTCACCCAATAATTTGAGAGCACAATAAGCAAAGGAGTGTTTTAAAGCAAGATACCAGCCAGAAAGAGAGGAAAACCTTCAATACAAGTAACAGAAAGCAAAATAAATTTAAGATCATGCATATATAGGTGAATAAATAGCTTTGGCTTGACATGCTTACAAACAATCACCAAATTCATAACTAGGTTTCACAGCCAGTAACACCACCTCTTGAATACAAATTTCAGGATAAAGTGATATAAAATAGAATTAAACAGTGGCAAGTACAAAACTGAACAGTAACCACAGCAGTTTAGAGTATAGTAGTTGAATACTTTTGACAGAAAAAAAATGACAGGGCATTGCAAATTTTCTAATAGCAGAATAGGATGCGAGAATTTAAAATAATAAGGTATTGCTCTTTTCTATCTTTATTTTTTCTACCACTGAGAAAAACTGAAAAAAAGATGACTCTTTCTTTAAGTATAAAAACAAAAACAAACAAAATAAATACACATTAAATAGGGTTTAATGTAATTATGCACAATAGGTAAGGACCCAAACTATAGCTCAGGGCTATTTTTACTGTCTATTTTGGCTTAAACTCTCTCAATATGTCCGTAACTCTGCTTAAAATAAATTATACATTTAGAATAATTTTTAAATTATTCTTAATGTTTCTTTTACTAAGAAATGAAGGACCAAATGTTCCACAGAATTAATACATGGTTCCAATATATGCCTGAAGTCACTATTGCCTATCATATTTATTTTCATTTTTGAGTTTTCAAAGCTGGGTCCTTTTACAAACAGCAAAATTTTATAGATGAATTACAGTAAAAAGAAGTATTTTCATTCTGCATTATTTCTCCCTCTAGGCAAGGAATATTGGGGTGAGTGATAAACAATGCAAAGAACATAAGATAACACATGCTTTTAGTATAAAGATAGAATAGTGCAAAAAAGCTTCTTCCTTACATAGAGGCACATGCTGATAAAACAATGCAAACAGTGAAATAATTAAAAAAAAAGTTATAACCTTATTAAACAAATGACAAGAATGAGCATGAAAGTCCCAGCAATTTTTAAACTGATCTTAATGTTAGATTTTGATTTAGAATTTGTAATATGACCAGAAAAGAAATGGATGATAGAAATAAGACAGTAATTTGTATCTCAGATTTTGTTAGTTGCTCAACAATTTATCAAAAAAATGGGCAGCCTAAGAAATTCTAATGAGAAAAATCTCCAAGCTGATAGTTCTTCATATTTTGCTTCATGATTCTTTTGAAGCCAAAATCCGTGTTACTCACATTGAAATTTCAGCATTCTTTAACATAATCCGCTAAATATATGAATGATGACAATTTGCTTCTAACGCACATAGGCAGATAAAATAGATTAGTTTTGTTTTCCCTGTTTTGAAAAGAGACACGATAAACTTGCTTTAATTGCTAATGTTCTATGGATGGGAGGGGAAGGGAGGCAGAATTGGGGAAAAGCAGTGCCAGAGAGCTCCTTTGGAAAGAACATTGGCAAATAAATAGTAAGTTATCTCACTGCAGTAGATATGTAATTTTTTTTTTGGCAAAACTCAAAAGAATGATCGGAGGGATTTTATTGGCAATAGCCCTATTTTTTTCAGATTTTTCTTAAATCCTCCTCTCTATAAGTAACTCAAGGTAGCGAACCTAACGAATACTCCTTCCTTTTCCTATTTTCCCCATAACAACAACCCTGTGGAGTGAGTTGGGTTGAAAATGATTTGCTCAAGGTCACCCAACTGACTTTCATGCCTTAACTGAAACTATAACTGTTTCCTGGTTTCTAAGGTGCCTGAACTACTAGACCAAACTGTCTTTTTTCAATTTAAAAAATGTTTTCATTTTATCCTTTATAAAAACTACTATATTCACACATCCCTCTAATAATGATTGATGTCTGAGTAAATTAAAATCTGTGGTATATAGCGAGGATAGACCCTCCAAATAATGAATAATATGGTACCTTATTACCAGATGGATTAAACATGTATACTATTTTAAGACCCACAGTGGCGCAGTGGTTAGAATACAATTCTACAGGCTACGTCAGCTGCCAGCAGTTTGGCAGATCAAATCTCACCAGACTCAAGGTGGACTCAGCCTTCCATCCTCTGAGGTTGGTAAAATGAGGACCCAGATTGTTGAGGGCAATATGCTGACCCTATAAACTGCTTAGGGAGGGCTGTAAAGCACTATGAAGTGGTATATAAGTCCAAGTGCTATTGCTATTAAGTGGAGGGAAAGGAACAATAGCCATGGAAAGATTATCTCTCATTAGGAAATAAACATGCAGGCAATAGTTCATTCATGGACCACCAACTGTGTCAAGAGTCAGGAAATAATGACATTATTGAAAAATCATTTTTCATTGAGAATTATTTGATTTTTTCCATAAAAACAACAAAAGAAAATAAATGTATTTTGGAAGAATAGAGAAATGATTTTCCCACTTTCTGGAATATGATTTTTCAAGAAAATCATGCATTTCCTTTCCTCTGGAATATAGCAATAGCACTCAGACTTATATACCGCTTTATAGCCCTCTCTAAGCAGTCTTACAGAGCCAGCCTATTGCCCCCAACAATTTGGGTCCTCATTTTACCCACCTTGGAAGGATGGAAGGCTGAGTCAACGTTGAGTCTGGTGAGAATTGAACTGCCAAATTGTAGGCAGAAGTACTTGCAGTACTGCACTCTAACTACTGAGCCACAGAGGCTCTTGTCGCCACATATATATGTGTGTATGTATGGATGTAAGTGATTCAGCTTTGTTTGGGTATTTTCCCACATCATTATAGCTGTGCTTTTAAAGTTATAGCGACGTTTCGGCAGAATCTCAACTGCCATCATCAGACTTGTTTGGGTTCGCCTGTGTGTCAAGCTTTCACAACCGTTTCTGTTTTAAATTTGGTGCTAGCCTCGTGCTTTGTTAGAATGGTTTTTTATTCATCCTGATTGGTTGGGAGTCTTGGTCTGTGTTTATTGGTCTTGGAGTTTGCTGTGTTCTGCTTGATTGATGTTTCTTATATCTTCTGTTTTGTCACTTTTTTTGTCTTGATTAGCTGGCAACATTGTGTTTCGTGTATTGGGGGCTTTTAGCATGGCTTGGCTTCGGGTGAATGGTTGGCTATCATTTATTAGGAAGCTAGATTTCATCTCGGTGGCTGGCTGGGTTCCGTTTGGGCTGGAGGTATTGGGGAGGGGTCTGTTTGTGCCCAGGTGTTTGTTTGGCTTATGGTGTGGAGATTGTTTTGTTTGTGAGTGTAGGCTTCCAGATAATTGGTAGTCTGTGTCCTGCCTTACATAAGAAGTACAACAGACAAAATCAGTAAGATATTACACAGGCATCACATCAAGACTGCTTTCAAAACAGACTGAAAAATAGCAGCCATCCTAAGAAATCCCAAGGATAAAATTGACCTGGAAAACCAAGGCATATATGAAGTCCCCTATGCATCATGCCCGGCCACATACATTGGACAGACCAATAGAAGAATAAGT